>CAKNET010000004.1:384543-800567 GCA_930272545.1 Sphaerostilbella broomeana
ACCCCCGCCAAAAAATTAAACTTTTTATTTTTCTTTTCTCCCCCCCCCCCCCCCCCCCCCTCTTCCTCTTTCCTCCTCCTAAATTATATCAGCATTATGGTCGCCACCACGGTGGTCACTGATAGGGAAGAACTACCAAACGTAGGTTTGCTTGGGTAGATGAGGTTTGCCCTCTAGCGATGCGTAGAATCGGATCTCGCGTTTCTGCATTCATGGCCATTTCATCTACACTACATCCTTGGGTACTCCGTGCCTACGTTTGTTGTTTGTTGTTTGCTTTGTGCTGTTTACCTGCACAAGGTAAAATCCCCGGGTGACGGCAGTGGACAGATCAACTTTACTAGTGGAGTCCAAACCACTAGTCCAGCAGACTTGTTAGGGGAACCTATTGAGGTAGGTAATTTCTGCCTCTGATGTGGTATGCTCCAGCCACAGTCAAGTCAATAGTGATTTTAGCTGCACTCCGTAGTATCCATTGACATAGCTTTCTATTGTCTATCTTGGTCATCACGACCGACATTCCCCGTGCCAGGTACTTCATCTATCCCCTTTCAGGCATACGCCGACCACGGGACTCTGGGGAGCCTCTAAGAGTCATAATGTTGAAAAATTTAATCTAGCTTAAGCTTATATGAGACTCTTTGCAGAGATTCTAATTCGAGTAATAGTGATTATCAATTGGCATAAAGTAGCCACGTGGGCTTTATGCTATAGTAGATGGGATGTTGGATGAATTGGGGTTAAGAGAATGCTGGCTTCTAAGCATATAAATTGAAATGGGTGTCTCGCTGGATAACAATCACTTAACTCTCTCATAAAATTAAGGATCATTCCAATTTAGCCTCTAACATCATCGCAAGTTGGAATATATCATCACAATCAAAAGCCCAAATAGTATTTAAAAAAAAAAAATGACGTCAACCTCTGCATTTTCGGTATCAGCTCCAGCTGACACTGATATCTGGAAGAAGCCCCCCTCTCACAACGTCTTCAACGGTAAATAATCACCCCTCATAATGCCAACTTAACCTTTAGGAATGCCAAACCACTGACTTCTCCCTCCCTCCCGCCCATATCCAGCTCCTCACCATCCTCTCGCCAAAAACCCCCTCCGCGACTTCATCTCAGCCTCCATCACCTTCTCCGCAGCCTACACCCTTCAGTTCGACCAAGCCGGCTTTCTCCTCACCTTCACCAAGCCGTCCTCGCCATCCACCCCGCGCAAGTGGATCAAGGCCGGCATCGAGTTCTTCAACAACCAGCCCCGCCTCTCCACCGTCTGCTGCGACAACTGGGCTGACTGGAGCGTTGCCAGCTTGGACGACAAGACTGCCGCGGAGGATGTTCAAGCTGGGCGCAAGGCTGTGACGATTTCTGTGGAAAAGGAAACGAGTAGCGATGGCTCTTGCTTGTGGATTTACCAGATTGACGGGGACACCAAGGTTCCCATGAGAGAGATTTGCTGGGTGTATGGGGACGATGGTGGAGAGCAGTGGGAGGTTGGAATCAGTGCGCTGGTCGCGCGACCGGCAAAGCAGGCGGATGGTGTTCTGGAGGTGGAATTCAAGGACTTTGAGGTCAAGTGGGCTACGGCTTAAGCAGAAGCTGATGTCAAGGCGACGTGATAGATACATCATAGTTATAATAATCATCACGAATAAAAAAAAATCAGACTTCACATTCACACATAAGCTAGACAGGAACAAAAGTGAGGTGGCCGGTTTTCTCATTATCCTCACCCTGACGGGGTCGTCAAGTCAGGGAGGATCGCTTGCGATCCTTAATAAATATGTCATCAAGATCATAAATCTAGCAATCTGTGGCCTGCTCACGCCCACAGGACCATGCAAATGTTTTCATTTCTCCAAGAACAAAAGAAAAGAAAAAAGCATAAAAACCAGTTCGTCATCTTTTTTCTTGAGTTGCAATTTGGCAGAGGCAGAAGAATCAAGCAAGGGGGCTGGCTGCGTTCAACCTGTGAAAACTGCATATATTTTCCCCTTCCCCTTCTTTCTTCTGCCTGTTTGAATGGAGAGTGTCCCGCTTTCAACAATTTCGTAATGCAAAGCCAACAAAAATAGAAACAAAAAAAAAGCCAGTCGTTGACAAATTGTTGTAAAAGGAAAACTGGTAACTCGCTTGGAGAAAATCAATGGCGGGTCTCGCAGTGCCAATCTTTGACCCATAGAGGCTGTTAAGGAACAGCTCATAGAGTCAAAACTTCTCATTCTCTTCGTGGCGTTGAAATTTTTTTGACAGTTTAGTTTTTGAGGAACACCAGAGAATCGATCCAACGCTATAGCGAAATGGAAGGTGATGTTGAGTGGAAGCTCAAAGTGTAAGAAAAGGATAAGACAGCAAACTAAAAAAAGTCAAGGTATTAAAAAAGATAGAGCGTAGAATCAGGGGTCGTGGACACAATCTTTAGATCCCCTCAGCTCTTTATTCATCAGAAGTTCAGTCGGCCAACCTCGCAAGAAGCAAAGACGTAGTAATCCAACCCCCAGATGGAAGACGACAATCTGATGAGGGAGCATGAAAAAGCAATCAAGAACGATCCAAATTCCATGATCAAAGCATATCCTTTTTTTGTGACTTTTTTTGTTTTGTTTTTAGTTCATCCTCTCCTTTTTTTTTCCAACACCGATTTTCTCGCAAAGTTGCGCTGGAGATATGAATGTAAGCGCAGAATGATATCGCCAGCCCTTCAGATAGTCTTTGGCGATCGACCATTGGTCACATCAATGACATCGTCCAGGTGGTTACACATGGCCACAAACAGATCGAAGAATAGCTTGCTGCCACCCGCCTCCATTTCAGCTTGCATGGTCCCACTCCGCTTGAACGTCTTGCGGCAGCGGATGATCAGGGCGAGGTAATGAGCGCGCAGGCGGCTGTCCGAATCAGGCGTGTTGGCGTAGGCATACTGGGCTGACCGCAGGATAGTAGCGACATCAATGCCGGCCTGCAGCCCCTGCTTGCGCAGGGCCAGACGCTTCAGCTCCTCGAGGCCATATCGATCCGCGGCACAGTAGATGACGGTGTCACGGAGGATGTCGGCCCCCACGCTGGATAGGTAGACGGCGGCATCGGAGCCAGTCCCTGCGCGACCACCTCCGTTATCAGGGTTCGGTGATGTTTGAGGCGTCCTCGCGCTGTCCTCGAGTTCCCAGGAGTTACGATGCTTGCTGTGCATCAGGCGTGGGTAGTAGTCCCCCTTGTAGAGGTACTCGAGGACGGCAGAAAACACCTCGGGTTCTTCGTCGGGGAGCGATATTCTTCTGCCCTGGGAGTCAGAGAAGTTGCTGCGGCAAGCAGCTTCGAAGAATGGCGACTGGCGGAGAACGTCCTCGTGCGCTGCAAAGAGCCGCCCTTCGCTGCCAATAGTGAGGGTCACAATCGGCGAGGGAGCAGTGGACTGGCTGGCGCCCACATCGTGCTCAGTAAGCGACCTCTGCAGCTTGGACACCTTCGTCTTGTTGTTATCCCGAACAGAGCCCGACTTCTTCAGTCTCGCAGACTTGTCCACACGGCTCTGGTCCTGCGACCGGAAAGAACGCTTGAACATGGCTGCGGCGGTTTGATTCGAAAGAGGAAGGGGGAGGGAGAGAGAGAGTATATGTATATCGTGATCGAATAAACTAAAGAATGGACGAGTTCGAGCGTGGTATATATAGAGAGGCAGCACGAGAGCAACTTTGGGGGCGTTTTCACGTGTGCGTTCACGATAGACAAGAGAGCGACGAAGGGAACGAGGGATGGCGGGAGGGAGAGAAAAGATATAAAAGAGCGTATGGCGCACAAGAAGTTGCCAAAGAGTCCGGGCGGAAGAATATCTTCTTATAGAAAAGACGATACCCTTCACGAGAGCTTTGCGACCCTAAATTGAGTGTGTGCGTGAGGAGGGAAGAAGGGAAAAGGACGAGGTCGCGGGGCGCACAGTCACATATTTGTACCTCGACCGTGAATGTGAATATTAGCCTGTTGGCGGTTTCTCAGCCACGCGGGGAGGTTGGCATGGCCAAGGTACCTGGTACTGCTGGCAGCCAGCGCCTTTAACCAGCACCAGCACCAGCACCAACAACCAACAACCAACAATTAGACGCTGCCTGGGTAGGTGGGCGCTTGCGATCAGCATCATCAGAAGTGAGGCTTGCAAGCCGAGTGGACGCCCGCGCTGTTGCACGACGTTGTCACTCACCAATTGGACCACGACCAAATTATGGAATGGCCCCTCTCAGAATCTGCCATAAACAGAGGCCTCCCCCTCCATCTCCCCGCTCTGCGATAAGGCTCCATTTGAATGCCAGTTCACGGCAAAAGGCGGCGTTGACTCATCGTTGAAGTTCTGCGTTGTACATCCATGCGATTATTAAGGCTCGGTGCTGTGTAGGTACATTCGCTCTCTGGGCAGAGGGGATCTCTGGTATGCGGTGATTTTACCTGGCTCGTAAGTTACGTTGTTGTAGTTGAATTATTTTCTCAACGTATAGATTTGTATACTAGATGGCTGTGACAAAGAGACAACATGTGGAAGAGAGTTCAGCAATACAAGACAAGCTGAGCAGTCGTTATTTAGTATAACGACGCAAAACCACCTCTCAGTTTACGTAGACACATATTACTATTACTTGGGGGGGAAATTGTCTAATATATATCTTCCTATAAAAAAGAACTCAAGCCTTGCACTATCCTAACAAAACCCATCTACCATTGCTATGCCTTGAACGAATCCCGAGTTTAAAGTCCTCCGTACGCCCTGCGTATAACCTCTGTTCCTTGCATTCTGTTTTACCTCAAAGGTTTCCACGGCAGATTGTGAGGGGGCCCCATTTCAGGCATTCGTCGAAACTCTATCAGATGAGTGAACAAATCCGGAGTGCATCGCAGACGTGGCGCAGCTCTAGAAACATAATGGGCTTGATGACAGCATTATCTACGATCAACCGGAACTAGCGAGGTTGATTTCACATATCACCACCCGCAGATTCAGGTGTCGGAGGTAGTTCTATGCGTAATGGAAGCTCCAGATGGGCCGTCGTGACAATAGTAGTTGAAGATGGCACCAAGGAAGAAGCATCAACATCGTCGGCAGGGGTGGCGATGGTAGCAAACCCGACTTCTTCTTGATGCATGGAATTTCGAACACGAATAGCCTGCTGCTGCTGCTGCTGCTCCGACTGCTCATGAAGCCAGTTACGTACCTCATCACTGAAGAGAGGCACTCCTAAGCTGGTAATACCCTCTTCGCCAATTAAGTAATCGTCTTCGTTATCGTTGGAGAGTCGTAAAGGCGGTTTTGTTAGGTGTGGCTCATGTTGTCCATCTTGAAGGACGTGCCAGTGATGGGCTTTGGCTGTATCATCCTCAACATCCCCGGGACCCCGAGCTTCCTGTTCTAGGACCCTCACAACATGACAGTTATTCGATAGTTTGGCTATAGCTAAAGCTGTGTAGCCACTTGCGTCCATCGCTGTTGGATCAACGACACCCAGGTCAACGACCGTCGCCGCCGTGGCAGCCGATCGTCGTTCTCGTCGCCTTTTATCATTAAATAACACAGTTAACACATCCGTGTGGCCTGTGTAGGCTGCTATGTGCAGAGCTGTTGATCCGTCACGAGCCTGTTGGTTCGCCTTGGCATTATACCTCAGCAGCAACCTGACTATAGGTGATTGCCCGCTTGCAGCGGCGTAATGCAGTGCTGTTTGCTCGAAGTGATCAAGAGTATTAACGTCTGCCCCGGCATGGAGGACGGTCTCTGTCATGTATTTGTCGCCATGCTTGCAGCACCAGTGCAGAACACTTCGTCCGTGAAAATCTCGAGCGTTCAGGTTTGCTCCATTCTCAACCAAGCGTTGAACAACCCAACGATTCCATGTTCTCGCCCCAAGCAGCAGCGCTGTCCATCCGAATACTTCCAGGTCGACCGTGGCCCCTCGCCGTACCAGATCATCCACCATATCTGGATAGCCTCCCTCAGCTGCCCAGTGGAGTGCCGTCCGACCTCTTCGGTCGCGAGTGTCTACTTCTGCGCCTTGATCAATGAGCAATCGGACTGTATCCTCTCGCCCCATCCAGGCAGCGTGGGTGAGTGCTGTGGTACCCCCGATCTTATCTATATCATTGATGCCATCGCCCTGCTCCAGCAAGGCTAAAACACGCCAGTTATAACCGCTATTAACAGCAGATCGCAAGCCACTCACAACTACACTTCCAACTGACTTCCTATCTGCTATCTCTGCCACAAGGGCTATCCTGTCATCATTTTTTAGAGAATCCGTCACTTGACGGACTATTTCATGGCCGTTGGTAGTGGAGTTTGCTAGAAGCTCAAACAAAGCATGTTGTCCCTTTACTGCCGCTGCGTGAAGGGGTGTCCATCCATCTTTGTCTCGAATATTAGGGTCGGCTTTGCTATCAAGAAGCAGCTGTACAATGGTTGCGTTGCCTTTCAAAGCTGCAGCGTGCAAGGCGGTGAAACCGTAACTGTCCTTGGCATTGACATCGGCACCGAGATCTATCAGTGTCTTCACCACATCATACTGTTCTGCCAATGTACTCCATAGAAGGGCATTCTGTCCCTGGTCGTTTTTGTTGTTAACATCGGCTCCATAGCTAACCAACAAACGTGTTATATCGCAATTTGCTATTGACCAGTGCAAGGGTGTATTTCCGTAATTATCTTTGGATTTGGGGTTGGCACCGTGGGCCAAAAGCACACGCGTAGTTGTCTCATGGCCCAAAGGGACAGCCCAGTCCAGTGGCGTGCTTCCTTCATCATCCTTGAAGCTCAGATCCGCCCCTTCGTCGAGGAGCATTTGTATGATTGCCTCACTGCCTTTCTCAGCGGCAAGGATGAGAGTCTTGTTGTTTACGCTCTTATCCAACTTATCAAGGACATCATTACCCAACAACACTCTAACCGCTTCTGTCTGCCCATCCATGATAGCCCAGTGAAGTGCCGTCCATCCTTCTTCGTCTTCGATTATTCGGTTCGCGTCATGTTGAAGAAGCAACTCCATTACTGCAGTATTCCCTTGCTTGGCGGCCAAAGAAAGAGCTGTCTCCCCTCGCTTGTTTCGAACATCAACATCGACGGCCATGTTAAGCAACTGTTTCACCACTAGAGTGTATCCAAACTGTGCTGCAAGAAGCAAAGCTGTCATTCCAAAGCTGTCTTTATGATCGATATCTCCAGTCTCTGAGCAAAAGATATCAACGACCTTTTCTAAGCCCCAGTATGCCGCGGTATGTAGATTCGTGAACTGTTTAGGATATTGATCATGCCAGTGATTAATTTGCTGTCGTGGAAGGTATAATACCTGAAGAGATGTGGCTAGCTTTTTGTCATCATTTATGAAAGATATAATCACATTAGTCAATTCATCCATATAATCCACGACGTGAGTGGCCCAGTATTGGCAAGCATACTCTAGAAAACAGTATTTCTGGAGCCGCCCGCTCATGTCTTCGACATTTCCGCAAGGCCCAGTTGAAAATGCGTCAAATGATAGATAGGTGAGGCACGCCATAGATAGATTTTTCTCGCATTCTGGTGGGAGTTTTTCAAGATGATTTCGTAAGTATTCGCACAGAGTCGGGTGGGTGAGTCCAACTGAGTTGCTTCCCTCGTCAATACGAATCAATCCGTGCAAACGACCTTGCAAAACCTCCTTTCCTTCCAGTGCGTCCCAATTCAAGTCTCGGTCACCTTCTTTGATAGCCAGGGCATGAAGGAGCTCATCCAGGGTGAACTGCTTAGCCGAATAAAATATATAACCAAGGGCCTTTAGTGCAAATTCCCTAACTTCCGGTTCGGATTGTTCTATTCGTTTCAAGGAGTCGTCATAAAATTCATCTACTTCCTTTGCTAACGAGTTGAGCGCCTTGCGAACTCCAGCTATATTCCTTTGGCAGCAAGCGTTTTCCACCTGAAAGTGAGCTAGCAAGAACCTATGTCACTGTAAGTTATCACGGAGATGAATCAACTATACACTCAGTACCCTTACATGCTATTCGATTGCTCTATGAGTTTTGATAAGATATCATCTCTTATTCCAGGCTCTTTGGCAATAATTAAGGAAATCCTCATTCCACTCACATCCAGCCTTGACTCTAGATATGCGCGAATGTCTTCTTCATGAGCGATAATATTAAGTCTGATAACATTGGATAATCTTCCCATGAAATTTATGCTCAATCTGCTTGTGATGAGAAATCGGACAGAAGACTCGAGCATCCTCATGCAGCGAAGAACATCGTCCCTAGTTCTTTCGGGGCATTCATCCTGGATTTAACGGTATGCGTCAGCCTGACACATCTGCAACCAAAGATTGCACAAATTTGGACTAACCAACGCGTCAATGAATATATAAGTCTTTTCAAACCTCTGAGCCAGTGACTCGATAAGTGAGATACGGTCATTATCGGTGGGGCGCGTTGACCCCTTGCTCGCAAACTTATCATGGAAAGCCCAGACCTCTGGTGGAATAGAGTGGCATTGTTCGACTAGTTGACGAATGATGCTAGACCAAATGTCCAAGCCAACGTGCGTCCTACTATTTTTGTAGTTGTAATAGAAGAATGCTATTGCTGTGCCTGAGGGTGGTGAATTCTCTTCCACGTAGTTGACAGCTATCGACCTGTTGTTCAGTAAGTAAATGCCGTTCAGGGTTTCAACAGCCAGATCGAAAGAGCTGGATGGCCAAAGACTGACATCGTGACGCTTTTCCCCGTACCAACTTAGTCTAAATATTAGCTAGCGCAATGAACGAATTAAGGTGGCAATCATACGGTGTCCTGAACACCACAGGGTCGATATTTGATCGCTGTAGGCCCAGTCCTAAAATTCGCTACTACTTAAAAACCACTGGCAAGTGCCTTCAAGATGTTTTGCGAACATGTCTTGCTGCTGAGTGACGACGTCGAACGGTGATAACCAGGCTAACATTTTGCTCTTCTCGCCTATCATTGCGTGTCAGTTACATAGGGGGAAACTATGGAGATGCAATATTCTTACCCTCGCTGAGTTTATTCATATTGGATTCAGTTCGTTGGGTCATATGAGCTATATTATACTCCAAACGTCTGGTAACAGCGAGGGTCTGGGTGATACCAGCTTTGGCTATTTGAATGCCACTGTTGAGCTGCTCGACGCCATAATCTGGTGTATTCCGATCAACTTCTGCTTCGCGTTTAACCATGTTTTGATAGTGTTGATGAACAGGGCTGAGCTCGATATTTTCGCCAGATAATAGAGATTTGGACGTTTTAACCACAAGTTTGTCAGTGTTATCACGACTCATTGAAGACCTAGCTTCCATGGCATGCCAACGATGATTTGGAAATTCCACAGGGAATGAGCCTTGATGCATTATAAAGCAGAACTGAAAGGAAATAATAGACCCACAGCATCTCTTTTGTCTAATGTTCTTTTGTGTATAACCCACAAAGCATGAGCACTTACCCCGACATTTCGATGATAGTTGTCCCCATCTCTACTCTGCGCATGGGTATGAATGCCTCATGAAAGCTTTAAGTGTACATGACGATGTATGAATGTAGTTCTGTTCACAAACACCGCAAGTGTCTCCATTTTTCGGACTTCTCTTAGAGATCCGTCATAAAATATGCATATTTGTAATTCCCAGAGAGAAGTGGCGTATTAGGGACATCAATGCGTTCGAGCACAAACACCTCCATCGTGGCATAGGCGATTCCAATAGGTTCTGTTGTTCTTTCACGCAAAATCATGGCCTTCTAGCATCCACTAAGCAAACACGCGTAGAAACGTTGCATTTGACAAACAAGCAGACACATTTTCAGTTGGAAGACATAGACAACGTAGCTGAATTTCTGATAGCAGTCGATTAAGCAGGCTGTGATAATATCGAATCGTCAAAGTTCTCTTGGGAAATCAAAGCTTCGTTCCTGCCCTACATGCTACCGTCAAGTATTTATTGCTGAAGTGCCATTTTCTAGGGTAAGTGCTGACTAATTCACGAATACTGGTCAAAATGTGATGATTTTGACTCCAGTAAAATCTACCTGATCTAACCCACATGCTCTATTTGCGTGGTCCAGGGCTCGACGGCAATTCAATGCCAGAACTGGAAGAAGACTCCAAAGCCCCTGACAAGCTCATCAACAGGGATGATGGCAGGGCATATTGGGAAAGCACTAATGGAGATGTCAATGGAATGCTCGGCGGCATTCCCACACATGGAGGCTTTTCATCCGTAAGCAAAATTGACCTCCAAGGCTCACGAACTTTCCTAGCAAGGTTTGGGATCGGTATCAAGGGTGGCCGTCGTACCGTCTCCAGCACATTGGAGGGAGGGTCAGGGTCAGTACATATGCCCACAGATCGGCTTATGGACGTTCTGCTGACTTTCTTCTTGATCGAATGCTATAGTATTGGACGAGTGACTGAGGGTTTGCTCCTCCCCGTCTCAGATCATGTTGATGTGATTGAGCCTATTGCAAAATTTACCAATTCACTGCAGGAGAAGAAAGGAGTGCGAAATGTTTTTAACGTCGGATTAGAGGATTGGCACCCCAATCCTGATCTTAAATATGATCTCATCTGGATCCAGTGGTGCTTAGGCCACCTGACAGATGAGCAACTCCTACAGTTTCTCACACTCGCCAAGACGGTGCTGCAGCCGAGTTCCGGCTTGATCGTCATCAAGGAGAATCTCAGCACAAGTGGTACGGACCTTTTCGACAGCACTGACAGTAGTGTCACAAGGCAAGTAAAACCCTCCCGTGTTGTCGCTCAGTAACCACTGTTCCGGCCACTGAAACCATTAACATGGTACCAGGCAAGACAGCAGTTTCTGCAGGATTTTTAAAGAGGCTGGCTTGACTGTCGTTAAGACTGAGCCCCAACGAGGGTTACCTGAACTTGCTCCTAGAAGGCTCTTTCCTGTGCAAATGTACGCTTTGAGACCATGAGATGGAGGTAGGATTTATTCACTTTCATCCAGCATTGATTCGTCAAGGGAAAAGGAAATACTGGTCAAAACAGGAGCAACACGATAGTTGATGTGCACTCATTGCTTGGTTCGTTTCCTGTTGGTGGAGAACGAGTTAGAACTAATATCATCCAAGAACATCAAATTGGTCAAGGAAGAAACGCTACCGAATCTGTCGGTAATAAGGGGGCGGAACGTAGAATATGTAGTATGACTTCCCGCACTGGACAACAACTCCGCAACAACAAGAAATCCGAGTGCGATTTTGCATCCGCAGGAAATCTTGAGAAACAAAAAAGCGTTTGACTTCCGTTAACAACAAGATGATGTTAATGAACTAGCTAACTTTAGTGGTCCAATGTTATGAGCAGTCCAAATTCTCTGAAAATAGCGTGGTCGTCCATCTTTAAACCTGCATCCCAGGAGAATAGCAATACAACATCCTCCCCATTATACCATTACTTTTTGTGGATCACTGTAAGATACCTAGGTATATAAAACAATTAAATGCCCAGCCCCTCCAACGAGGTATCCCACTCAAAATACCGTATCACGTCAAAGTGTTGTGTAGCATCTTTCGTATTTTAGGGGTAGAATATCAGCTTGTCACGCTGGGGACCCGGGTTCGAATCCCGGCGAGAGAGCATTTTTGGTCTTTCCATAATCAAAATCTTATTTATATCCTATTTGTCTTTTTAGTATATCTTTTTGTGTGTTTCTTGCTTAAGGATATGGATTCTACGAAAATAATATAAACTACATCCGTCGTGCATGATGTCGTTTGGCCACCCTCTTAGCTCTCAGACATATTAGCTAGTGAGACGCCACACGGGTAAGGTGAATAAATAAATAAATGACATGTAGCGTTTATGGCTGAGGAAAACATCACTTTCCTTTTCTCATAAATTTATTGGCAAGAAGCATTAAAGAATTACTTAGCTACAGTCACATGAGCTCAACGAATGCGATAGAGATGATGTGGAAGGGTCGGGAGAGGCACAATGAGCGTGTGTATGTGCACAGACTCTGAAAACTACAATAAATAAATTCTATGTTGACAAAAGTATCCCTGGTCCGTAGTTCTTATGCTGAAATGAATCATTTAGTCCTATAGTGAAGGGAAGGAGTTGTAGGTTGCCTAAACTCATAAGGTCGGGTTCATTCCGCCACACATAACGTTCGTACTGAGTACTTAGAGGATGGAGGGGGCTCAAGGTCACCCATTCACGCCGCCCGCCATGCCCTGTCTCCTGTACAAAAAAGACTGGCCAGCTAACTGGCAACGTCTCCCAAACAACAAGCCTTGTTATTAACTAATAGGCATTCTCGAATTACTGCGAAAGATTACCTAGTACAAAGTTTCAGCACAAGCTTGGACGCGTGACTAACAAAACTTGTTGACTATTCGCAAGACAATTCGTCACCAGTTTCTCGTCTTCGATACAAGCGTGAGAACTGATGACGAGTCTCTTGCGAATCATGAACGAGCGAAAATTAACGATTTTTTTTTAGGTATTGTTGAAGTACATGTTTCCTCCTTAGGATTATCAAAGGTGTGAGACCGTTTTCTTTCGATAGCTTTGTGATTCGCATTATGCAATTCCCCAGTAGTGCTTCATGGAACAACATGCGTGTCATTAGCCGCCTTTCACATGCAAAGATTATGACTCCAATGCCGCCTCTTGTACAACAGTTCGTGTTCTAGTGAGTGTCTCCCGCACTCCCACGAACCCTTGCATGAAAATGTAGGCTGTGATATGGATTAGCACCCGTCCCAATGCCAAGTGTAGTAAGATTCCTCACTAATTGGTGCTAGAAGCACAAAGCCAATGCAATATACGGCCACAGCTTCCTGTGAGCCGACTTCCTTTTCATCCAGCCAGAAAAATGAAAACTGGCCAGTGAGCTTCCTTCCGATGGACGCCCACCCAAGATAGAGCCCAGAAAATGCGACCAGGCCAAAGAGATGCGATCCAATTGCCTAGGCGCTTATCAGAATAGACATCAAACATCTCCGAGACTCGTCAACTTACAAAGGGACGTTTGATACTGTTCAACAGCAATATTTCAATGACCATGATAACTGAGGAGATTCCGTACAAGTTGAATATAGCAAAGGGCTTGACCCATCCCTCGCCGAAAAGATCGCTGACTAAATAGTAATTCTGTTAGAAGCGTTCATATGAGTTCCAACAACAAAAGAGGCGTCGTACAAGGCGTGCCGGAAACAGGGAGGGACATGTCCCAAAGCAACTTTTTCCCAACTGGCGTTTCTGGTGACGGTGTTGTTGTTCCCGTTTCCAGATCATGTTGTCGTGAGATGAACCAGTAAATGACGGTATTCATGAAAGAGAAAACGACTGTGGTTGTGTAAAACATTGTAAAGTGGAACTGTTTGCGCAGACTGGCCAAGTTGTTGGGCAGCGACATTAGCTTGATGATCCAGCCCTCGATGCCTCCTTCGTTATCCTCCGGGCTTGGGTAGTAGAGATGGGTGAATGTCCAAGACTAGTATATCAGGCAATATCAGTAAACACCCCACCATAGCATCTTGTCCATGGTAACCCACAAACGTGATGATGTGGTAAAGCAACACCAGAACAGCGCTGATCACAGCAAAGTCAAAAAAGAGACTCCATTTGGAATTTTCCGTTTCCTCTGTGAGCTTGTAGTCCCCCACTAAAAATGCGGTGGCAATCAGATATGCGAGTATGGTACCTCGAAATATCACAAGGATGTTTTGTGGAATGAAGCTCCAGGGGGAATGGCTGGCTCGCAGAAAGGCTGGCTGCAACATATTCATGGTCAGAATCAGGCCGTCGTAGGCATTATAAGCACTCACGTGGTCCTGCAAGACATTGGGTCCAGGAAGCCCCCCAGCGGCCGCAAGCAGTGGTGTTGTATCCATCACTTCTCGACAAAAACTTTGAGGCTTCAAAAAGGTCTATCACAGAAGCACGATCTTTAGCGAAGTAATAAGGATGCTAAGGCTAGTAGCTCCATATGGTTATGTTACAGGGCAGAAGATGCAATGAAGGTAATGAGCTGTATGTGAAAGATAAGTTTAATCGTGCGCACCCATGGTCAGGGAAGTTTGGGTTGCTCACTGTCCTTTGGAATTTCTCGGATAGTTATATCCAGCAAGGGTGGGAAGGTAGCATCGTAAGAGCGTTCGAGATGGAAAGAATATGAAGGCCAAGCTGGCCTTGGGCCCCGAGTATCTTGCATTGATCACGAACAGCTCGTTAAAAGAATCCACAGACAGTGATGAATAAACTGAACCTCGTCGTGTAATGTGGTATTCTATTTCTACAAATATTACATTTGACGCCTTGGTGTTTGCTCCGAGACGACACAGTTGGCAGTGGTTCCATAACATTCAGTCCTGCTTACTAGCCGCTCCCTCCTTCTGCATGCCTTCGCATCCTGTGACCTTTCCAGCTACCTCTTCGACCTTGCCATAGCCCTGGTTGGGGTCTCTCTGTTCGCTAGCTCGCTGCATGGTGGCTCGAGCCGCAGCTTTGTCTTGTTCGCCTGACGATGTCCAGGCGTGAGAACCGCTGACACTACCTATCGTTGACTTGAAGTCATAACGGTTAGTATTCAGCTACGATGATGATGATGAGATGGAAACTTGCCCTAGACTTACCTCAGCAGCTCCTTTGACGTATTGAACATGGCCTCCGATGAGGCTTGGTTGTTGCTGGCTGTTGTTGTTATTGCTGCTATTCTCCATATTGAATAGCGAGCTGTTTGTGCGATGCCGAATTGTAGGGTAATAATAATGCAGATGTATAGGAACAGGGATTATGGTTTATGGTTGGATTCTGAGGCAGATCTTGTTGAATGAATAAGAATGCATCTTCTTAAATACTAATTTTGACCAATCTCAAGCACTGCTAATGACATCGTCATCGTCATCATCGACTGCGATCTTTATGACATCAGTTCCTGCAACTCGACTTACACAGCTCAAGCTGGATGGTGGGTTGGCGGTACGTACCGCATCAGACCCCCAATCAAGCTGTGGAACTAAAGGTGGGGCAAGCACAGCAACATCAAGCTTCGCATGGTCTGTGCACGGCGGTCAAGCGCCAGATGTCCGGATCCTACCACCAGCAGTTGCGTCGCGTGGCTTCAACTCCAGCAGCAGCATCGTCGACTTTCTATCGAGCGGCCGAGCGACCGACCGACCAACAGAGCCAATTTCGCCCCTCTCATATAGAATAGCACGGGCGCACTTTTCTTGCGGCGATTATCAATCCCGACAAGACTTCGCAATGCTGTCAGGCCTTCAGAATCCGCGACAGGCGGCCGGCCAGCTCCTGACCTTTGGGCTCGTGCTGTCTACTGCCTTTATGGTACGCCCTACATAACTCTGGGAGAAATCAGACTTGTTGTTCTGGATCAAGGAAACTAACACACCAAAAGATGTGGAAGGGCCTCTCTGTCATCGCCGACTCCCCATCTCCAATCGTTGTCGTCCTCAGTGGTAGTATGGAGCCAGCGTTCCAGCGCGGTGACCTGCTCTTTCTGTGGAATCGAGAACTATTCTCTGAAACTTCCGTAGGGGAGGTTGTGGTCTATAATGTGAAGGATAAGGATATTCCCATTGTGCACCGAGTTGTGCGGAAATTTGGCAGCGGGTAAGTGTTGCGAGCATCTTGGGCCTCCTTCTGCCTATGCCATGATACTAACTGTACCTCTAGGGACAAGGCGAAACTGCTCACAAAGGGAGACAATAACAGAGCGGATGATACCGAATTATATGCACTCGGACAGGACTACTTGGAGCGCAATGACATTATCGGCAGCGTGATAGCGTACATCCCCTTTGTGGGATACGTTACCATTTTGCTTTCCGAACACCCATGGCTGAAAACGGTCATGCTGGGTATTATGGGTTTATTGGTAGTAGTGCAGAGAGAATAATACGAAGTGGAAATCGAGAATATCATCAAGCCATGGTCCCAACAAGCGTGAAGAGAGCATGAGCAAGCGGCAGAGATGACGATATCGTAGTACCTGTCTATTCCTGGTGAAAATACTAATAGGCAATACCCAATATGGGAGGCCGTTCGAAATGTGTACACGTGGTTTGGAAAAAAAAAAAAAAAAAGTTCTTTCATCTCAGTTGACGAAGGCGATTTTACATCAGCAGCCGAATCGAATCCAGATCTGAGGCTATGCTGAAATTCTACGGCAGATATTCGGCACATGTGGCGTCTAGACCAAGTGCTTCGTTCCTGCGGCTGAAATACGATGGGGGAAAAACCCCTGGTTGGTTTCCAAATAAGGAAATCCCCGAACCGCGGCGACCCGTTATTCCAACCAGTAGAACGTTGAGTCGCGCATTTAAACCAATCACTCTGGGGGTCTCAAGCTCACTCGGCTTTAGCGACGGCAAGCTACCCGATTTTTTATTTTATTTTTCACTTAGCGAGGGTGCGCTAAGGCTCTATTCTTGGTGGTAGAACCTTGGCAGGGCATGCGACTAGCCATATAGATACAGGTATAATATGTACCAGCTCTGCACTTTGCCGTGAAGTGAAACCAAGGGGAGTTTTGAGCCTCTGAACTTCCCCCCCTTTCACTGCTTGTGAATCTCTTCATTTTGGATTTCGACAACGAAGTCTCGTCTCTCGTTTTATTTGGTGGTGTCGTATCACCAGTCCACTCGCTTTTTGTTTTGAGCTCTTGCTATTACCACCATCTCATCTGGTCGACTTGCGAACCGCTCAATTGGGAACTTCACATTGACGATCACCAACCGCTCACTTACACAGAAAGTCAGGACACTCTTTCTCTTCTCCGCGATATTTGACCCTTTAGATCGACCCAACTCCTCTTCATTATGGCTGCTGCTGCTGCGGCTTCTTCTTCATCCTCTCCTCCTCCTCCTCTCGAACACACTCCCCGCGTAAACGAAACTCCAGCGCAGAATGAAACGCCAACACCGCTCGCAGCGCCCCCTCCTGTCGCTCAAATAACTCTCGGCCAACATCAAACGACAACCGCCCCTCCTCCAGGCTTCGCGCCTTACATGTATGCCGATGGATATGGCCAGCCCTTCGTGCCCTATGCGGACCAATCGCCTCTAGATCCGCTGCCAATGCCTATAAACAAGGCCTGGGAAATCACAAAGCTGGTGCTTCACGGCCTGGGTATTGTCTTTTCGGCAATTGTGCTGGGGCTGGGTCTGTCGCTCCTCAAGCAGAATCTTGTCTACATTGCTGTTGGTGTCTGCCCTGGTGTAAGTCTTGACCTGTCCTAGATTATACACTCCAAATTTAACCCCTCCCCCCCAATTCTCTCATGTCTTTGATGCTGATCCATTCATCACAGGTTGGTGCAGCTCTCATCTGGAGCATCGCAGAGTTCATCACCCGCGCGGTACGCAAGTTCAAAGCCGGCATCCACCCCGGCGCACACGTCGGCGTCTGCCTCATCCTCTGGCTCTCCAACTCCATCCTCACCGTCGTCTTTGGCGTCCTGCTCGGCGTTGCAAATATCGACCAGGAAAACCTGCAATGCTCCTACGCTTACGACTCCCGTTACCAGAGTTACCGCGAATCATGCGACTCTGACCCAATCTCCTCGGACGTGTGGAACATCTCCATTGCCGCCTCGGCTTTCGGTTGCGCCATCACCATAATCTACTTCATCTTGTTCGTCGGCGCTTGCGTTGATACTCACAAGCGCAACAAGTCTGCCGCCCGACCTATCCTCGTGCTCGCGCAGCCGCAGCACTGGCCGACCATGACGCAGGGCTGGCACCCCATGCCTACCGCTGCTGCTGCTGGTGTCGGGGAGCCAAAGGGGCCGATGGGTCAGGTGGTTCCTATGCAGCAGATGGCGCCTTCAGCAGGACAAGGCAGGGGGCCGGCAGCTCGTGGGCACGATATCGTTGAGCACTATGCTCCTGGAGACTCGGTGGCTTAGTACCGATATCTTATGTGATTGGAAAGCGGGAAACGAAACAAGGCAGCCACGGGTTTGATATATACTTGGAAAAAAAGTTTGAGCAAGAGAACAAGACAATTCGCATGTTGGAGACTTGGCGTTTTATGGTTGTTGTGGATATTGTTGCTGCAAGATCAAACATGATAATACCCTGCATCGTCGGATTAGAGCAAATCTGTAATGTGTATACTCATATACACTAAATAATATCTTAATGCATAATGCAAAGAAACGCAATATCCAGATTGAAAAGACATAAAACATTAAAAGCTATTTCTCAAAGTCAGACACATGAAGTAGAAACCCCCAAACACCTGCAGCCCGCCCTCATATTGCCAAAACCATCATTTGACAAGGGTATATCAAAATGTCCTTTCCCTCCCTTTCCTTTCATTTCCTTTCGTCCCTTTCTCTATGATTATGACAAGAAAACAAGACTACAAAGCCTCCCCCCTATGTGATCCAAAGCAGGCATTCCAAACAAAACTACCAATCCACAAACAAAATCCATATTCACAAAGCCAACCCTTCCACCAACAACAACTTAGGCGTCACTGTCCTCCCACCGCTTCGTAGCCAACTTGCGCACCTTCTTGGGACTACCACTACTAGTGATGGTAGATGACCGCGCACTCTCGTTACTAACTCTCATGCGCTCTAGCTTTCGGCCAAGATTCGAAACACCATCTTGCTTGGAGGAAGCGTTGCTCCCACTTCCGCCACCGCTAGTAACTGACGAAAAATCATCTCGCTCCTCTAGCGGCTTGCGCTTAGACGGACTTCGGCTCGCGAGCTCGCGCCTCAGGACGGTGTTCTCCCGTCGTAGGCGCTCAACTTCCTGTGAGAGGTCCTCGACTAGCAAATTCTCCTTGTCAAAGTCCTCGTCATTGCTGGTATCAAGCCCACGCTCCAAGACATCGACTTTGCGGTCCCAGTGCTCGTCGTTCCTCTCCTTCTCAATCTGCATGGATGCCTTGAAGCGAGCAAGTTCAATGGCAAGACGCTGCTCAAATTCAATGGCGCATTCCTCACGAATAGCAGCTTCCATGTCAACTATGCGGTCTTCCATGCTAAGAAGATGAGCCTCAGCAGTAATGCGGCTGTCGGTTTGAATCTCGATCTCGTCGCGCATCTGATCAATCTCGTCGCTCATCCTGGCAATCTCTAGAGCAGCCAGCTCCATAGTCACTCGTTCATCCGTCGCGCTCATAGGGCTATGGTTCCTATAGGAGTTTGAGCTACCAGACGAGACGAATGGTCGCTGATTCTGGTGTGTCGGGCTGATAGACCGTGGGTTTCCGGTCTGCGGGGCGTGAGCTAGGATGGTAGAGGTGATAGATGGGATACGAGGAACAGTGACCTCTCGAGCGAGAGCACTGTAGCGCAGAATCTGGGATGTGGCATTGAAGTCGCCCATTGGATCCGCTGTCACAATCATGACGCCTTTTTGGGGATTGCGACGGGGAGCATGAGGATATGATGATGACGAAGAGGATGGGAAGGAGTTTGAAAATAGGAGTTCTGTGAGTTTGCATTGACGGTAAGGGACAACGTTGGACTGCATCCAAGTTAGCACAATCTTGGTTTTCATTCAAGAACCGAGAGCTTACCTTTCCAGAGGTAGCTCCACTTTGAGTCTGGAGACATTGCCCCAGATACATTAGGCTCTCATTGATCTTTCCGGCCTCAACCAATGTGGCGCCAGCAGTCTTTGCTTCTCTCGCGCGCTCGCTTCCCGCAAGATCTACAATAGTAAGTTTGCTTCCTACCCATGAGGCGTGCCTCTTGTTCTGATTCCTCTTTTTGACCTCGAAGCAGAAAAAGCCGTGACTCCGGCTTGATACACTGTTGCTGCCCGTTCCAGTCACCCTTCTCTCCTGTAGACCACTCTCAAGAACCAGGACTGCCTCCCTGAAATCTGTGCAGACAACTTTACGAAGCCCAGCGACGACTTTGCGGTCAGGGGAGAGCTCAGTCGACTTGAACAGCAGAGGTCGGCGACGGAACTCTTTGGTAGCAGCGGATTTCGTCGCTGGCGTGAGAAGATCGTAGATTCGATCGTTGTGCACCTCGTACATGGATACGACGATGACATATTCGGCAGAAGGATCGCAAGAAACGTCGAGGTTGCTAACGTCCGGAGACTGAGGTAGGTTCGGCAAAGCGTAAGATCGTTGAAACGCCCGTCGCTGGTTCGGTGATAGTATGCTATTATCGCCCTTTGCATCTAGTTTAGCAGTGGTTCTCAAACGACTTGCGGCTGTCAAAGACATGAAGGGTTTCTCAAGTGCCCGCTTGGGCTGCGGGATAGTGCATGCAACAGTGATTGACCTAACAATGCTGGGGGATGATGGATTCCATTGGTTAGAGCATTCCTACTGCTCTTTCAATCGAAGAGTCTCCTCTGCTTTACTGACAAGACGGATACTCTTTGGGCTTGTAGCTGCAGATTCGGGAAATGAGCCAGGCATTGTGGGTTGTGTCTTTGGAAGGAATCTTGTGAAAATGGACGGTTTTGTAGGTAACGGGGTTCTTTGGGGTCGTACAATCATAGGTGTAGCTGCTCTTGAAGCAGTTCGCGAGACCTGCGAAGCGTCTGCATTCATAACGTCGAGAAAGTGCGGTGCAGTAGCGAGCGTTGACTCTGATGGATCGCAAGCTTGTAGAGACTCGAGAACGGAGGGCAGCGAAGAGGATTCCAGCATGTTTTCGCCAATAGATCGGAAAAGGACATCCATGGCTAGTTGCGTAAGGCCACGCTGAGTACGGCTTCCGAGAATTGTATGAGTCTGTTCGTCGAGTTAGCTAAGCACACTCAAGAGATTAACTTTTTTCTTCTTCTGCTTCTGTATTCACCTTGCCAGAGCCAGTAACTCCCAGAGTAGCAACCACTGCATCTGTGCCTTCACCTCCTTGAGGCGCCAGAACACCCTCCACCAGGGACACAATCTCCGTGCAGTGGAAGACATCGAGCTGCGTCGCCTCCTCTTGGAACACTTGCGTGAAGCCAAACTTCTCTATAGCTCTCCGCCGATCGGTAGGTGGATTGAGTGTAATGTGCGATGGGTGGGACTCTTCGTCGGGCACTTCGACGTTCAGGATGCGTTCAGTCTGAGCAGCGCCTGGCTGCGGCGGTCGCAGTCTCAGGTAGACCTCGAAGAGGTTGTGGGATTTCTGTGTAGACTCCATAACAATGTAGTAGCATATACGACCAAACTAAAAAGAAAAGATGAATGCCGGCGTATTGATAATTTAAAAATCTGACGCCGGGTAATAAGTGTTGAGCGACGGCAGAAGATGTTCTCCTTCACGGACGGTGATGGTGCTGACATCTCCGCTGTTTATCATTGTTACTGCTGGCTGGGCAACGGCAAGCGCTGCACTCGCGCCGGTACCCATTGTAAGCGCGCCGTTATGGCTTTGCCCCACAACGCGCTTATTGATCGTGTCGTACCTGCCCAACCGATCAAATGTCACCCACCAGGAAACCTAGCAAAATATTGCAACCCATCCTTAGCAAATCTTAAAACACCCCGCAGTATCCTTGCGTAAAGATATTTAGTGAAAATTGAGGTTGATTTTTGACGGTTTGTTGACATGTTTCATACTCGCCGATGCAATCGGGATAAAATGCGCCGGCTTTAGAACGTGGGGCCTGGAAGGAGCATCGCCGACGTACATCTAGCTCCAGTCATTTAAAAGGTAGGATGGACGAAGCAAACCGGAAAGATCTATCGATGGTGACTGAATTCGCACGACTTAAATCGAAATCAGTTTCAGATCCCATCCAGAATGCACATAAAAACTGGTTTCCCGTTTCGGTCAATGCGGGGAAACAATCTGCAGTTTGCGTTGGAAGCTCACAACCTTAGTTGCTGTTAGCGCACCTCCTAATATTGACCATTGAGACTAGTTTCAATATTCACCACGCCTTTTTCATCTGTTTGGCTTGAGCTGGAAATAACGCGGCATCTCTTTGCCGTTGTTGTAAGGCGGGTAACGGCACGCCATCACAAAGCGAGGTCTTGGCCAACATAGCTCCATGGGATTATTGCTCACCATGTGCCGGTTAGCCATGCTCGCGAAGCTGTTTCTATTCAGCTGCCTCGTATATTCCTGAATTGAGGCGTATGGTTCAACGATGGTTTCGATGTATAACTAGTTCAATGCCCTTTACATCGTGCACCCTGCTAAAGACGTAAAAATAAGGCAGTCTTGTCAACATATCAGAATTGATTACGGAACACAATGCGTTCGATCGTCAGGCCCGTTGTTTACATGGGCATTGCTTCACTGCTGCCGTTTCAGTGGTGTTTCGCGGTTGCGCAAAAGCCCATCACATACGATATCTGCGTCACTCAGAGGACAGCCCACAGTCCATGTAGGCCTGTTCCCACCTATTATCATCTTCTAACTGCTACGTATGAACGCGACGTCTTTGTCACTATAACTCTGTAAGTATCCACATTCGGCTTGTAAAAGACATGTACAAGTCAATAGGCTGTGGAAGTGTAGAAGCTGACATCGTCGGTCTATAGCGGAACCACCAAGACACCAAAGCTTGTGACTCAGACATCAACCATCTCTACTACCATCACCACCGAGTCAGATGTACCCCAGGTAACTGTAAGTATCGTCTAGCCACCTGGATATATATGGACACTTTGTCATCTCTCGCCAACTCTGTACGGATATGCTCTAACATGGTGGGAACCAGGATACCTTTACGGTAACGGACACCACAACAGCAACCGTCGTTGACAACCTCCCCACGTTTACCATCACCGACTCGACTAGCACATCAACCACAAGCACATCGACGATACTTGATACTACGACCGTGGGTGTTCCAGACGGCTTCCAACCTGTTCAGAGTACCTTGCCAAATTCTGCAGCCAAAAAGAAGCGGCTTGCGAACTATGGCAAATCTCCAAAAGCCGGCTCGCTTCTGGCTGCCGTGCACTCACCTCAAAACCAGCGACAACCTATATGTCCCCCAGCCCATGTCAAGTTGCCTCCATCGTGGCCAGCAGCAGTCACCTGCTATGGAGTGGTTGAAGACTTTGTTCATAAAACAGTCACCAAAACAGCCCGGAGGACTACCACGGTGACTGCGCCGACACCAACAACGACGTTCCTGACCACCACTACTCTCACGTCGACAAATGTGGTCACCACTCCTGATGCTTCGACATTCGTGACGTTACTACAAACCGATACGTCAACCTCCACGAATGCGCCAACGACTACGTGAGTCACAGTGCATCGTCTAGACCAGCTATGAATCACAGTGCGATATACTAACGAAAAATATAGTATTACCACAACATCTACCTCGACTATTGTCGTGCCGTCATATACGGCGACTGCATATGCCATCTGTAACCCCAGTAACTTCGCTGGCGCGGTGAACGGCCATGGTATCGACAGCACCGGTTCGCCGACGGGAACTATCACCGTTACCAACACCAAGGATTCCAGCGCACAAGAATGCTGTAGCAGCTGTGCAGCAAACCCATTATGTTCGGGCTCCTCTTTCTACGGTGGCTTCCCAGCAGGCCAGCAATGCTACAATTTCCTTGTGCCTGGACCGACCTGCTCGTTTGGGCAGATTCAGTTTCCAGCGGATTACCTCTCCTATGCAGCTCCTGATACGCTGTATAGTGTAAGTAACGGCAACTGCGGTTTGTACAATCAGGCAGTGCTACAACATTGATCATTGGTCCCAGACGACCAAGATGGCAGCCTAGGAACTGTTGCCAGCGTATCCTATACATGACTCCAGTAAGATGCGACTCTGGGGTAAAACCATCATCAGTGTATGTGGTCGTGGGTGTGGGGAGGCCTGGATAGGGAGAACCAATAAGGTTTTCATGAAACCGTGACGAGGCGGTTGTTGAGTCACAAACTGGGTCATCGTACAGTTTATGATGCGCTAGAGGTTTTGACTAACAAGATGACAACAGGGCTGAACAGGGGCAAAATCTGTTTGGCTGTACATGTGTCCTTTGTAGGGATTAATTCACGACATGCAAGATGTCTTCATCCTTTCAGGCCTGGAAGATATCAGCTTTTCAGTGTGTGTGATAGGATTCATTCATGGCTTGAACTGGAATGGCCGTCATAGCATCACCATCTGCAAGTGTAGAATCCGCCTATGTCGACTTTCATGTACTCTAATATCTTTTAATTCCAGCAGTGTGGATATTGACATCATAGTCTGCAACGAAGGCTTTTCTCCCCTCTTCTTTCGGCTATTTTATGGTCATTCTCTCTTTTTTTTTTTTTTTTTTTTTTTTTTTTTGCCCTTTTAATCACACCTCGCTAATAATGAGGGGTTGTGAGGAACTCGAGGGTCCATCAGTGTGAAAAACGGCCAAGCTCCACCAAAAGACCCCTGAAGAGGTTCGGAGCTTAGCCTCATGGTCCCCGTCGGAGTGGATCTTTTGTTCGGCGCACTGCCGTCCCGTGACCTGTTGCTCGGTGATGGAAAAAAAGGTGAGAAAAGAAAAGCTTGACATATGGATCCCGGGGGACCCTGTTTTCTTCCTGTCCACAATCGCACGATCGTATGTAAATGCATAGGACCCGTGATTTGATAGGGTCATGTAATGTAGGCAAGGGAGCAATGCTACTCTTGCAACTGCCCGTCTCTCCAAACAGATCAATTATCTAGATCCATTCAGGCAAATGCCCCCGCCAAGTTACAGGTGCCTCTTGGTGCAGACGCAGCGCCTGTAGCATCTGCCGCACAGCCCTGGAGCACAGCAGCGCGCCAGCATTCCCCCCTAAAACAGACCAATGAGCGCGTCAGTAAAGAGCGGTCACGAAGTACCGTCCCACTCGGCTGCAGGCGAATCAGAGCCCCAGATCTCCCACGACCCCACCAAATTTTTTTCTGAGAGCCCAGAGACCAGTTGGAGGTGCGCAGCACACTTATTTCTCCACGGCCGGGTCTGATAGCCAAAATTTTCTCCTCTCCTCTTCCTCCCCTGCATCACCAGCAATCAACCTCAAGCCCAGACAACGAAGTCGCCCTATTTGTCCAGAATCCTATCAGAGTATCCCCCAACTAGAAACTTCGTCGAGCCAGAATGCCTTCGGCCGTCGCTGAGCTGTAAACGCCCACTGCGGGCCGTGCCCATCACGGCTCGCAGTCCAGCAGCTCACCGAGTTCAATCAATCCACCCTCGACGAATAGTTTCCACTGGCTTTCCCCGGTCTTGAGCTGATGCTCATCGAGAGCCCGTCTCTGAATCACAAACATTCTGCCAGTTGCCCGTTTTAAATAGGGCCTTCAACGTCACAATTGTTGTAAACCCCCACCAAAAGATCGTCTCTATACCTCCGCACTCACAACAATCTTTTTCCTACCCCCCGAGTATATTGCCTGGGTAGTCAATTCGACATAAATTTTTTTTCAACGACGATTGCATGTTTAGACCATCATACATACAGAGTACATACGATCTCTCTCGTCAAAAATCTTCCTTTGCAACATTAAACCGTCTACGACCTTTTACACCCACGACACACACAAAAAATATACACTACAGAAAACTCTATCCGTATCTCTCCAAACATGTCTCGCAACATCCGACGCAAATACCCTGCAACCACGGCCAAGGCCCCCGCCAAAAGGCGTCGTGGTTCAGATTCCTCGTCTTCCATCGACCTCTCCGATGAATCGGGCTATTCTGCCGTTGAGGATATCAGCGATTCGGAGGACAATGACGAGGAGGATGTAACGGCGGCCGAGGAGAAGAACATCTTGGTAGGATTTCCTATTTCCTCAGATGCTCCTCGGCCGCAGTCAGATGATGAAGATGAAGACGAGAATGAGAACGAGAACGAGAACGAGGATGATGGTGATCAAGACGACGACGGGGATCTGGATGATAATGCCAGCTGGGCTGGTATAATGTCAGATGTGGATGGGAGCCAAGTCTCCGATATATATCAGGAAGCCAATGCTATTGCCTCAGACATGGCTGTGGAGCGTCATGTTCATTTTGACGTCCCTGATAGTGACTCTGATTCTACCGAAACCGAAGATGATCACGCCGATCTTTTCCCCGATATATTCGTATCTCAAAACTCTCTCGATCCCGCTTTCCGCCGTGAGATTGAGCATGATCCTGATGAGTCGTCCGGTTCCAATTCCTTCTGGGACTACCACGGTCAATACGAAGATGACAACTCCTCGGAATCAGAGACGGAAGAAATCGTTCGCCAACTATCGGATGACGAGACCCTGACAACCATGCCTGCACCTTCTCAGGGAGACATCTCCACTGTGGATTTTACGCCTGCTTTTGATGAGCCTCTGGATCTTGATGGCTATGAGAGTGAGTCCTGCCTGAAGCGGGACGTCTTAATTGTAGACTTGCTAACCCCTCTTTTTCAGCTGATGGCGATACGACTGATGAAGAGGATGACCCCGAACCTATTGTCCGCAAGAAATCTCGTCGTCTATCAAACACGATGAGCGAGATGTCAGATTCGGAGGCTGATTCGCCTGTGAAGTCTCAGCGTGGTCAGCCTCGACTAGGTCGCTTCAAGCTGGATCGATCAGATAAAAAACCCATTGCCGTCTTGAACCCTTTAACACGTAAGATGATGATTTTCACCCCTCATCGCAGACGCCATTTAGACTTGTCACCAGAGCAATTCAACTTCCCATGGCCTATGGAAGAGCAGTCGTCTCCTATTCTCAGCAACTCTGCCAACATGATGCTCAGTGCCATGTTCTCCTCCAACACCTTCGGCGACTTTGTCAACGCCCAAACCATAGGACCAACAGAGGCCTTCTTCCCGTTCCCATCAGAAGCCAATAATGATGACAGCTCATCACCGCCTAGTGTGCAAGGTGATGACGATGACGATGAGCAAAAGCTCAACATCAACGACTTTCTCACCTTTGGGGAGGGTGAGGGTGAATCCTCGGGTGACGAAGACAATGAATCGAAATGGAATTCGTCACCCAAAAGGCCGACAACCGCTTCAAGTGACAGGGACGTCCTGTCTCACCTTAATTCTGAAACAGTTGGCGCTTTCCGTAGGAATCAAATCAACCAACAGTTGATCCTCAGCAACCAAGCAACTCAAGATTCTCTTGCATTTAGTGGACCCTACAACTACACTGCTCTGCGAGGTCTGAAGTCAGACCGCTTTGATACCGCAGCTGTGCCTCTCACGCCAATTCGACGCCACAAGAAACAATTAAGCGATGTTACCCGGAGCCCCCTCGAAACAATCTCTGCGAAACGAAAAGCATCGGGTGAAGTCGGTGGCAGCGGCCACAAAAGACATCGAAGCATCTCAGATGTCAACATGCTACGCATATGATACATATGATGGCTTTGACAACTCGAGTAGAACCAATCCAAGTACGAGCGAGGACGGCGCACGAAACTGCCCCTGGCCTTGCCAACCACTCATTATTTTCAGAACATTTCATTTCATGTCAATTTCTTCTTCTTCTTTTTTGTCCTATTCGATTAAAGACCAGAGGTCCTTCCTACAAGTTGTTCATCAAATTGTAGACAATTTATCCGGCTGGTAGATGGCGCAGACGGAAACAAGGCTTTGAAATACAAGTTGAGTTAATGTCGGGATACTACAAAAGTTATATGGAGATGTTTCACGGGGGAAGAGTTAGATGTTCGCGTTTTCTCGAAAAGTCTTTCTTTTTCGCGAGTCCCTGAGACAATGAGCGGTCCTGGGTTCTATGAAGGGCCTCCAGTGGAGGTCCGCGAACTAATGACATAATGCCGATGACGGTTGATAAGTAGACGAGGCAAGCTTTGGCCTCGTAAAAAGCCACACTTTTTTTTTCTTTTTTCTGTATGATGACGATTAGTTTCTTATTCTTTTCTGTATTTTCTTCTACTAGCTAGATAGTGTGTACGAATTGAGTCCAGAATGTTCATTTCAATCAAGCCCTGACATCATCCTGTGAACATCTGATGCTCTTGTGAATAGTTATCGTGATACCCAAAGAAAGGATATCTCCAACATTTCATAGGCATCAAGAACTTTCAATTCCCCTCAGCTTCTCCCATTCATGTTCCAACATTCCGAATTTGACACTATCGTGCCACTTCCGATCGTAAAGAAGCGCCTCGCGCTCTCGGCCCTCTTCAACAAAGCCTAGTTTCCGGTACATATGAAGGGCCGCAGCGTTGTAGCCGAAAGCTCCGATGCTGATGCGGTGCAGCCCCGCCCTCCTGAAGCCCCAGTCAAGAGCCCAGTTGATAGCTTCTGCTCCGTAACCTTTGCCACGGTAAGGCGCGGCGATGTTGATGGCCATCGTGGCATTTCGGTGGTGCGCCACATGTGCGCCATTGCTGATAAGGCTGATGGTGCCGACTCTCTGAATGTATTTAGCGTTGGAGCCTTCATCACATTTTATTGGAAGACAGATCAACAAGTTAAGGAGGTTCCCTTTATTGTAATCCACATAATCCTGAGCAGAGGTGAGAGGCGCCGGACGGGCGAGTCGAGGGGTGCTCATAATCGACACGGCGGGGTCGTTTAGTATAAACTCCGCTACCCATGCTCTGTCCTCTTGGTTGTCTTCCATGGGCCTGTAGATTAAATGCTCCGATTTATAGGCATTGGTTATAAAGTCCGAATAAGCCATTTTTGAAGAATTTCAAAGGCTAGCCGTGCCAAGCCTTCTATAAAAATGGTGGTTGAGCGAATAATAACTGGTTGGTCTGAGGTAGAAGCATGAAGACTTTACAGCGAGCACATCTCTTATAGAGAGATCTACACGCAGACACGGCCAGTGGCCAAATTCAGCGATATCGTTTTCATGGATAGTAGTGGGGGATTTTTCGTAGCATAGGAGATTCAGGAACATATCTACATTCCTCCTTTGGAATAGTGCACCCTGAACTCCTCTGGGTGACTCATTTAGCTCTTTACGCGGCACATCGGGTTCTGCAAAGTTGGGCAACAGGTCTCGCGTATTGGCCTCGTATTTATAGGGGGGTCATGGTATTTGCTTCCACATGGTCGGATTACCGAACAACCTTGTAAAGGGCCAGAGTTAATAGAAATAGCCAAAAACGACAATCAGATCGGCCGACAGAGGAGCCCTTCCCAATGGCCTTGCCACACAGACCTAGTCGTTGCGTGAACCATGTTAGCCGGTTTAGGCTACTACTATATATTCTTGCTAGTATGGCGACGTGGTGGTTAACCCTGTCAACAGCTTCCATGAGGCGCAGACACAAACTTGGCGCGGCATGCGATGTTGTGCTCTTAACAGCCTTGACTTACGACTAGTTTGAGTAAATTCAGACTTCAGCTTCCGCGTTTTAATGTCAATGGCATTAGATATACAGCAGTTGATATTATTAGCCATTCAGTCATACGAACATTTTGATTTATCATATTGACTTGATCAGTTGTAGCTTTAGCGCATAGGTCATAGGTGATGATTGGACTCCCCATTTACCAACTCAAGAACAGTAACTACCCCCCCACCACAAATCCATGTGGCCACGATGGTTATGATTGGGACAAAACGTTAATGAACAAATTTCAAAGAGGATGCCTTTCATCACCTCATACTATTCATGAACGCTATAGAAATTAAGAGGCTATCCTTGTTTCTCCAATTAGTGAGAGATATATAAATATGAATATCGTCCCACGATGATAACTATTGGTCTAGTGACGCAATGGTAGCGTGCCACCCTCCGGTGATTCAGGTCAGGTGGAAGTTCCAGGTTCGAGTCCTGGCTAGATCGATTTTTTGGGGATATCTAAATATTCCTGTCTTCTCTCTTTATAGATGTCCGAGGTAAAGTTTTAGCGTTGGCACCATTATGGATCTATGGGACGAAGTACCTAAATAGTATGCTCTGATAGCGCCATGAGACGTTAGCAGGTTGATCCGATATATATAAGGATCTTTGGATATGCCAGCCGACGATAGAAGCTTTATGTGGAAGCATGATGATGTTTATGTATGCTCTTTCCTTCTATGGCTTTTCATTTTTATTTTCACAAATTACTCTTTATTTCTCTAGGTATGTGTGTGATTTTGTCATGAGGTTTTCATAACTTGTTGTGATGTTGAAATTGGTGCGAAAACTTCCCGGTGGCGCCTACCCGGGACTCGACAACAACGTTGGTTAAGAAATAAAGGCACAGCGCTGCATTAGCTGTGGTATGTGTAATTAATTCATTAATTGATAAAGAGAAACAGTAGCAATTTTTGCGAGTAGATCTGACAGTTAGTCTGGTTGTAATTCAGTCGTAACACACGTCAGTGTCTGTTGTGTAATTCTAGTGGGCTCTACATAGCCGGAATAAGTTGGTTGGTGCGTAGACCATGTATACAAACTACTATGAAAGGATCACTAGGATCCATAGATGTTGAACAAACTAGCAGTTGGGTTATAGCACAAAGAAAAATGCATATGAATCAAGGTATGCTTCCAGGGCTTGGATTGATTACCCCAAATAGCCAGTCTAGATGATTATCAGCCAACTTAATTAACTTGGCTAACTATCTGGTAGGAGATACAACAATCTACATAGATAACCATGATGGATTCTAAAATATATTCAGAGCTAAAACTCCAGATGCCATACCTTGAGTTATTAAATAGTAGGCCTCTAGTGCCCTGCCATTACCCACTCGCCCAACCTGTTTGTTGGCTGGGTCGGTCGGTGCTACTGGCGAATTTGTATTCTTCCAACCCCCTGTCCTGATTGTTCTTTGAGCACTGGGCTTTCGCTGAGCCTTGCGGGTTATTGAGCCTGGTGTCAATGGCACTTCTCAGGTCCATAATTATATGTTATGTGTAAACATATGTAGCATACTGACAGGAGTAGACACTCGTTCCTTGCAGTTTAGGGGGTACTGAAAGAAGGAATAGATGCCGAGTTGCCGCTACACTTGTCCAAGCAAGGATATGGCTGAGAAGTTTTCTAGAAAGAACTGTTGGTTCGTGGACTGAATGAATCTTTGGCTGGGTAGACATGGATGACTTGAGAGTTCTGTATAAGAGAAGTAAGCCTGCTGTTGATATGGATTGCTTTTCTTTCTTAGGTCAACCCAACCAGCTGCTTTTCATTGGTGCTCATAGTCCACAATGAAGTTCCTCAGCACGGTAGTTTTCTTTGCCTCTGGGTCTCTGGTCGCCGCCGGCCAGATGATAAGCCATGAACACATACACAAATCTTACCCTCGTATATCGGCTAGCAACCCCCCAAACTCAAACGGTCTAAAAGCCTTTGGAGCGGATATTGGGAAAGCGACTTCACCGAACTGCACTGGTGTTTACAAGTCGACGCTGAACTCTAGCATAACGGCAGCGCAGACCGAATTCATCGTGCCCAACGTAACTGTGCCTCAGGGACAAGATGCCAAGATGGCGTACGCGGTGAATGTGTGGCTGGGAATCGGGGCACACGTCAAGGGAGACAACTGCACTGGTGGAGGTGTAGAGGTGGGAGTCATGCTTGGAGTCAGGGACAACAAGCCCAGGTACCAAGCTTGGTATAAGCTGAATGCGACAGGTGAGAGGGGATTCACATCTTTACCAAATCGATGGTTGGGGCTAACCAAAGAAATCGTCAAGACCAACACCTGCTTAGTACGCCGTTGAATGGTGGCGATGACATCGAGCTATCGATCCAAATTCTAAACAAGGAGTTCGGTACCGTGTCGATTAAGAATTATTCGAATTTGAAGAGGGAGACAAAGACATTCGCTATTGAGAACCGCGCCATATGCCAGTCCAACGCGGAATGGATCATTGAGCGATACAACATCAAGGGCTTGGGCGCAGTGCCGTTTGCCGACTTTGGCTCACTGACGTTCAACAAGAGCTCTGTGACGGTAGATGGCTACCAGGAAGGCCTGGACGGAGCGCGAGTTTTGGCCATGGTGGATGAAAAAGGAGAAACGATTGCAGATTGCGACCTGAAGGAGGACGAGTCGACGGTTCAGTGTGATTACAAGGCCGGGCTTTCGGGCTAAGTTTCGTGATGGCTGCGTGGCATTGGTGATGGTGTTTGTGGCTGGCGCCTCTTTGCTCACGACTTGCTCTCCAGTATCTTGCCGATTTGAAAAAATTGCTAAAAATCCATGGTATGTAGTTGTTTGAAAAAGCATGAATATTCATGTGCCAATTTAGGGGTCGTAGGCGCATTTCATCCGCCGGGTGCTCCGTAGATCAGCAAGGAATGATTACATGAGATGAGATGAACAAGCAAGGTAAGGTAAGGGATGATGTCAGTAGGTAACAAATGGTGAGCAGGAAGGCTCGCATAATTGGATGGTCCCGGCATTGTGCGCGCTACAGCGGGCATTAGCAGTACGTGATATCGCTGAAGGGTGCTGAAGGGTGCTGAAAGGCGCTGGAAGAGTATGTGGGCCAGTTAGTCCCTGCAGCTACTGCATCAGTTGTCAAGGGAATGTCGATAGTGACATCCATGGATAGACGATTAGGTAGTGATATGTTGACAAATTGTTTTAAAAATAGGGAATCCAATTTGTACTATAATTATTAGCAGGAGCAATAAAAACGCACATATTTGTACGCATTAGTGACTCTGAAACCCTTGCAGAACCCCAATTTATCGGTGCCAACTTCCGAGACGAAAAAGGCTCCTCTCAAATACGATGAAACAGATTTCGATCGCCCATCACTTCCCACCCCCAGTAATTTTTCATGTGTGTCTTGACTCTCATGCATGGATCTCACCATTACGTGTTTGGTGTGTCGTCTAGGGTTGTCTATGTATGTACTGGATTCACAAAGGAAGCCCGCTGCCACAGTGCTGGAGTGCTGGAGTGCATCAGTGGCGTCTGAAATAGGTATGCCGGGCTCGCTCACCCTCCCCCAAAATGTCCACGAGATCCATCCCCAAAGCAACACCCCAGACAGCGCCCTCCGCCCCTTTAGCGCCGGGATTCAACTGCGAGGTAGGACTAAAAGCTGGCGCCCAGACAGACGTGGGGAAGAAGAAGACGAAGAAACAGAAACAGAGCACGAGGGCAATGTGCGAGGTAGTTTGTCAAGTCTCAAGTCGCTGTCGCAGCCTACGCTCATCGAAATCAAGTAGCCGGCCGGCCAGCCAGCCATCCCATACCACCTATTAGGTACCTTGCCTCACCATACCGAGCAACCAGGCCACGCAAGGCCAAGCCCGTCCTTGCCCTCCATCCATCCATCGTCTCCATTTCGCCAGCTGCTGCCATTTCCTTTTCTCTCCTCCTCCTCCTCCTCCTCTTCATCCCACATCTCCTCCATCTCTTCCATCTCCTTCAGCACATCTTCGCCTTGCCCTCCAGGGCTTCTGATCTGATATTTAGGCCCTGCGCAGCCATCACTATCCTACTGCCGAAATCGCCGCCACAGTGCCACGAGTGCTGCGAAGCCCCCCCCAGTCCATCTCCAGCCCATTTGATCGCGCGGCGGTTCCACTTTAGTACGCTTGATCTCGCAAAGACGCTGCGATAAGGCCCTGGCCCGCCCGCTCGCATCCATCTCCTTCGCTGCTTTGAAACCGCCATCATGACTTGGGAGCTTAACCGCCGACGCATCATTCGCGCCGTCAACAGCAAGTTCATCTATGGACGCTTGGTAGGTGTTGAGAAAAACCTCCCTTCCCTCCTCCCTCTCTCTGTCCCTCTCCGTTTTTTTGTGTGTGTGAACATCATTTCCTAGGTGGCATTCCTTTTACTTGGCGAACAGACCTCAGACCCCCCTCTTCCCCACGAGTCCCAATGTTGTTTCTTACATCCTCCCTTTACCGAAATCTCGTCCATCCTTCAATCAACCTTGCAACCATTGCCCACCACTAATTTGCGCAACTTGGATATACTGACCGAAATTCTTCACTGAAATAGCCTCTACTCTATACTATTATATTCCTTATCGAAATGGCACTCGCTGCCCGGCTGACGGCGCGTTTCAACTCTTACTACGATGAGCGTCCTCGTACGTCTCTCCCTGACGCTGTTCCGCTACGAAGCTGCAATCTGTTTGCCCATTCGATGCCTCGATGCAATAACTGACATGTATTACGAGCAGTCATGACCATGATGGTCACCAACGCCATCCTTGGTGGCATTGCCGACACCGTCGCCCAGACCATCACTTCCGTCCGTCAACGTGCGCTTCGAAAACCAGGTGGCGTCACCAAGAACGATGACATTGCCATCGAGATCCACGAACTGGACCGAAAGAATCCTCTGTCTGATCGCGATCTCATCCCCGACTCCAAGTCACTCCCGCCGCCTTTCGACTTTGAGCGCCTTACTCGCTTCATGGCCTACGGTTTCTGCATGGCACCCATTCAATTTCGATGGTTCAAGTTCCTCGAAAAGGTCTTCCCTATGAGCAAGACTAGTGCTTTCGCCCCCGCTATGAAGCGTGTTGCTTTTGACCAGCTCATCTTTGCGCCTTTCGGTGTGGCCATGTTCTTCACCGTCATGACTGTTGCTGAGGGTGGCGGCAAGCGTGCGGTCACCAACAAACTGCGGGACATGTATGTGCCTACGCTCAAGGCCAACTATGCTGTGTGGCCTGCCGTGCAGATTGTCAACTTTCGCCTGATGCCGGTGCAATTCCAACTGGTAAGCATGAACCGTCTGCCTACTGGCTAGCCTTACCTTTTTTTTTGTTAACATGAAACCCCAGCCATTCGTGTCCACTATTGGTATCGCCTGGACCGCATACCTCTCCCTGTCAAACTCCTCGGATTAAACTCGAATGTTCGACTTCGACGAAAAGGTCAAGGATTAGGTGGGCTTCATTAGGAGCTGCTCAATTTGGAGATAGATTTCAAATTGGGATGTGAGATCATTGCATTCTCATGACATTTGGGCATGGTTCTACTTTCTCGTTAACATTTATAAGGAATCGGTGGGGATACAAGCCTTGGTAGCCTTGCTTCATTGCACGGGTTGGGTCTGCATACTGGCGTTTTGGTGCATCGTAATGTTTCGATCTATCAGCTCCGCTTTTTGCGGTGGTTTCTGCAGTTCCTGGGATTGGCTGGTTTGAAAACAAGTAGTTGTCTGTCTCGTTATGACATATATAACCTAAATTTTTTTGGAATGCTGAAAAAACTTACGAAGCTATCAATATCCTCTTGACCAGATTGACGTAGATTGTTGACATGTGTGGCATGCGAGATGTATATGCTACAGAGCATGTGCTAACCTCGGATGACTGGCGGATTGCAACACTAACGAATTTCCATAAGGTGATTCACATATCTTTAATCCAGCTGGTATTACATCGCCAGAAGTCGGAAGGGAGTGAGGAGCATGTTCCGGCACGATATATTTTCGTGGACTTGGTGTGCGTACCGTCACTCCAGCGTGGGTAGCAGTACCTCCATGGTAGTAGGTGCAGTGTGACACAAAGAGAGAGCTGCTGAGTGTTTTCCTGTTAGTTGAGTAACCCCACCACAGCTATATGCTCAACAGGTCTTTCTTGACCCCACCCACCCATCATCCCATGCCATCTCGTTCCATCAATAGGTAATAATAGCCCCTCGATCAAAAATAAACTCCTGCGTGCTTTTCCCTCGTCTACTCCTCTCCTTCTTCTTCATCAATTCAACAACCAGGCCTTTCTCACAACGTCCTACTCACGAGCTCGACTGTTGTTTCGATTTCCTACCAAAATGTCTCTATCTAACAAGCTGTCCATCACGGATGTTGACCTCAAGGGCAAGAGGGTCTTGATTCGGGTGAGTTCGGACTGCCCCGCCATGTGGAGGGGAAAACATGGCACGATGCTGTCATGGGTGATTTTTGGTTTGGTTTGGGGGGGTTTGTTTGTTGCTATAGAGGAGCTGGGCGACCAATGATTTTCTTCTTCTTCTTCTATTTGGAACAGCTTCGGAGGAAGATGATTTCAAGGTTGCTTATTTATGCTGCGCGAATACAGCATGATTGATCTACGTCTAGGACTGGTTTTTTGACTAACATGTGGTGTCATCGCCTCTCTAGGTCGACTTCAACGTGCCCCTCGACGAGAACAAGAAGATCACAAACAACCAGCGCATCGTCGGCGCCATCCCCACCATTAAGCATGCCCTCGACCACGGCGCCAAGACTGTCATTCTGATGTCCCATCTCGGCCGCCCCAACGGCGCCGTCAACGCCAAGTACTCCCTCCAGCCTGTTGTCCCAGAGCTCGAGCGCCTGCTGGGCAAGTCTGTTACTTTTGCTCCCGACTCTGTTGGGCCAGAGGTTGAGGCTATTGTCAGCAAGGCTGAGAACGGCGGCGTTGTGCTTCTTGAGAACTTGCGCTTCCATATTGAAGAGGAAGGCAGCGCCAAGGATAAGGATGGCAACAAGGTCAAGGCTGACAAGGCCAAGGTTGAGGAGTTCCGAAAGGGGCTGACTGCCTTGGGTGATGTCTATGTCAGTAAGTGGTTTTGCTCTGTTGGGAAATCTCTTGCATAGAAACAGACAGACATGCGATATTAACTGCATCTTCTAGACGATGCTTTCGGCACTGCCCACCGTGCTCACTCCTCCATGGTTGGCGTTGATTTGCCGCAAAAGGCTGCCGGTTTCCTCATGAAGAAGGAGCTTGACTACTTTGCCAAGGCTCTCGAATCTCCCCAGCGACCGTTCCTTGCCATCCTCGGTGGTGCCAAGGTTTCCGACAAGATCAAGCTCATTGACAACCTGCTCGACAAGGTCAACACCCTCATCGTGTGCGGCGGTATGGCCTTCACCTTCAAGAAGGTTTTGGACAACGTTGCCATCGGTAACTCTCTTTACGATGCGGACGGTGCCAAGACCGTTCCCCAGCTCGTAGAGAAGGCCAAGGCCAAGAACGTCAAGCTTGTTTTGCCTGTCGACTACATCACTGGTGACAAGTTTGGCAAGGACGCCAACACAGGTAAGGCTGACGACAAGACCGGCATCCCTGATGGTTGGATGGGCCTGGACTGTGGCGAGAAGTCTATTGTGCTGTTCAAGGATGCTATTGCTGAGTCCAAGACCATTCTGTGGAACGGACCCGCTGGTGTCTTTGAGTTTGATAAGTTCGCTGCTGGTACCAAGGCTACCTTGGATGCTGCCGTGGAAGCCAGCGCGAGTGGTAAGATTGTTATCATTGGTGGCGGTGACACCGCTACTGTGGCTGCCAAGTATGGTGTTGAGGACAAGCTGAGCCACGTCTCAACTGGTGGTGGCGCCAGCCTGGAGCTGCTGGAGGGCAAGGAACTGCCTGGCGTGGTTGCTCTGTCGAGTAAGTAAACAAGCTCTGGACCAAAAAAATGCTGTGAAGGGACAAGTTGACGGGAGCTTTGATGTGTAAAGGTCGGCTTGGAGAATCCCGTCTGTAAAAGGGATGGATGTGCCTATATATACCAACATAGGCTATCCCAACGTACAATAAAGAAAAGTTTAATTGTTCACTGGCTCGAACATGCCCCCATCACGGTGTTTATCGCATTCATGTCCCAAGAGAAAATTTGTGCAGTCGAAAATGACGACGGCGCTCCATAGCGTAGTTCATTATAAAGTCCCGTTCTATATGCGCAGCCATTCCCAATCCTAACTATTCTCGTGACGCGAATCTAGCTCGTTCGGAGTTTATGCTCGTCAAATTCGTGGTGCCTCTCCTCTCCCCTTCTCTTTTCCTCCTTGCTTCATCTCCGCTTCGCCGCCTCGACCTTTTTCAGCTCCTCCCTATTCAGGAAAGAAGAGTCAGGAACCGTTCCCAAAGAAATATGAATAACAGCGTTTAAAAAAACAAACAAAGATCCCAATTTGTGTGAGTGTGAATAAAAAGTATAATGTATAAAGGATATCCCAATTCATTAGGTATAAACAACGAGGAGAAGAAGGAAAACCACGCGCTGTGAAGAATACAGACTGCGTACAAAAAAAGAAGAAAGGGGGGTAGGTTGATATTATATGAAGTAAGAGAAACAAAAACCCAAGAAAAGGATATTATTTGTTCTTTTTAATGTGAAAGATGGATGATATCACCAAAATCGACGGCCGCGGCGACGGGGCTCGAGGGAGAGAGTGGTGAGGAGAAGGGTGGAAACGAGGAGAGAGCCAAACACCCACTTGAGCTGATTCGAAAAGTCATCGCTAGTGTCGTCGTCGTCCCAGCTCTCTTCCCACAGGTGCTTGGTTTCGTTGTTGTGCTGGGCGGCTTCGGTTTGGTCGGCTGGCCAGTCTGAAGGTAAGGAGGGAGGACAAGGTTAGCTTTTTTAGGGTGTTTTGTAGAATTAGAGGATGATGATAACAATGGGGATACATACCATCGACGGGAAAGTCCTCGAATTCGTCGTCCTCGCCTAAGGCAGCTGGCTTTTGCTCGGGTTTCTGCTGCTCGGAGGGGGGTTGTTGGGGTTGTTGCTCTGTGTCGGTGGGCTTGGACTCTGAGGATGAAGCCATTTTGGGTGGATTTGGTGTGATGGTGATGGGGGTGACTATGGTTGTTGTTTACCCTTTTGGGGAGGGGGGCGGCGGAAATTGGTGAAGAGGATAGATAGATAGCCTGAGCTTGCGATATGCTACGCGTAGAGGGTGCGGTGAGCGGGAGTTTGGAGGCGACAATGCGGACGCAGCTGTAGTGAGATTGAGGATGATTTACCAAAGTGGGTTGGGAGTGTGGATGGAGCTTGCTTGGTGGTGGTTTGTTTGGTGTTTCGAGTAGCTTCGTTTCCTGGGGAGCCTGCCTGGCGTTAGTCAGCAAGCAGGGCCTTAGCTCACTGGTTGTGGACGAAGGAGGGTGAGTGGACAGCGGGCGGGTGCGGAAGAATGCTACGCCGTCGTCCAGTCTCGAAACCCCCCGCCATAGCAGGAAGCTGGTGATGACGGGACGGTGACACCAAAAGGCTAGACTCGCCTGGCTAGATCCGGAGTGGTGCTTAGTGGACCCTTTACAGTGCTTACAGGGCGCGCAAATAGCTCTGTCAGCGCCCGGGCCGGAGGGTTCAATGCTACTTCCAGTGGTGAATGGCTTAAATCGCCCTGCTGAATACTGCTAGGGCACGAGAGCACGCCCAAAACTTGGTCTAGGAATAGACCCCACGACCCTCTTGTGGCGAAATCGGACGGATGCGGCGGCACTATGGAGATATATCCTTCTGCTAAATTCCCAGATTGTTGAATTTGATTGCCCATAATGATATGTAAGACCCGGAAAAATTGTTCCTTTTTAGCCATGCTGCTTTTTTATCTCCGCAACTCCGGCAGGGACCAAGGCGATTCCGACCCGCCGCTGAGATAGACCTTTACCGTGGTGGGTGTGGCCTTGCGGACTCTCTGCTCTGGAATGTAGGTACAAAAACCCCACTGAACCCTCTCCCTCTATAAGCGCGCTCAAAGTCTCCGAGCCGCGAGTCATTCTTTTCCTTTACAAGTGCTTGGATATCTCTCTGTTTATAAACTTTAAGGGAAAAAAATCAACCAGTCAATTCTTCTTTTGCCCATATTCTACCACTGTCCCCATCATGATGGAGTTTCGTTGAGTGGCCTATCGACAAGACAGTCAGACGCGTGTCGTGTTCTAATAAGCTGCTGGTCCTGTTCAGTTGTCTTGCGTAACGCAACCTTAGCGGGCCATCACAGCCCCACGTTCACCGTCTTCGGTTATCACTCATGCCCTATTGAAGTTTGTTCCCTTTGCGGGCTTCGTCAATAAGGCTGCTGAGCCACACCGTCAACTGAGGACGAACAAAGGCTGGCTGGAGAGTAAGGCAGATTCTAGTGAGACAGAGAGAGAGAGAGAGGAAAAAACTTGTTCGCTTGCGCTATTATAGGCTTCTCATTAGAGAACTAGGCCTATGCAACTTTCAAACTTTCAAACTCTCAATCTTCAATTCTGTGCTCTGGCATAGCGGGAGGACATCTATCCTCGGTAACCATGAGTCGTTTAGCAGGATGGTTCCGCTCTAGCGGAAAGACGGAAGAGGAAAGCTCGCCTAGTGACAGCATCGCCAAAGAAAAGGACAACCTAGTGGAGGCTATGAAATGGGTGGAACTGATCATGAATGACGATATCGACGGCGCCGACGAAAAACTGCAGCAAGGGGATTCTTCTTTTCATGAAATGGGCTCGGCAGTCACATTCTTCATGCGCTCTGTACTGGGCTTTGAGAAGCAGGTCATGACGGAGGCTACCGCGAGACTGAACGAGACCGAGACGAAAGCTTGGGCTGATTTTAAACGCGCACAGAAGCACGGTGCGGCGTACAACAGCAGCAAGATCTACCCGCCTGGCACGGAGTATGAGTTGGTCATTGCCATGACTCAGCTTATGGGAGCCGTTGTTGGCGTGTTGCACGAGAGCCTGGTGGAAGGCATGAAGAGCTTCTATAAGCTCCGCAAAGCTTTTATGACGCTGGATAGCATCATTGCGTCCGAGGCCAAGCTTTTCAAAAAGGGGGCACTCACTCAGTCAAACAGGTCCTTTTCAACAGTGAGTAGTTCGACTGGCGACGAGTCGGGTTCAGAGCCGACAAATGGGCCCAGCAGCAGTGAATCGGAAGGGTTTGTGGATGCCAAAGAGGCCCAATCTGCAGCCCAGACGCCCCTTGGAGATACGCCTACAACGTCAACCCCTGACAAGAAAATGGAGGCATTGAGCCTGGAGAACTTGCAGGCACCATCTTCGGTTAGTCTGCAATCCAAAGACACCGACACGAATTCAGACGTGGAGCTGGAAAACCCAATTGATCAGTTTATCCATTCCGGTGCCAACATGTGTTTTGGAGTTCTGCTACTCATATTGAGCCTCGTCCCTCCTGCATTCTCACGGATCCTTTCAGTCGTCGGCTTTCGAGGTGATCGTCCTCGTGCCGTCAAGATGCTTTGGAAGTCAGCTGCTTACCCCAACATCAACGGAGCTGTGGCGGCCATGATGCTGTTGATGTATTACAACGGACTTCTTGGCGCTGCTGATATTCTCCCGGATAAAAACGACTACGATGAGAATGCAGAGGCTGTTGGGCCACCGTTAGAAAAGTGCGAGAAACTCCTGGTCGAGATGCGAAGGCGATACCCTGATTCTCGACTTTGGCGTGTGGAAGAATCGAGGATGCGGGCGAATGAGCGAAAAATCAACGAGGCCGTGGAACTCCTCAAGACAGGAAAAGAATCTAAAATGAAGCAGGTGGCTGCGCTCAATGGCTTCGAGCTGTCACTTAACGCCATGATGACTCAAGACTGGGTTCTTATGAGGGATTCGTTTTTGCGGTGTCTCGAGGTGAACGATTGGAGTCCGTCAATGTACTACTACATGGCTGGATGCGCGTCCCTAGAGCTGTACCGGGATGCTTTTCATGCTGGGGATAAGGATGAAGCAAGACGCCAGAAGGCTAAGACGGAGGAGTTCTTCACCAAGGCTCCGACGGTGACTGGCAAGAAGCGAGTTATGGCCAGGCAACTACCCCTGGAAACGTTCTTGCAGCGCAAGATTAATAAATGGGAGAGCCGGGCGAAAGCATCCAAGATCGACCTGGCTGATGCGATTGGTTCAAGCCCAGCGCTAGAGATGTGTTATGTCTGGAACGGCCAGAAGCGCATGGCAACAGAGCATTTGGAGAAGGGTCTGAAAATTCTGAATTGGGATCGATGTACGGCAGGGAAAGAAGTTGTATATCAAATTAAAGAGCAGGATGAGATGGCCGTTTGGGCTGTGGGTATGGCCTCCCTATTAAGAGGTCTTGGGAGGCTGGAGGAAGCAAAGACAGTGCTAAAGGAGAATGTCTTGGCCCACGACAAGTAAGTTTTTTCAGATGAGCTCATGGGTGTTTGCACCTAGTATCTAACTAAGGATCCAGATCTACATTCAAGGGCGCTACCAAGGATGACTATGTCCTGCCCTCGGCGATATACGAACTCGCCGCCATAGCATGGACAGAGTGCTGCACACCACCCGAAGGAGATGAGAAGGAAGTGCTAGAGTATAGGCGTAAGAAAATGCTAGAGTGCGAGGAGCAGCTCAACAAAGTCAAGGTTTGGGAGGCGTATGTGCTGGACGCGAGGATTGGCATGAGAGCCCAGAGTGGATTGGAGACTTTGGGCTGGTTTAAGAAGAAAATGGGGTGGAATTAGAGTGATGGGGGGTTTTGGATAGAGAGTATATATAAGAACGGGATTCTTGGCAGCGGCGGCAGCTAATATTTGGGAACTAAATGAGTTGGAATATTAGATTTAGAATTGTAGACGGTGGAAGGTATCCGCTGACTATCTACATGAGCATTCAGTCGGGACCATGGCATTGAATAAGGCTGAACATAAAATAGATGGATGGCTCTAATAGAGAATAGAACTACTCTTCCCTTGACTTGCTTATGGGCTAAAGCTTTCTGGTTTACCTTGTAGTCGATAATGATTCCTGTTTCTCTCTGAATATAAGCGTCTGAGGGTTTTGATTTCCATTCAAATCACAGGAAGAGATTAGGTGGAAATTAAATAATATACATAATTCATAAAACAGTAATAATTAGAGCATCCAATGAAACTCACCCCTCAAGTCGATCCCCTACCCGACTTCTTCCTACTACTACTCCTCGTCTTCCTCCCTCCCGTCAAATTATCAATCCCATTCTGTACCAAACTCGTCCCCCGATCGACCTTCTCTGCCGACCTCTCCTGCACATGATGCTTATCTGCCTCCTTCTTCACATCCTCCAGCACATCCCTCCCCCGACTCGTCCCATGCACCCAGTCCAAGATACCCCAGGACCCGAAATTCGAAGCCCCGCGGCCCGCGTAATGCACGGATGCGCGCTGCGTCATCCCGCTCATGATAATGCCTGGTACGATGGTGTAGCCGGACGTGCTCATGGTTTCTTCGATGGTGCAGATGGCCATGAGGAGGAAGTACGTGAGGATGTGGGGGCGGAGGAGTACGGCGGGGAGGTAGATGGGGAGGAAGCGGTGTAAGAGCAGTGGCCAGGGATGGTCTGCCATGAGCTTGAGGCTGAATGGAGCGCCGGCTTTGGCGTGGGCGTAGGTTTTGTGGTATTGAGACGGGTGATATGATGACGATGATGAGGAGGAAGAGGAGGAAGAGGAGCTGCCTCTGCCGTGGAGGACGTTGCGGTGGATATAGTACAGGAGAAGCTCCCTCGCAGTGAGCAACACCACAACATGCTTAAACATCTGCCACGGCAGCGGCAGCGTCGTCGTTGTCCGGAATTCAGGCCCTCTAAACCCCCATACGAACAAGAAACTCAACCCCCCCTCCAAAGCCGTAAGAAGCCCAATATTCAACAGCACCAGCCCCAAGAGCTTCGCCAACGAGCGGGCATCCCGTGGCGGCAACGCGCTCCTGCCACCGTATTTGATGCTCTCTGCAAGGGAAGGCAGCGAAACGTCAAATAAGAGGGTAATAAGAGATGGTATGAGGAAGAAGATGACGCGAATGGCGAGGAGGCCGCCGATGTGGACGACGATGGGGCTTTGTGAGAGGACCAAGGTCGACCAGGTCATGTAGAAGAAGAGGAGGTTGAGAGAGGTGGACCAAGATGTGAGGGCTGGTCCGAGGAAGTAGGAGAACATGGGTACGGAGAGTAGAAGATCCATGGTTAAAGATATATATATATATGATGGTGATATCTTTTTATGGTGATGTCGTGTAGAAAATATGATGAGTGTGAAAACCTTCGAAACTGAACAATTAATCTTCCATATATGCAGTCAAAGTAATGCACGGGAAACAATGCGATATATACGACTATATGAAAACCCTTTAATTAAAATTTCAACTATAGCTCCCAGTGGCCGAAATCCTGTTTTCTTGATGTTGTCTATTGTGACTACTACTAGCAGCTGTGAAGGTGGTGGTTGAGGAGCGATGACGTCGATGGCCACGATCGACAAAACTAGACTAGCGAATGATGACGATTGGAGAAGCACAACCTTAAATTTAATAAAATGGCCCTCAACGAAACTATCTGTCTTTCACATGCGCGAATGTACTAACCTAGGGGGATTGTTATCTGCGCAGAACTACCATAGTTAGAAGCGCTGGATGGCTCCGAAATCGATACGTGAACAATCTCCCATGGGGTACAAAAGACGTGAAGACATAAGGTACAAAGGACGTGAATAAACAGGGACGCAGATATCTCGCAAAGGATATAGTTGTTATGGATTGTATTCATTCTATATCAGTGTCTCGTAGAAAGAAATATGCTCAAACTAATCTAATACTGTACAACTCAACTAAATGGTAAAAGGCATGAGAAAAATCTGTCCCCAGACTCATCTTTGTGAAGAACAAAAGAGTTGGCCAATCTCGCCAGGACAAGTCGAGTATAATGCTAGAACGGGTATCAAAGCTAGATATGTACACCGAACAAAAATGGTAGAGAAAAAAGATGAAGTCAAGACCAATAGAAACAAGATCCCTATGAACTTCAAAGCAAAACATAGAACAGTAAACTGTCGTCGTCCTGGGGTAATCTCCAGGGCTTGTTGATACAAGAACTCGACGCAAGGTAATGTATCGATATCAAAACATGCTGAAATATATCCAACTAGCCAGTTGCTACTTTGATGATTTATCATCCATCGCGGGTGGTGTTATTACTCCAGGAGACGAGAGCAAAGGGGAGCTGGTAATCCTTGGTGGAAGAGAGAATGCAACGTCGTTCTCGTTCACTAAGCTCGGTGGTGAACTTCGTCCTCCACTCATGACAACCTGAGGACTTGATGATTCGGAATAATGGATCCGCAAGGGATTGAGATGAGCTGGTATTGGAACCTCTAGAGTATCCTTTCTGTGTAGCCGTCGTCCTCTATCCTCAGTCGCCTCAGAGTCAACCTTATGCAATTCAGATGATGGTCGTCCAAGAGGCACCGTATTGGAACGCTGGTTTGCTTCAGGTTCTGAATGAAAAGGAGATGCAGACGGTTTTGGTGATGTTGCTCTAACCAATGGGCTAATGCCCTCAACACCTTGCCTCGAAGCAATACTACCACCGAAGCTGCCTGCTCGTGAATGTGACCGCATCAGGGGGGTTACGTTACCGTCTGCGTCTCGCTGAGGATTATACTTATCCCTTATGAATGGCAATTTGCTGTTCCGATTTTCCTCTCCTGGAATTTCGGGAAAGTCACCAGCCAGTCCGACTTTGAAATCAGAATCATCGAACCAATCTTGTGTCTTGGCACCTAGGGTGTCGCCAACAGCGATGAACATCTGAGCAACTCTCTTCCGGCTACCAGAATCAGCTACTGCCTGTCGGCCATGACTATTCCCACTAGATATATGCTGATGGACAGCTGTTGTCGGTTCATTTGATAAGTTTGGTCGTATAGTTCTCGCAGGTTCGAGGGAATACGAAGGTATTGTGGACAGCCCTGTAGTAGTTGGCCGCATCACAGGGGTTTCCATCATCTCCGGAGATTCTGCGATGAAGCCACTACCCATACTGGGAGAATCTAGGCTGCTGGAGGCACGAGACACATGGGAGTTGTGGTGGTCCACGTGCCGATGTGAACATTTGCAGTCATGGACTGCATCCGGGTCTAAGCGACCTTTTTCATGCTCCACCTCTGCGGCTAGGAGGAGATATAAAGATCCCAAAGCTGCCAAACCAGTGCCGACAATGGGAGACCATTGACCTAAGCAGCAACACACGTTAGATATTGGAGAAGTTAGAAAGATATATATACAACGTACCTATACTGGCCATTGGTTCATTCTGATATCTAACTTGTTTACTGAAGAAGTTTCTTTCGCCTACTATTAAAATGGCAAAGCCGGCGCCACCAAATACTGGAATAGCTGCCATGGAAAGAAAGAAGCGAATCTTGTTGTTTACGCCTTTCATGTTGCCTTTAGTAGCACCATTTGTGCCTGAAATAGGCTCGTCGTTTTGTAGGTCATCTCCCTCACTGCCCGACACGGGTTTCCAGTTGAGTTCCAACACTTTGCCTGCCATAGACACCATCCAAACGAGTGCATGCACGCAGCAAGCAGCAGACAGCAGTGTTGCGGCACCAAAAGTCAACTTGTCAGGGGCTGGGACCACGTAAATATTGTTTGCTGAACCTCCTCTCATAGGCGAGAATGGCCCGTCGTCTACCGAACATACTAAGCCGCATGTCGTCGTATCGTTGTAAGGAAATTGCGAAATATCACTATTCACTGGATTACCGCGGCCATCTTGCGTGCAGGGAAAGGTTTGGATTCGATAAAACTCTACTACCAGACTAAGAAGCCCTGTATGTAAGGGAGAAGTCAGCCATCTCACACAGGACAGTATATATATTAGTGAGACATGTTTGTTTGAGAACCCACCAGCAAGGATTAGCCCAGCCCACAAGAAGATTGTGTTGCGGCCTGGGGTATTGAAGTAGGTTTGAGATAGCCTCACAGTTACAGGCGCGGCCAAAATCCCTATGACACAAAACTGAAAACAGCCATAGACATCCATGTCAACGGCGCCTTTTACACGGAAAACCGCCAGAATGTCAGTTCCAAGGGTCTTGAGGATGGTTAAAACTGGATTTTACTCACCCTCTTGATGCAGCGCAGCTAGGACAATGGCATGTACTGCCGCGACAGCGGGCAACAGTAATGCCGCTGCTAGACATGCATTCTTGATCCATTCGGCTTTGCGAGCGAATACACATGCTGCTATGAGGACGTAGTATCTGATGGTGGAGGGTTGCCAATGTTAATATCTATTCTGCGCCAAGCCTTGATCTCACACACTTGGTAGGAGGGGTGATGGTTGGCGATGGCGCCCTCACTGCCTCTTCAATATGTGGCGGAAAATGTCGCGATTGGACTTACAAGACTCTTGATCCAGCACCATATTGCCCAGATACAGGCCAGGCGCAAATGACCTGCAGACCATCACCAGTCGAATTGCTGAGGGCGTTCCCCAATGAGGTGGAAGAGATATTGGTTTGATGCGAGACAAGACCACTCAATGAAAGTGACCAGGAGATGGCTGGCATGAGCCCCTCGCGTCCACGGACGAAGCTTTTCAGATTTGGATTATTCTAAGCAAGATAGGATGGCGGGCGCTAGGGTTCAAGAGAGCGGTCAATGGAGCCTGATGTTCTTCGAGCACATTGCAAAGAGTCACATAACAAGTTGTACGTATGCAAGGGATGGGTATATTATAAGGCGCAACGATCGAACTGATGTTTTACGTTATCCGTGTTCGCGACGGCGCCTCTGAGGGATTCAAGATCGGAGCGGCGCGATAATCCGTCGGTCGACGCCAAACAACTTAGTTTAGTAACTCGGAACTCGACGCTGTTGGTCGTGAGCATGCCACACAAGTCCTGCAGTGTCCGGACCTCCAGGCAACAGAATTCAGCATGGTCGCCCTGCTCTAGTGGAGCAAGGCTGAGGCGAGTCCTACACAGCCATGCCGATTGAGGCTCATTTGAGCTACCATGTAGTACTCCAGTTTGATGAGCTAAATCCGCGCTGGCGATTGCTGATAGGTTCGTGCAGAAGGATTCGCCCACATTGTCGTCATAGGCTATAAACGAAGCACCATGCCTCCCTGCCATTACCTCCGCTGGGCTGAGATGGGGCCGGGCAACTGGGTGGCTGCATAGTTGGTGACTTTGAGGTAAGCTAAACTTGAGGCTCGCTATCGCTTCCATTGGCAGCCTTCTGGAAGCTTTTGTCGACTGGTCAGATGTCGGAATGTAATGTATGCATATGCAGCGTCCAGATATACAGGGTCCTATTTTGCCGAAGGATACGACGAGAATGGGGGAGAGGTAAAAAAGAGGAGATGGGGCATATTGTAGTATCTGCAGGCGAAGGAAGTCCTGCAGTATAGATGGGCAGCATCTTGTGAAAGTGGCAGAAGTACGGGGAAATACATACTTACCGCTTGCCGAATTCGATGGGAATGACACTGTGAACGATGAAATCAGTGCCTTAGGCAAACATTCGTACCTGCCTACTGGGAAGCCAATTGGCAACAGTCTGGTGTTAATCGAGAATCTGAGCTCATCATCTATTGTTTTCTAGCGTTGACTGCGGCCTTCACTACTGCGATGGAATCGACATTCGCAAACCGAGATACGTCAGCCGGTGCAACAAAGCTGTTCGCGAACAAGTGGAGCTGGCTGCAGTGGGATGGAGACACCGTCATGAGAGCACGGCTCTAGCACGTCCCTCAACCGCCCGCAGTGTGGCTGAGGCACAACGATAATTTAATTTCCTAGTATGAATCTCCTCGCTTTGTCTGGGACAAAGGCAGGCCATTCCTGAACGAGACGACCCTTGGATGCGAAGGATACGCCAAAATTGCCGCCAATTGCTGGATCGTCGCTCCCTGACCATCAAGGGCTAACCTGGGCGGATTTCCTTGGACACAGACGAAAGCGACCACTTCTCAATCTCTGTCATAAAGGAGCGGTGCAGCACGCCGCCATCCAAGAATGATTGGCGTGGTGACCCAATAACACGCCAACAAGCATAGTGATAACTGTAAGTTCCCCAAACCCGTCTCCAATCCGTCTTCGCCCCCGGCCACGTGAACTGCCTATCCGCCTCTGTGGCCGTTTGGCCCTTCAATGCCAAGATCTTGCTTCACGGTGAAAAAAAAAAAAGCACAGCCTTCCCTCAATTTCAGTGTCCTGATTGCGCTCATGGCGAAAATCGTTTTCTCATCCTGCATCAACCGTGCTGACTTGGCCATATCAAGATTCTTCCCTGCTGTGGGGCAGAATTGCCAGCCAGGTATTACAGTCTTTGTCTGGCGGCCATAACTCCATCGAAGGGTTTAAGTTGCGGTTTTTGTTTTTCTGGGCTATAGTGCGACTTGAGAATACTTTCGAAGACTCGAGAGCATTGGAAAACAGTCACGAACTGACCGTTGAAACCCATGGCTGGACAATTACAGGCGCACCCTCTGTCAAACCACCACCAACATGGCGCAAGATCAAAATGAGAGCTTGGACACGAGCCAAATTAAAGACTGGAGATCTATCATTACACTCATTGTCTTTGTCCTCACCAGTGAGTGGGAGCTCGCTAGCAAGCATTTTCGCCTCTTGCCTTTTGCCTTTCGCGAGCACTATCTTCTACGCACATTCGCACGTAGAATCTCTCTGTCTCTATCCCCTTTTTATTTTTTATTTTTAATAAATTGTGCATCCACAAAGTCGTCACCTGACGGATTTCTGACCGTCTCTATTAGATATTAATGTCCTCTGCCCGTTTCATATTCCTATTTATGTCCCGCGAAAGCTATCAGATTTCTTTTTGGATGGTTTGAGCGCATTGCGAATAATCCCCAAGCGGCAATTTCGCTCTTCGCTGGTCCTCGAAGACAACGACAATGGGAAGATCAAACCATGGGTTCGACTCAATTTCCCCATGAATTTTGTGACAGCACCACTAATAGCCGACCTCTTCTTGCTTGCGATCTTAGCCATTGGCAGACAAGAAGTCCATGATGGCATTATCGGCGCCGATAACATTTCGCCAATTGACATTATGGCTTTTTTCTTAACCTTAGCATACATCGCTATCTCTATCGATGCATCTGGTCTTATTAGATATCTTGCATTCAGGGTGCTTCAGTGGGGAGGCAGGGTGGGACATCGACTATTCTTCTTCCTCTACAGTTTCTTTTTTCTTCTGGGAAGTTTCATCGGCAACGATCCCATTATTTTATCAGGAACAGCCTTTCTGGCATATATGACACGTGTGTCCAGTAACATCATACATCCACGAGCATGGATTCACACACAATTTGCTATTGCAAACATTGCTTCCGCGATATTGGTCTCCTCCAACCCTACAAATCTTGTCCTCGCCGGCGCTTTCAAAATCAGATTTATCGACTATACTGCGAATATGATCGTTCCCGTTGTCGTCACAGCTATAGTGCTTTTCCCGTTTCTTTTATACATTGTCTTTGCAAATGAATCCCTCATCCCCCTTTCTATCAAAATGCACGAACTTCCAGAGGAGGCAAAGGCCAGGAAACCCGTGAACCCAAACATCCCGCATGCTCGAGGGCACATTGATGAGGACGAAGCGGATCTTGCCAATAATGCGCAAGGAAATCTCCTGTCCCTTGAAGAGATCATGAATCCTTTCTTGGACAAAGGCGGTGCAGCATTTGGTGCAGTCATTATGGCTGCAACTCTCATAACCGTCTTGGCGCTCAATGCTGCTAGCACGGGGAGCGGTGAGCACCCTGTGTTCTGGGTGACATTGCCTGCAGCATTCGTTATGTTTTGCTGGGACATTGGATTCGGCTGGTATCACCGAGCAGAAACACGCGAGATTGCTAGGAAGGGCAGGGAAGAATTTGAAACTGCAAGAGCAGAGAGAATCATTCGAAAAGAAGAAGCACGAAGGGCTTCTGTCGCCAATAATCTTGGCAGAGCTACTTCAGCATCTGAACCGGAGTCATATCCGAGAACATTGTCCAACACAGACCAGCAGCTCCAAAGCTCCAGCAGTAGCTCTGTCAAGCCTAAAGATGGAAATCTGGCTCACGACCAAATTCAAAGAAAGACAATATTGAGTCCGCCTATCCAAACTGAGAGTAATCCACCCACGCCCAGAATTTTTGTGTCTGCGAACACAGATGATGGAGCTCTTGCTGCAATGCTATCACCTGAGTCACCGAATTCTCCACCATCGCCAAAAAATGACACTGTAGATCATGAGCCGCCCTCTACAAGCGAAATGAGTTCCCTAGAAGAAAATAACATGTGGAATCGAGCAGAATCCACACTCGCTCATGGGGGAATTTTTACGGAACCATCATCTAATGAGCTAGAAAAGCGTGACGAGCGGCGAATATCTATCGTGTCTCTTCAACGGCAACGCGGCCCAACTACGCTCCTTTCACTCGGCGAGGATACGCTCAAATGGTGCCAGGAGACATTTCCCACAGCATCGGCTGTTGCTCTCCATTTGCCATTTGCTCTTGTACCCTTTGCCTTTTGCATGTTTATACTCGTGCAAGGGTTGGTGACCAAAGGATGGGTACCAGTTTTTGCTAATGGATGGGACCATTGGGTGAACAAGACTGGCACTGTTGGTGCCATTGGCGGGATGGGGTTTTTATCAGTTGTTTTATGCAATGTAAGTATGCCCATTGGGTCGTATCTGTTAGCAGCTCTGGGCTAATTGATCATCTCTATAGTTTGCGGGAACCAACATTGGTACAACCATCCTGCTGTGCCGCGTCATACAGCAGTGGCAACTAATTCACGAAGAAAACGGGATACCCATATCTGATCGGACATTTTGGGCAACGGTATATAGCATGGCACTTGGCGTTAACTATGGTGCCTTCAGTTCAGCGTTCAGTGCCTCATTAGCCGGTCTGTTGTGGCGGGACATTCTTGCGCGGAAGCACATTCGCGTGCGAAGTGTTGAATTTGCACGTGTGAACCTTCCAATTATTTCTATCGCAATGATTGTAGGTTGTAGCGTTCTAGTAGGAGAGGTGTATATTGTGAGACATGAGACCCCTTTTTCGTTGGATTAGGCATCTCTTTTGCCGCAAGAAAAGCGTTTTGTGCTGTATGTGTATATGGATATGAGTTTGCTAGCTGATAGAAAATGCTCATGGAGCAGTGTGTATCACGGACAACGAAAATTTTAATGAATAGAAAATCTAGTTTCTACCTTGAGAATATATTCCTCCAGCTTTAGTCCTCGTGTTTGTTGTATACGACTTGCGTGAAAGGAGGTTGCATGACCAAGTTCAGACGAGCCCGGAGTCCCTTTAAGATGTCATTTTAGCAAACAAAGCTCGGGTTTCTCCGAGAAAAATTCATTGTCAGCCAGATAGGCATATATTACTTCATATCTCAAAGGCTTTCGTGAATCAACCCACGTGCTTTCAAGTGGATGACTGTGAGAACAGTACATGTTAGGGTTGCACCTGTCATTTCCAGGCAGTCTCCACGGCTAAGATATACGTAATATGAGAGTGTGAGTCACTCGATATGTTCATCCGACCTTGAGACTCAAACAACTTGTATTGAATTCAAAGTGAATTGATGAGGCAATGTGACAGTTACGCTCGTGTTGTTGCCTGCACGTGTTCGATCAGGGGCGTTACGCACGTACTTCAGCAGTCGAAATAAAACTTAAATTTACTTTGTTGAGAAGAAAATCTATTCCTTTCACTTCACAACTAAATCAAAGCAGAAAAGATTGCAGCACAAGATTACGCGGGTCGTTGAACCTCCTCCACTTCATCTAAGTCATCCCTGTATTCCCAAGATGGCTTCGATCGAGAATATCCCTGGAGAGCTCCTGAACGAAATTTTGCAATATGTCGAAAAGAGCGAAGATCTGAGCTCTCTATGTCGTTCTAGTCGAGCTTTTCGATTTACGTTGTCCGATCGATTGTTCTCCCTGGCATTCGAAAGGTCTACTCGGAAGGATGGCATGGAACATGCTATTTCACAGGTGTTCAGGCATGCTGCTAAGCATGACTCTGACCATCTGATGAACTGGATGATAGTAAAAGGGTAAGTGAGAAAAATTTTTATAGATGAATTTGTTGATGATGGCCGGAAGTACACTAACAAGGAGAAGCTTCATTCCATCAATGAAGGGTGTCAATTACCTTCAGTATGCTATTTTGCAAGATGCCCCAAATCTGATCAGTAGATTGGCTAAAAATGGCACATACATTGAAGAAGACGTTTTTGATTACCCTAGTCTCAAATTTCTTTACATGGTCGTTGCTCATCCGGGGACTCAACCTGCCAGCACTTTGGACAGCGCTCTTCGCACCGCCTGCAGCTATGCTCTCCCCAGGGTAGCAGAGTTTCTTATGATTAAAGGGGCAAATCCTAATTCTCGTAGTAATTTCGGGTTTACTGCTCTACATGTTGCTGTTAGATGGAAGGCTCCATGGCACAGATTCGAGGAGCTTGCCTTACTCAACGGCTACAAGGATTCTGAGAGCATTCTATGGAATACAAAGGTCCTTCAAACTGTTGAGGTATTGCTTCGATTTGGGGCTGCTCCAAATATGCGGTGTTTAACTACTCGACTTCGCCCCTGTAGTGCGGAATGCTGGCGATTGCTGGATTGCGTACATAGGGGCCAGACGACTCTCCACATCGCAGCAGCTAGTGGAAACGAGCAAGTTGTATCTATCCTGCTTCGCAATAAAGCACAACCACAACAACGCGATAGAGAAGGTTGTCTTCCAGTTTTCAACGCTATGGCTCAGGGCAACGAGGCGACTGCAGTCCTTCTTTTGCAACGAACACACAGAAAGAAGAGTAGAAAATTGATGAATCCAATAGTCGCGTTGCCTAACAAAAGCACTGCGCTGCATATTGCTTGTCGATTTGCGAACGTAGACGTCGTATCCCAATTACTTGATAGCGGGGCCAACGTCGAAGCCACCGACTCTAAGGGTCAGACACCCCTTCATGAGGTGTTGGCCCAAAGTGCGCCGGACTTGGAGGACAAGGTTGTTGACACCTTGAATCTTCTTGCTTGCAAAGGAGCATCATCAGATGCTGCGGACAACAAGGGAATAAGTGCAAGATCCAAAGCTCGGCAGCACATCTTTTGGAGAGTGAGGGAAATGTTTGAGACTCGTGGTGGCACTAACTTGCTTTATGAGTCCATCCATGACGATGGGGCAATTGATGAAGATTACGAGACGCGGCCAACATGGAGGTAAGTGATGTGACACCACCTGCAGGGCACAAAATTCAAGAGCGAGGTAATAATGGTCATATCTAGCGAGCATCATGTGGATGGGCTTTTCACAAAATACCGACCACGAAGGTCTGCCCTTGGTGGATGGACGGGGCTCACGGATGAGGTTTTTCTTTGGCCTAGTTCTCCTAGCGATCCGGTTGCTATCTGGCCCGGAGCTCCTGAAGAGAATGTTGGAGAGGCGCCTGTCGGGGTGAAGAACGAAACGTTTCCCAGCTTGTCGAACATGACAACAGTCGTATCTGGCCAGAATATAGCGCCAAAGCAGCAGGAGATGAAGAAAATGAACAAGGGGCAAACTTCGTCAGCTGTGTCACGAGAGGTAGCACAGTCTCGGGAAGATACAACTGGAGAGACACAGAGCAAGAAGGGAAGAAAGTATCACAAGAAGAAGTGGACGCGATTAGCTATCTGAGTGTAGCTGGACTGCTCAGTCTGATTTGCTTTAATGGAATCAAACGGGTCCTATCTTATGGCATCAAGTTCTCTTTACTGTTGGTTTGGAAAATATCTAGAAATGGGCTTTTTTTTATTAGAAGATTGACGAGTTGGCAGTTTTGCACTAGGTATCACGGAATTTACAGAGTTAGTATAGCTGGTATCGTCAGAATAAGTGGTACCGATGCAATTATTAGCCTCGTCTTTTGCTTTGTTAGCGTAACAGAATGACGGTCCGTCACATATATCAAGGCGTGCAAAAGCCTCCTTGGATCTGTTCCCACCCCTTTCTAAGAGACTAGAGGTTTCTGATAGTGACATTTCAACGAGAGGTCCTTTCAGCCTAAAAGCAATGGCATTAATTGATTGACAAGCTGAATGTCTTTGATATTTATGAAATAGAAAAAGAAAAGAAAAAGGGAAGCAAAAAAGGCATTTACACAATGGAACTGGACCGTGTGTCACCATGGAGAAACCGTTTCAGATCTTCTCGGCTGATGAGAGGATTGGGCATTAGCTAATCTCGGCGACCCAGATGCTCGGAAGATACCTATGAAGATTTCTTACGAGATATCTATTTCTGAAAATGGAATAAAAGCCGTTACGGACGGGAATGCTTTCTCTTTCTTTTCTTTTCTTTTGGTGATTGATGCTACGCTGTTGGATGTGATGGCGCCTAAATTTGACCGAGGTACAAGTTATTTGTTCCGTTTTTTTATTCTCATTCCTTTGGGCGTTAAGCTTTCATAGGCAGGTGTCTATTCTCTCCTCTGAACGTACGACTAATTCTCTAAACCCTGCGTATATGTCGTCAAGGAAGAATAAGTAAGACACAGACAGCTTGCCACTCACTAGGCTGGTAATCAGTCCGGCCGGTCGGTAGTCTGTTGTCATGGGGTTCCGCCCAAAAAAAACCCCCAAAAAAAAACAAAGCCGCCCGTAGTCGCTTCGGTCCGTAGATCTGATGACCATATGCAACTGATTTGGATGACTTAAACTGACGAAGAGACAGGGCCATGTAGTGTGTACAAGAACCGAATGGAACGCTCCCCCCAAAATAAGATTAACACATGAATGAATCGGGACGGGCCAACGAACCATTGCCATTTGCGCAAAGGCCAGATTTGGGTGTGAGATGGATGGTACCCACCCCGATTGGAGGAGGAGGGTCGGACTATCTGATTTAGTTTAGGGCGGCGTTTGATTCTGATGCGGTCCGGGCAGTTGGGCAGGTATTTTGGTTAGGTCTTTGTTTGGGCGGTCGTCTTTGATATTGGTGAAGAGCTCTGGGTTGGGTTGGGTTGGATGAAACGCCATGATATATGATGGCTTCGATTTGGAGTCTCGTCTTGAACAGCATGAAGAAGTGAAAGGGACCTCACAGAAAAAAAGAGAGGGTCGCCCCCCATTTACCGGCGCCACTAATCCCCCGAGGTGATCTCCACTAATACAGGCACCTGTGCCTGTGCCTGTGCCTGCACCTGTATCTGTAGGTACCTCCTGTATGCATTGTGTACGTACCTAACGTGCTGCTGCATTGCCCACAACCCCATCAAATTGATGCAAGCAACCTTTCTTTTTCTTCCCTCCCCCTTTGGTTGCTATGCGTGCGCCTCATCAAATCCAGCTTTCAACGACACCGAACCAAACAAACCCTGCAGATCGACGACAGACGAGGGGGGCGGACAGACAGCGGGTCCGCACCCTCCATTCATTCATGCTGCTACTGCAGGCCGGGCTGGGCTGGGGGGGCCTTGCTTCTCGCATCTGCTGTCATCGCGCGCCGCCAATATTCCCGAGCTCCTGGGGCACACGCGCGCTGCTCCAGCGACGGGGGGCTTGTTGGGGTTGATTTGGTCAAATTGGTTAATTGATGAAAGGGGGTCTTTTTCTCTCTCTTTCCGGGGTCAGCAGCGCTTGCGGTTTCGGTTCGTCACACACCTCGTCGATGAGGAGCTGCTGTCTCGCCTGGCCTCTCCCTCTCTTTATGCTCCGCCATCCCGTACTACCCAGTACGTGCTCTGCTGTGCTCCCGTAGTAGTGCGCATAACACTAGGTATGTCTCTGTACTGTTGCATGGCGATGAGGCGCTCGGAATAACTGGCGCTTCAAAGTGAGAACAAGAAGGTGAGGAAGAAGGAAAAGGCACTCGCGCGCCTGAAGTTGCAATCTGGTTGCGGCTTTGCGTGTCTCAGCCAATTTCGTTCCGTGGTGGCGCTTGGCTTGCTGATAGATGAATCTCTAGACTCTTTTCTTCTTCTCTTTTTCCCCTTTGCAACCATCAAGCAACCGTTTTCTGGTCCGCCCAGCAAAAAAAAAAAATCTTGGTTCCGCCAAAAGAAATCGAAAGCCCACGCGCGCACGGTCAATGCTGGAGGACAATCGACAGCCTCTCTCGCTCACACTCTCCACCTCGCTCCCTCCCGGTGTCTCTCATTACGCTCAGCGGCGGCGGCGCGCGCATACGAATCGAGACTACCGCAAGCCACATATGCCAGAACATTTTTGCTGTTGCTCGTCAGTTGACGCTTTAAAATCTACCTGCATTGGCTAGATTGATGCGTCTCCCCCCCCTCAAGCCTCACGCGGGACGACGAGCAGCTTAAGGCAAAGACGCTATTGCGACGAGAGGTCGTTTCTGCAGCTATTTTTTTTTTGCGGCTACTGAAGCTGGTGCCAAAGCAAAACTAATAAAAACAAAAAATAAACGCTGCACAGAATTCAGAGCTGCTGCGACGCGCGCGACGTCAGTTCCCACCTTTCAGCTGGTGCAGTGGATCGAAAGGCACACCAAGTCATCAAACCCAAGACACGGCACTTTTTGGTCGCTGGCTGAACGCCGTTCGAGTACTACCACCTGCAGCACGAAGATAGAGCGTGAGACCATTTCAGCCAGGTCGTTCATTGACTTGCAGTGGCCGCCGCCCGCCCATTGTGGTGGTCGTTGAACAGCAGCCATGGATCACCACTCTGCAGATGTGCCCCCTATCCCGACTCGCACCCACCACCTTCATCCTTCACGACAAGGCCAAATCAACTTGGGACCTACTCCGAAAGCACTTAAGAGAGCAGGTGTTCGACCCGCGAACCCCGAGGTTATCAGCCACCTTATCACCAGCCTCAGCGTCATTGCCGAGCCCGCCAGCACGCACTTCAACACCCGCCTGACAGCGAACAGTCTCTCCCTTCCGACGAGCCCTAATCCAGGCCTGAGTCCCGTCCTCGGTCCTCGCCTCAGTTCCGGCAGCTTCGGCGTCGACTACGGTGCCTACAGGCAGCCCGCGCTGGACGAGGAGCCCCAGGGAGGCGTTTCCCTCGACGACCTCGCTGCCAGTCCACCGGTAATCAGGACATCGCGACCGCCTAGCGGGCTATCGCCTTTGACCGCACCACAAAGCCCTCGAAGCCACCGTAGCGCAAGTCGCGAGAGCGGTCTCAGATCATTCATCCGGAACAGTGCCCATTCCCGCCCATCATCGCGAGGCTCACACACATCTAAGAATGACGACACACATAGCATCGGGAACCTCTCTATAGAACGCGGTTCCGCACCAACCCCCGAGCTGCGGCCGCGCCGATCCCTCGATTCTTGGGGAAAGAAGCCCAACCGCAACAGTAAAGGCCTCACTTATATGAGCTCGAAGGAGCGTCTTCGTGACAGTTTGACTGATAGGAGACGTACCTCTACGGGAACACTTATCGGCGGCAGCACGGCAGGTGGTGGTCCTAGCAGTGTTCACAGCGGCAGCAAAACGGACAACTTTTTTGCTGAAAACTCCATTAGCGAGGAGCCACTGGCGGCTGGCCAAGATATCATGAGGACAGACAGCCCCCATCAGATCCCCGCACGCGAATCAAGCCTGCACAAGACCAGCATGGATAGGAAGCGTTCCAGCGGCCGGCGGCCGAAGAGGGACAATGAGGGGGGTGCTGGTGGTGTCATTCTTGAAGCCGCCGAGCCCGGCAGCAGTCGCGATGGCACCCGAATGGGACACGCACGCTCAGATTCGGATGCTGGCAAAACCTTTTTATACGATGTCAATGAGAACCCATCAACACCTCAACTAGGGGCGGCAGCAACACCAGGCAGCTACCGCACTGGTGGCGCTCTACTAGATGAGAGGGCAAATGAGTTTGACGATGGCGCTCCGTTTCCCTCAGTTTCACAAGGGCGGAAGCGGGACGAGGTCTTGGACAGGACCAGGCTCTCTGGTGGCATGAGCCCAGCGCCCGCCGACACATTCGGGGTTAGACGCAGTAGTTCACGACTGAAACGACATTCCGCGCCTCAGAGTCCCCAGGACGGGGCGCGCGCGAAAGCGGAGCCGGTTCAAAACAATGTGCGAGCAGGCTACGAGCGACCCAAGTCGGCTGATTCTGTCGATGATGCGGTGGAATCCTACCTAAGTTCGCCACGGCTATCCCAAAAGATTAAGCACCCTCAGTCCGATCGAATCATATCCTTCTCGGAAGTCGGGGACCCTGAGGGCTCTGCAGTATTTTGCTGTGTGGGCATGGGGCTGACGAGATACATAACCGCGTTCTACGATGAACTAGCGTTGACATTAAAACTCCGCCTCATCACTCCTGACAGACCCGGCGTTGGTGGAAGTGAACCGTATACAGATGGGACAACGACACCTTTGAGCTGGCCAGGTAAGTTTTGCTTAAATTTTTTTTTTTGGTTTGATGTCGTTTGTCGAAGGACGCATGTTAACTTTGCCAATAGATGATGTATACGCAATCTGTCAAGCTTTGAAAATCACCAAATTCTCCGTAATGGCACATTCGGCGGGTGCCATCTATGCCCTAGCTACGGCTCTACGCATGCCTCAGCATATTCGCGGTAGAATCCATCTACTGGCCCCCTGGATTCCCCCGTCACAAATGAACGTCTTTGGAACCTCCCAAGTTTCACCGCCATCTAACACGCTGCCGACCTCACAAAGGATTCTTCGCGCTTTGCCGACTCCCATTCTAAAGGCTGCCAATAGCAGCTTCATGTCTGCGACAAGCACGTCAATCACAAGCTCTCTTCCTAAGACCCCACGGCGAACGAAGCGGAAGAACAATGCAAATGCAGCTGGAAATCGAAATGCCACCCCCTCTCAAAACAAGGAAAACGTTACCCAGGGGATGAATGGGAGAGACTCTACTACGGATATCCGTGGCGACGGGCCCATAGGATCGCCCAAGGCTACTGAGAACATGGATGTGATGCAGCGGCCCGTGGGCAGTGAAGGATTCAGCACAGTCATGGAACTGGAAGCAGACCAGGAAAGACAGCAGGCGTATGATATCAGACTTACTCATGCCATCTGGGACTTGGCTACGACTGGTGCGAATCCAGCCGTTGATTTGCTTGTTTGCCTGGAGCGGAATCATACTATTGGTTTTCGATATGTTGATATCACCCGACCGGTCATTATTCATCATGGTAGCAGGGATAATCGAGTCCCTGTTGAGAATGTCAAGTGGCTAGGCAAAACAATGCGCAGATGTGAAGTGCGAGTGTTGGAGGGAGAGGGACACGGCCTCATGGCCAGTGCCACAGTGATGGGATCTGTGCTGATGGAGATTAGCAAAGAGTGGGAGGATTGGATGAGAGTTACCGGGGCCGACGTTCGCAGGGACAAATCACGAAAAATGGCTGGCAAATAAGATTTACGGCAGCAGCTGCAACTCCCTCCTAGACGAGGATAATAAGGCATTTAAAATATATATTATGCCCGCTCAAACTCAGTACGCAAGGGGGGGGAGGTGGAGGGGCGGATTTTTGTTGTTGACCTTCATACACAACCTTTTGTTTTTGGATATTGTGGCGAATGGCTTCATAGAGGAGGATGATACCCAAAGGCTAATAGGTGTCCACCGGACTTGGACAAAATGGAGGTTTGCAGTATATATCCATCAACAACCACGTTCTGAGTGGTTTTTGTACAGTAATGACTTTTTGACTGCATATCATACATATAATATCACTTGCTACTAGCGGGCGTACCGCACTTTTCAAAAAAAAAAAAAATTTAACTTTATGCATCAGCTCAGATATGAAGTGGTTACCTCTTTGCTCTAGAAGACACGGTGAGAACTACGTCTTATGCTTGATTTTGAAAAGTGACGGGCTGGAGATTGGTTATGATTGTGCTTTTACGCGTGTTGTTGATTGTGGCGTTGAATATATTGATTGCAGCCCCTTTTATGAAGTTTGAAGTGTTTGCTATGGTAACAGGCTTTTGCCTAAATGCAGTGCAATAATCACAATCAAATCACAGCTACGAAATAACACCCCGTATCTTATTAGGGGGAAGTTAATTCCGTAGCGTAATTGAGGTTACGGACGAATAGACCGGAAATATATCTATATTGTCTTGTCTTGTATTTTCTTTTCATTAAATTTTATTTTTATTTTTATTGTTTGAGTTGGTAATTGATGTACTAGTATAGATAGATAGGTATCTTCCAAGTGATAGCAAGGACTAGGTGGATATTTGTTATGTTTTCTTTCTCGCCCCCACATTGAATTGATAATGACCGGCTATTCTACCAATAGGGGGACTTAAGATTCTTGTCATAAAAGAATAATAAAAACAAACCAGATAGATCTGACGACTTTTTATACCATCTTGAATGTCCGTTGGAAGATTTCAAAGACGAAGATTCCGCAAGGCCTTGCGTCCATGGCTATCACTACCATCAATCAATCTAACTGCGCAAGATATCGTCTAAGAGGGTACTTTTCTGGGGAGATGTAAATGAGAAAAGTCATTTTAAGCTCCTAGGTCTACAGGGAGTTTGGTTTCTTTATACCACGGACAATCTAATTATGGAGACGGATATCCTCTCATCGAGACAGCCCCCCGTATCTACAGTATTTGAACTTACACATGCAGAGATATACATATCCTTCTGTAAACCCTATAGATAGTATATCGGTCCTTACTTACAAAATTCTTTGCTCGTACATACCTATCTATGCATCTGCCAAAACCCGCGTCCAGTCAAACTTGCGCCATCCCCTCTTAAAGCCATCCACCCTCCCATCACCCCTTGACCACCGTCCCTGCTTCTTGATAATGTGCGGCTCAGCATCCACTATACCGCCAATAATCTCTCTCGCAAACAAATCGCCCTTTGGCCAGCGATCTGAGTTCTCCACCACGTGGCCTAACCCCCCGTCCAGGGTGAACCACGCGTGAAAGTACGGCATCTCCTTGGCGATGGACCGTCTAAATGCCATTCGGCCCATGCCGTCCCGGGCTTTGGCGCCGGTATCAATGATTTTCCTATGCTGAGACCATTCTTCGTCAGTGGACAGAAAGGCCTCCTTAAAATACGCGGGTGCAGTGGCGCCTTCTTCGTAAGGGATAGGAACAGCTATCATGGCAGCATGTAAATGGCGGTGCGGTGCGGCTGCATTCTCGTAGAAGATGACCTCGCGACCCTGGTCGTGATACATCCGCGTGAGGCTTTTCATAAAGTTGCGAATCTCTTCCCACTCATCGTCGTCGCACTCGAGGAGGTTGTTGCGGTGCGTAGTGGGAACAATGACGGCGCCACCTTCACTCACTTCTGGCTCGGTGGGCAATGTGAGGAAAACCCTCGTGGCGAGGGAAATGACGGGTGCTAACGGGGGTAGGCCTTTGTCTTCTTTGTGGCAGAGGGGGCAGTTTTCGAGAATACGGTTCATCTTCTGGAATTCACCGACGGCCATGTTTTTGAGATTGACTTCGCTCTTATGGACCCGCTTGGCGAGCTTCTCAGCATTCTCGTCCATATATTCGAGATCGTTGTCAAATTTCCCGTCTTTGACTATGCGCTCTGCAAGCCGCAAGCCTTCGCCTCCAGCTTGGCCCTTTGTACGTCGTTCTTCTTGCACCATCTGCTCAATCGTCATATCTGTGTTTTCCTCAACCTGGCCACGCTCACGGCCGCGTTTGGTGTCAACGGATTTTACTTCACCGCGAGTACCGGCAAGCTGCCGACTTTCCATGACACCAATAACCACAGCATCGGGAGCATTGAGGCGAGGAGCCGCCGCGGCCGCAGCTTGATTGTATTCCTCTTCAAGCTGCGCAACATTTGGGGCACGGCGAAGCTTCGCTTTCATCATCTGGGCGCGAAGTCTATTAAGCGCTGTCTGATCCATGGGAACAGGGACCGGCTTAGCGGTTTCCTGAAGTATGACCTGGCCTTGGGGTTCTCTCGCTGGGGACTCAATGTGGCCATGTTGCTTCATTCTCTCACGGTAGAATTCACCCGTGGGTTTGTCCTTTGATTTGATATCCTCTCCATAGAGCCGCCTTCTCTCCATCTCTTCCTTTTCTTCTCTTGCGTCATCAAAAAATTCCAGGCTTCCAAAATGCTTTAGCGCGATTTGCTCTACGGATTGACCATTCTCCTCTGCTGCAGAATAGACAGCCTGGAGCTTTTTTATGCGCCATGATGATCCAGCATCGCCAAATGTGTAGTCAAAGGTTCGTTCGGTGGGTTGTTGATGGGAGAGCAGGGGTGATTCGCCTTTATTAAGGTCTTCCAGATGACCGCTGTTGAGCTCACGGTGGTGAATTACTCGTTTTGGTGGTTCTGGGGTTGGTGATTTGGGCTTGTTTTGCCCTGGCCGATGGACGTGTTCCACCTCGAAAGCGGATGGTGCTGTCATCCAAGTATCCCTCTCTAATGGTTTCGACCCATCTACTGGATCATTGCTTGGCAGTTCCTCGTCATCGGGACAAGGCAGGTCTTCTTTTGCGTCAGATGTCTTATGATGCCTGTGATCACGATGGCGGTGTCTGTGTCGAGTCTCATCTTCATCGTCGCGAGAGTGGCGGCTTCTCTTGTGCCGGTGCCCATCGTCGGCATCTTCTCGGTGTCGGCGGTGGCGATGGCCGTCTCTGTCTCTGTCTGTGTCTCGATCTTTCTCATTATCCCGCTCTCTATGCCTGTGCCTATCGTCACGTTGTTGGTCGCCTTCGTCGCCTTCGTCGCGGCGGTGGTGATGCCGATGCTTTCGATGACGGCGGTCTTCGCGATCGCGTTCTGATCTTTCGCGTTCGACTTTTTCAGCAGCAAGCGACTTTTCAAATTCGTCGAGGCCGTCCATGACGCCGCTGAAGTGGCCTCTTGTGAATTCTCGATGGTCTGCTGGGGATGAAAGGTTCGGAAGGCCTTACGTCAGTGTGGAAGATTTCTAGATGGCTGTTGACTTAGCTCCTCGCCTAGCAACCAATTGTCAACGGACCCGACTAGAGCTCCTCTCATCCCAGCAAGCGCTGAAGGTTATAGATCTTACAGTGGGTGTGGGTGGCTATAATGGCGGGGCAAAGTCCCCAAAACTGCCTGCATATGTTGATGGCCGGTGGCCTTATTAAGCTCCGCTCAGGACTATCCTAAGATCATTCCTATAGAGCATCATGATTCATTTACCTCAGTGTCTATCATCTAGATAGATAATGTTTTTAATATCTAGCTCATATGATGTTTTTAATATCTAGCTCATATGATCGGAATTCTGCGCATATATTATAGACTGTTCATATTGCACTCCAATAAAACATGCGAGACCAACCCCGACTAGCAAGTTACCTAAGCCTGTAAGCACTCAGTGAGAGTAAACGTTATTAGTAGTTCGCTAGCAAGAAGCTTACCCTTAACATAATCTTCTCTCTGCCATCCTCCATCATTATTCTCTTTCACGTCACAGCTCTCTTAATACCCTTTACAAATTTGCTATTATTTAGATTTTTTCTACCGAAGCCTGAAAATCTTAGTCGAATTTAAGAGCCCTAAAACTGCTTTGCCGATGGTACCTGTCTATGGTTATAGAAGCCCGTAATCATCACCGCGAAAAATGACAATAACGAGTCCATTGACTATAAGTCTACTCTCGATTCTCACGTTGGTTTTTTCTTTAGTCCTTTTCGATAGAAATGGATTATTCCGAAGATACCTCTCGTCGGTTAAAGGGATATCTCACGCATAGCTATGTGAGCAGCAGGGACGATGATAAGAACGATTGGATTAGCCTCGAATTCCGAATTAATGATACTAGGTTTTCTATTAAGATTGATCGTTCTGAGTTTCAAGATTCACCACTAAAGGCTCAGCAACTCGATGAGTAATTCCAATGCATAAAATCTGATATCTATCAACCTGATGAACGAATCTGGTGACGATGCCTTCAACGAAGGCGTCAAATCTAGTGAAGAGACAATACATGAGTGCTTCGACTGGTCCATTCTCCCGCATATTGATATGTTTAAATTAGCACTATAACCAGAGGACATTTCGAGATTTATACTTCAGGATTTTTATCGAGCCTGAGTGTATATTGATGATGCAACTTGTGACATTGCCTTTGTGATTATGATCAAATTCCTAAGTCGACGATTTTTGACACTCTAGAATCATATCTGTATAATATGAAATAAAACTCTGATTTTCATCTTGCGGCCTTAGCTCAGCTGGGAGAGCGTCAGACTGAAGTTACCACTTCGGTTTAAGACATCTGAAGGTCGTGTGTTCGAGCCACACAGGCCGCAATTTTTTTGGTGTTTGTCATCAATTTTTGCGGAGCTAAATCGGCTTCGGGCTGTTGCAGTCACCTGGGATGCTGGTATAGCTCTGGGAGTGCTCTTCGTAACAGTAGTTCTGTAGTAGTGATAATGATTACGTATTTCTCATAACGATAAATGAAATGATGCCTATATCAATACTCGTCATGAAAACCAGTCCTGATGCGCCGACTGACAACTGACAACCATCACATGCTGAATGCGCATGTCACCTATGCCTATAAAATCACGCCATCGTCTACGTTTATTCCTTCTATCCAAAGCGGTGATATGATTCATGACGTCTTTGACATGCTGTGAAACTTCATCAATGCCCATGGGCCATCCAACTTCTTGTATCCTTACACTTCTACATATGCCGCCCTATCCAATTCGTTTCCACATTTACAACTCTCCAGGAATCTCCCTCTCCTCTACCCGGAAAGTGGTCAGCACGGCTTTGTGATCTGATGTCCATTCGTTGTCTCGCTGGTCTGGCTGTGGGGTGGGGTGGCCAGCGAGAATAGCTTCTGAGTTGAGAACCTTGAGGCTACGACCCTTGTGGTATATAAAATCAATGCGGTCCATCGGTTCAGGACGTCCCTCGTTGTCGAGGTAAATTGGTGACCAGGTATCTCCGGGCTCAGCGATGGGGTCTGGGTGGACCTCGCGAAACGAGTCGATAAGGCCAGATTTAATAGGGAACTCGGAGGTCGGCCAGGGCACGTAGCCGACGCCGCAGTGGTGGTCTTTAGTTGCATCTGTCCAGTCTAAATGTGAAGGTGCATTGAAGTCGCCGACTAAGAGAACGGGGATATCATCTGCATGCGCCAACTTCTTCTGCATAGCGGCGACGATTTCCATGATTTGCGGTGTGCGGCCCGACTTGTATTCATTGTCGAGGACTTTGGCCAGATGTTTGTGATCAAAGCAAAAGTCGTACGGGCCATAAGGATTGTAGCCAAGGTGGCAGTTCCAGATAATCCCCTGAATCTTGCTACCATCGATCTCAATACGGACGGACCCAGCTCTTTCTTGTTCTGGGAAAGTCTCTACAATAGGGTAGCGGCTGATGATGCCGTTTTCGCTGCTCTGCCAGACATACCAGCCGAGTGCCTTGGCCAGCCGGGCAGCCTGGCCATTCCAGCTTTCCTGTGTGCCAACGATATCGACGTTGCTGTTGAGGAGGAAGCGGACTTGCTTGTTGTGATACCCATTGACGTTGGTGCCGCCAAACCACATGTTGTAGGACATGACCTTGAGCTCCTCAACGAGGGGCTGACCAGAAGGCCGGACAGGGACGTGGATTTGGATGGTGGCAGACGAGCCGTCGCTGGCCGTCGCCTTGACCACCAAGGTGGTGTTGTGATCCTTGTGTCCAGGTTTTCCAGAGATTGTCCCGTCCTTTGCGACTGTGACCCAGTCGGCACCTTTGCCCTTTTCCTTGGTGAATTGGGTCTTGTGGTCCTTGGGGTTAGCAATCAGGCGACCGAGTTTGACCTCGAAAGAATCGCCCTGGCGAGCATTTTTGGTGGTGAAAGAGTCGGCGATGAATTTGATGGGCCCTGAACTCGGGACAACGACATCGACTGGCTTTGCAAGCCATTGGTAGCCATCCTTGGCTAGGAAATAGGCTACGTAGTAACCAGGCTGAAGCTTTGAGAAGTCGACTTGGACCTCGCCGTCATTGTCAGGAGCATAGGCCCAGGTCAACGACCCGTCCACGAACTTCTCCTCTTCTGGAGCACCAAAATAGTCATGGTAGATAGCGACCCAATTGTTGGGATGTGGGTAAGGCGTCGCGTATTTGAAGGTGAAGAGCGTCTTGTCCTCACTGATGGTCAACAGCCCTGACGGAGAGGCGGTGTCACGGGGCATGATGGCGGCTGCTGATGTTGGTGAAGCTCTCAAGAAGAGACCGAGAGCGGCGGCCGCGACGGCCGGTACCAGCGATGGGAGTCTCATGATTGCGGCTCTTGGTCGAATATGCGGTGTCGCGTAAGGTTAATCGCTCACTTGGTGGTTCTGTTGCAGATCTGGCGGATCTCCCTGTCGGATCGCTACTTCATCTGCCAGTCACCGAGTATGACAGACGATCGCTTTAAGTGGGTGGTGGCTCAGAAGAGCCATGAAGAGCAACGGACGTGGTACAAATAAAAAATATAATAATGGGGAGGGAGTAGCAGAAATAATACTAGTTGTAGTAGTAGAAGACGAGGAGACGATGGCTAGGGAAAAAGGCCTCAAGAGAGACAAAATGATGACGATGACGATTATGATACTTCATCATGCACTGACCCTGCTGGCCCCATCCGAGGGCTTCCAAGGTTGTCTTGGTGTGTCTCACGGCAGCCGATGGCACGCTCGGATGGCGGTGGAACCTGGAATGTTTGGAGCCTGGAACCCCCTCCAGGTCGTCGATTAGCGCTGTGGCACAGTGGCAGGGGGGCCGCCCTCAAGCGATATCGACACGTCTGAGGTTCCAAGGTCAGTGATGTGGGGGTTGGGGATCACTGCCCAGGCGCTACTTGTCCAAGATAGTTATAGTGGATGCAGCCACTGGAAACCCTCGCCCAATCCCCTAGGGTAGCGACCTCACGAGGTTCTGTCGATGCAGCGCACGTGGTGGAATTTCAATTAATCTAGGGCTTCTCCAACAGTATCATTTTTGGAGCAGATGACCTCGTAGCTTTCTTCTTATCAACGATAATGCCAGCTGAAAGAAAAGTATACACCCTTTTATTTTCTTCGCCGTGGCCATCTATGCTTCCTCTGGATTACTTGGGGATTGAGGACATTGTTCTCATTGCGCACAGAAAGTTCCAAGAAATACCCAACACGAATTAATAGCTCAAGCTATAGACGATGGATGCGCTTACGAGTCAGTCCCTGCCAGTTACTCAAACGAGGCACACAACACAAGATACACATAATCAACTAAACTAGACACATCTTTAATGTCATCGGGAAGCACATCGGGAAATACATTGCATCTGCCGGCTTGCCGCCACCAGCGTTGACGGCCATCAATGCTGCATGAGCATCCAGGTGATCCCTGTCACCCCAAGAGCCGTGGTTGTTCCCCTCATATTAGAGCGGGAGCGGCAGGCCAAAATCGAAGGAATGGAAGAAATGGGCCAAGGGTATGGATGTTTGCCCTTGGTTCACCTGCCCTTGATCTACCGTATCAACTTGGCTGTTGAGGGAAACACTAGGGGCTTGTCTGCGAATCGACTTTTCTAGCTTGGAAGATGTTGACGCATTTGTTTGAGCAAGATTTTCACCATTCAACAGGCATAGTGGCAGCATCATTTGCTACTAAGGGAAAGCAGTGGCTTATTCAAATCAAGACACCAGTCCTAGCAGTCTTTCCACATATCCTGTGGCCTGTGGTTATTCACGACCGCGTAAGCCATGGTGCAGAAGACCCGAGAACGGCACCCAGCCAAACATCAAGAATTAAAGATGGATTTTAGCTTTAACGCGTCATCGCATCGCCTGCGTGAGCTTCGGGTTGTGGGGGCAGTCGGCAGGCTCAAGCCACGACCGCTGAACACTTTGTTAGCGCCTCGATCTCAAGGATGATGCGACTATTGCAGCCGAAATCTTCCAATGGCCACTCGGATGTTAGATCTCGATGTATCGTGATTTTTAAATTGCGTAATCTCGTGGCTTAGCCTCCGTAGTCTTTAGTTATAAAACGGGTCCTTGGACTATCAGTAGTCTGGAAAGAAGAGGCAGTGGCGGTTTGGCTATTACAATGGGAGGCTGGATATCTCGTTCACCAACTTTACGAATAAGACTAACTAGGTCATTAGATGGCGTATTAATACATTAGTACTGTATATATCTGCGATGAAAGATCTTGTTGCGTATTGGTAATGTTTGAATGGGCTTGGTTACGTCTTCACGCTTCATCTTGGACCTGTGTCAGTGATCAGTAAGCTGAGTTGGATACATGTACGCAGTTCTGGAGTCATACCTGAGCTATGAAGAAATCCGACGTTTTTAGAGTCAACTTAGAATCGACTCAATAACAAAATGCTACTCTCTGCGCCTATGAAGTTGGCAAATCAACTAAATCCTCACCTATCACCTCTGACAAGGTATTAGACCTTCGATCGCATCCTTTTTTCGGTTGCGACCTAGTCTGACATAAGGAGTGAAGGGATATCTGCTTCACAATCCACAACAATAGGTATCGAGAAGTCAAGACGAGGATCTTGAATGGCCTACCTAATGCGGAAGAATCTGCAGGGGGAATTTCCTCAAAGGAATACTGCGATTTGGCAGCTACTAAGATTTTTGTTGTAGTAGCTTGAGTATGGCCTTATTCCCGTTCTTGGTAGCCCACTCTAGTAGTGTCTGGCCATTCGGATCTTTAACTTCGATATTCGCGCCGTTTTCAACTAGTAGCTTGACAATATTCTGGTGCCTACAGATTGCGGCCCACCAGAGTGATGTCCAACCCTCTTTATCCTTGGAGTCTATCTCAGCGCCGTTTTCAAGGAGCAGCTTAACAATACTATAGTGCTGACAGTCGGCAGCCCGTCTCAGCGGTGTCTGACCATTATCATCCTTGGATTCGACATCGGCGCCGTTATCAATCAACAGCTTGACAATATGTTCGCTTCTGCTCGCGGCACACGATAGTGGTGTCATACCATCCCTATCCCTCGCCTCAACATCGGCGCCGTTCTCAATCAGGAGCTTGGTCATGTCTCTATTCCCGCCCTCAGCCGCCCAAAACAGTGGCGTCCGACTATCGTCATCCCTGGGGTCAATCTCGGCGCCATTTTCAAGTAATAGCTTGACAATACCAGCCTGACCGTTCTCGGCGGCGTATCCTAATGGCGTCTTACTATACATGCCGTCCTTCGCCTCGATCTTGGCGCCATTCTCGAGCAGTAGCTTAACAGTATCCTCGTGTTGAATAGAAGCCCACCTAACAGTATCCTCGTGTTGAATAGAAGCCCACCATAGTGGTGTCCGATCTTCGTTGTCCTTCGCCTCAATATAGGCGCCGTTCTTGAGCAGCAGTTTGATGATGCTTTTGTTCCCTTTGTCAGCAGCCCGTGATAGCGCCGTCTTGCCATGATCATCTTTGGCCTCAATGTCGGCGCCGTTCTCGAGCAATAGACTGACGATATCCCCATAACTATTGGTAGCAGCCCACAGTAGCGACGTCCGTTCCTCTTCATCTCTCCAGTCAATCTCAGCCCCCTTCTCAAGTAATAGCTTGACAATGGTAAGATGCCCACAATACGATGCTAGCATAAGCTGCGACATCAGGGGAATAACATCCCCATCTGCAAAATCCCAGTAGATATTAAACCACCATGAGTAGCTTTTCGAATCGGCATTACAAATTCTCATAACGAGAGGGATAATGCTAGCCCCATCGTTGAAATCGGCATCGCGAAAATGACTGCTCCAATATTTGGCCGAGTAGTCTAACAAGATGTGGCAATCGTCTAACTTGTAGAACTCGTCATATTCGCTTGTTATGCCGACATTTGAATTGAAGAAGTCTAGATAGATCACGCAGAGCTCCGCAAGAACGGCGTCTGCGTCTTTAATAGTAATAGATTGATGCCAGCGCAGCTCTGGTGCGATAGTTGTTGGTATTGATAAATCTGCAAGGAGAAACTCGCGAGCAGTTTGATGGAGGAAATACACTTTGCCATGGTGGACCGAAATGAATAACCCACACCAAGATCTAAGACGCACCTTAAAGTCCTCCTCATCTTCCAAATCGAGATCATATATAGACGGCAAGTTAATATCTATATTTACGGCAACATTCATCTCCAACAGAGTCAGCGGCCGACTCGCAGCCAAGATAATGCACAAAGCCCTCCGAACCATCGGGTGTTCCTTGGACTTATCGAGAATTCGCTCATATGCTTCGTTGATACTCTTTGGGAGTGTTGCAATAGTAGAATCAACACCCTTCGGCGTCTTTTTAAAATTCTCTTTTTCCAAGTAATCGAACACAAGGTATACCCAGAGATAAGTTCGGTGGTCTGTCTCTTGCAAACTCTTCTCGAGATGGTTCATGATCTGGGATGTAAGTCCCTTCTTCTTAGACAGCTGATTGACCCGGTATGCTATAACACGGTTCACCTCTTGGCTAATGGTTTCCGATTCTTCCTCTCCTGGTATACGGATCTTGGGGAAATCATCTAGCAAATCGCGGAACTCTGATACTATTTGCTCATAGGGGCGACATGTCAGGAGATACTTTAACTGGGATGACTGTTTGTTGCGGAACTGGCTCTTAATATTCTGTATTAAGTCTGTAAACTCTGGCTCGGCGCATTCGTCCAGGGCATCAAAGACAATAACTATGGTTTCCGCCTGGTTTTCTGCTGTTGCATTCCGTAGAATTCTCCAGAGAGATTCTGTGGAGTTGATCAAGCCTTGTCCGTTCTCGCGGAATTGAGAAAGCGCATGTTCGATTAGACATGGCTTCTGTGAGAAGAGCTGATGAAGTACTGCGCAAAGCGCTTGTCGGACTGTGTTCTGGTCTTGGTCTTTGAAGAAAAAGTAACAAATAGTGGTTGATCGCGGAAGACCGTGATCGATCAGGTACTTGGCCAACACTGACTTTCCGCAACCCGGATCCGCCGTTACTAGCAATGGCCCAGAGTCCTGTTTCAACCAATCTCGGAAGTTCTCGTGATTGAGGAACCAGAGGCACGTGTCTTCAACTCGGTCTTCCACTCGGTCTTTATACCACTCGTATGTGGCATCTCGACTACTAGTGGTAAGGCGAAACATTTGGTGGCACTCTTCTTCTTTATCCGATAGCATTCTCTTAGCTAGATCCTTCTGGGCTTGCAGCTGTTCCTTTGCGACGTCCCGGTGTTCCTCTGCAACGTGATGAAGGCCTATGCAAAGGATTAATATGCGGATTAACGGGGTAATGTTGAGGCATTAGAGTTACCGGATAGAATATCGCCTATCTTCGTCTCATCCTCAACCCTGCTTGGAATTATTCGATGGAGGAGATCTGAGGCATACGCCGCGGCCGTCATTGCTGCATACCCCTGCCACTCCTTGTTTTTGTGTGAGTCTGCATAGTCGCATATTCCACGAATGACCAGACATGGAAAGTGGTTTACTAGACCGGCGGCTTCCATTTCGAAGCAAAGGATATCGTGCTTTTCTATAAGGGCGTCTCGCATCAACGCATTCTTCATTAGCGTATTGGCTGAAGCGATCAGACCATAGTGTATCGTCGGGTTATCGTCATCTTCGATTCGCTCGAGCCGCTGTATAACACTTTGCAGATTATCGCCACAGGTTGTTGGACATCCGGACTGATCGTCTACAGGATGAACGACATGCGCCCGATAGAGTCTATCCGTAGCTGTTTCAGGTCGCTTATACTTCTTTCGAAGTCTTGGTTTCTTCCCAAGCGCTTTATTAACCGCTTCTTCAATCTGATGTCCTTCAGACTCATACTGTGCCATGAGTCCACTAACAGCTGCTCGTAGAACCGGCGGAGGCTGGTTCAAGAATCCTGCCTCTACGAATTCCTGTCCCTGTATGGCCTTTCCGAAGTCATACTGTAATACTCCACCTTTCCCATTTCCAGGGACACCAACGATGACATCGCCAAGGCGGATGTCATGCTTCGGACTAGGTGCGCCGCCGCCGATCCCGACCATTAGACCGATTCTAACATTGGGGAAACTATGCAGCATATCCCTTGCCACGCTCGTCGCAGATGAGATTCCGTATTCACCGTTGGGGAGAACCGCAATTACAACGCTATGCTTCCCAATTTTTCCTAGAGTGTAATCATTATTGTCGTTGGGGGATATATATTCAGGTGCTTGGTGGATTTCTTCGAGAAAAGCCCGGGCAGCAACGTATTCGGTACTTAGGGCGCAGATCCAACCTACGGAATACTCATGCGGATTGGACATGGTTGTGGGACATGGAGTCTCATTTCAAGTTTAACGAAGACTTCCTAAGTCGGTTGGCTTTGGTGTTTGCGACGGCGACCTTGTCGTTGGTTTTGTGAGAGAGTCCTGGGTAAAATAATTAACTCAGGCGCTCAATTCACGTTTCCCCGCCCCCGGAGCGAGGCTGAAGAGCACCATGGCTTAGGACGCGTGCAGCCCATAATTGGTCTTCTGCTACTACTTATGTAGAAAAGCGTCGGTGTTTTTGGCCGTTGGTTCTAGGTTTCAGCTGATGAATTTGTCCCATCAACCGCACCGCGAAGGGGCAATGCGGTTCTGGACACAAGTGTTTTGAAATTTCATCAAAATGGCAGATTATCTTAGTATCGTTGTTCCCAGGATACTTATTTCCATAAGTCGGCGAATATGTTTAATCTATCTACGCCGAGAGTTTAAGTAGGGACTTATTATTATTCAAGTCCTCTCCAATACTTTAACCATGGGTGATTACTTGTTCCGATGACTGCCGCAACATCATTGTTGTGATCTCCAGTAGAATCTGTCAAGCAATAGTGAATCATCCGTAGTGTAGATTCCTTCGAAGGAGCCAAGCGAATGTCGGTAACGATATCTTGACAACCCGCATCAAACTAGTTCCAAGTAGTCAGGGATATTTTTATTAAACCTCCCGGTGTCGTGGCGAAACCCGTGTTGTATGTCACTGATGGCAAGCTTGCCCTTCTTAACCCACTAGACCCAATGCACGTACTTTCTGGAAGATCCAACCTCTAGGTGCGGCCAGAGCTCAAGCTCGATAGTATCCTTGGGGAAATGACCAAATGGTCGCCAGGACAGGGGCAGGGATGATGTATCCTGGAGCTGGAAATTGTAGCGATGCCGTAGAACATCAACTTTGCTCACTTGACATTTTGTGTCGGGGTATTGTTGCGATGAAGGTAAGTCTAGAAAAGACTGCGGCGATCCAATCCAAGCTGCCGCAGTGATGTCCGGTGGTGCCATGGAGCCGTAACCCCATCGCTCTTCAAGCGTCTCTAGATAACGAGCAATAAAATCCAGAGTGGCGGGATTGCCGAGGAGAAACAGGCCCAGCCACCACAATGCAACGCGTGGTCGACGAAAGGCAAACGTCTTCGCCATGAGCTGTAGGTCCCGCGAATGAATAATCGGCTTGATAACACTAGCAATCGAGGCGAGCCAAGGACTGACCACGTTGCATTCAATTTCTGGCTGCCAAAATATGCTCCAGACGACAGATCCAAGAGACCTTGGGTCTAAGCTCAATGACATGTAGTATCGAAGGTCCCGAACATACTGCCGGATATATGTAAACGCAGAGACGTCCGTGGGTTTCCCTTTCAACATTGGCAAAGAAAACTGCGGCTGGAGCTCAAGGTGCCAATAGAAAGGAAGAGCAAGAGCAGCGTAGAATGCAGCTGTTGGGGAGGACATTGGCTCTCCATTTTTACCCTCAGCATAGCCTTGCTGCTCTTCGCACCCGAGACCATATATAGAACAAATCTGGATTAGAAACTCGGTGGCTTCAGTGGAATTTGGCGGCGGCTCATTAAAAGCAGGTGTGAGCGGCTCATCGAGGGAGAGGATGAACCGTGCAGTGCCAGAACAAAAAGCAGCCCATGGTGGGAAACGACTGTTTGGCCCAGACCATCCCGGCTTTGGCGCGAGAATGGCACAGAGCCACCTGATCAGTCGAGAAGAAACACCTTTTGTAAGATGAAGCACGACGTCATCTTGATTTGTCTTGAAGCTTCCCGGGATTCGCGGTCGTACAAAGTGCGGCGTGTACAAAGCTCTCTTGCCTTGAAGTTCTAGTAACTTGATAGAAAATATATATGACCAGCACAACGTCAAAAGTGAGAGACCTTCTGGACCAGAAGAGAGGCGGCCATTTGAGCGAGTACAATATCCAAAATGGACAAAATCGGGTGCAGAAGATATGCGGCATTCGATAGGTTTTTGAGTAGAGAGATGGAAATATTTGTGTATGCCACTGACATACATTGGATTCCACGCTTCATCGCCTTGGCCATCTTGTTTTTGCTCGTATCCCGGGTCAGAAACATGCCATACCGGCCGTCCTACTAAAGGGCCGTTGTCAGGAAGTCTTTCAGGGAGCGCAGGAATATCTTTCAACGCAATGGAAGGATCGCCGAGTCCTGCTGGCAAGGTGTTTGGAGGGAGGGCCTCGGCTGACTTGACAAAATGCATCCATGTCTCACGGCCCTTGTGGTAAATCCGAGTAATATCATCTTGTTTCGGAACCAGAGCGTCATTTTCAACGCCAACAAGTTTGGAAACGGTTGAAATTGATGGATCTGATGTCCCGGAATTGTTATCGCTGCAAGATCCAGTGCTTGGTCCATCTTCGAGATTCAAGTTCGATTCTAGAATTTTGACACTATGGGGCTTTGTATACTCTGCTCGAATAACTTGGTTTCCTGTTCGTATCCAATGGAGGATTTGAGAACGTTGGCTATCCATGTTCAAGTAAAGAAAGTTAGCTGGCCTAAATCAAAGTATATTTTGCGGTGGGCTGAACAGAGTGCAACGTTGCTAAAGCAATACGTCGTCTTTTCTAGAAGGCAAAGGAAATTTCATCGACTACACTGCATAGCGTTATAAAACTGAATTTATCGCGGTTACGAGTTAAGGGATAAATCTCAATATAAAGTCGCAGTTGAAACGGACTGTTAAGGAAGATTCTAACAACAATTTGTTTATGGTTGTAGTTCAATTTAATTGTGCAACTCTGTGATTTTTAACGGCTACGACCGTTAATTTTCCCTGCCAACGCAGTGGCATCAATTCACTCCCCACTTCACCGTTTATATGGCCGATCATCCACAATATGACACCGCTATCCTGCAGACAAATATGACCGAAAATGATACGTCTCTTACTATACAAATTAATAATGGATGGCTATTTATTGTACGATAGATTCGTCCCAATTCGAACAGACTACTCTCGACACGTCAATATCCTTCGATCGGGGGAACAAGACAATATCAATCTCTAGGAAGAAGTCATCCTCGACTGGCTATTAAAAACTCCTGAGACTTCAGTTATCCAAATTACTCTGTTGACATCTACTAGGCAATTGCATGTCTTAATTATTATGAAAGAAGCACATATCCTTTGATGAATACCACTTGGCCGTTACTCCCAGACTTCGACTGCCAGTGGCATATTGGTCGCTGTTGAACACAATAAACGGAGTGCCACTCTGATAAGGACCAAACACATCAGCACTTCCAGGTATTGGTGTAATCCACTATAAGAAAATAGAGAAAACACAAGGTCTTAGGATGCAGGTTGAAATGTTCTTGAGCATTCATCTCATTCAATATGGACCCTAGGGTTAGGGTTGTGATATATAGGGTAAATGCGCCTTACAAAGCTCGCAGCTTAGCCAAATCCCTTCGAGTGAAATCACAATAGGACACACCGGCCTAAAACAGCCAGACTTGTAAAACATATGTCAACATGAATCGAGATGTTCGCACCTTTATTGTGTCATGGTTGGTTACCCTAATACTATTCCGTCGTTGACCAACACTGACTTATACCCAGGATCTACCAAGACAAGGAAATGGGCATTTCGTTGACCAATTCCGCCATTATAGAACTGCGGATAAAGACTGTCTGTACATTGCACTATTTGACATAAAATGTGACCCCATATTTCCATTCTGCAGTTCTCTCGCCATCATTGAGCCAGTATTCTGTCCACTCATCAACACCACCTCTAAACTTGATTCTCGCACCGGAGGGACCCCCACGAACCATTTCTCCTATCATCATCTCTGCCACGTAGACTTCGCCAATCATCCTGTAAAATGTTTTGCCATCCCACCTACCCGTCCTGTCATACCCTCCTGGCCCGGCTCCGTCGAAACCACTGTCGGGGTAGACAGAGCTTTCTGGTGGTGCTCCGGCAATAGGGATGCGGCGAATCAGAACAGGTCTCTTCCATCCATCTATAATTACTATTCGATCTCCTTTCTGTGAGGATGCTGGTGCAAGCCCAAGATAGCCACCCCGAGTAACAATGAGACGTCTGTTTCTGGTTCTGGCTTGCATTACCGTTGAGGCCGCAGACGACTTGGAGTAAGCTCGAGTATCTGGCTCACCATGAGATGGACGTATGGGTGGTGTGAAGTAACTGCCAAAGTCTTGCGAGGCTGTGAGGCGAAGGGATGCAGATGCTTGGAGAAATTGGAAGTTTTCTGGAGATATGGAAAGTGGCTCTGTACCTTCGGTTACTATATTGAGCGACAACATCTGAATACTTAGAGGGTAGAATAATGCAAAGGCAATAGGACAAAAAAAAGATAATTAATACGTACCTTCTAGGCTCAGCAGGCCGCTGAAGTCTTTTGGGACAGGACCACCATCTATGTTCGCGCCGCCAACAAGAGTATAGTACACATCGACATGGCTTATTTCGATTTGTTTGGCAAGGTCATCTGTGCCGGACGGCTGTATGATGCTAGGCTCAAATTGAGGATCTTGGGACAACGCGGAGGCCAGGTCGTTTGCCGCAAGACTACCCAGGCCATCAATCTCATCTGCCACAAAGCCACGGAAAGTCAAAACGTTCGGGTCCCGAGCCCACACTCTTTTCGATACCATCATTGAGGAATTAGCGCCTAGATAGAAGGGTTGCCCAGCATAGAATCGCCCATCAAATAACTCGAGCCGTCTGTCTGGATACATGGCGAAATTGGGCACCCAAGATGGGAGCTCTTCACCGTCGATGACATTTTCCCTTCCGTCTAGGAAGGAGAGAATATCAAGTCCAGAGTCTAAAGGGATGCAAGCACGTGCAAACTCTTTGTACACAGTTGTGGTTGATTTATCATAGTCGACGTCTATTCGCAAACTGGATATGCCTGGCAGAGCCCTCATACCAAACACTTTGTCTCTAGCATCCGTAGCATTCGAGTCAACAACAAGTTTGAGTATTTGTTGTAGTGTTATTCCAGAAGTAGCATTATCAACTCCTGAGGTAGCTCCAGAAGCAACGGCAGGCAGCATATTGCGGGTAAAGTCATCTAGCGGCTCTAGGTAAGTTTGATGATTAATTCGCTCGATTTGCGCAATGGCAGCTATATGCGGCAAAGTCATCTGGTCTTCCATAACTTGGCCAGCTTCTTTGAAGGCTTCTATGGTCGCAACTCTCACAATGGAAGCTATAGAATGCCAAAGGAGGGTAAAGTCGCGAATGTATCGCCACTGAGTGACACGGCTCCCACAGACAATGGGCATTCCGGAGAAACTCATCGCTAATTCCTGAATTATCCACAAACGCCGCCAGTACGGCCGGTTAAAGAAGTTGTAAACAGCAATAAGGCCCCGATTGTAGTCTGAGAAATCAGACTTCTGACCCATGGCCTCTGCAAACTTTAGACGCGAAGCTCTTAGTTTCAACATTACCATGTTTCTATGAGCATGAGCTTGGAAGCGAACTTGTCCGTCCAAGGCCCCGATATACTCGGTACGGTATAGCGTACTCGTGTTTTCAATGATTTCAAGGGCATAGTCGACAAGCCGGGTTTCTTTCCCAAGCCAAGCAATCACGTTACCGGCCTGGCCATATATCGTGGCCATTCGTTCTACTTGTTCTTTCTTCTCTTTTTCATCTTGTTGATTGATGCAAAGCGCATCGATCCAGATCTTTAACCCATCTTTGAAATATCTGAACTCTCGAAATTGACGAAGTGCGGCGTCGAGATTATCTCTTATATAATATGTTTCTCCGTTGAGTAAGATCGGACACTCGGGATTGTCGGTGCCCCAGACGTAGGAGAGTGCCACATAGTTGCCCCATGTCCAGCGGGATGGGATCTTTTCAGACTGAGCCTTCCCATATGCTGGTGACCACAGCTCCATTTGTTTGTTATGAGAGATAAGGTTGTCCTTTGAATCAATCGGCCGTTTGAAAGAAATTCCAGACATTGGATCCTGATTTGATGCTAAGACTGCGTAGTCATCGACATCCAGCTCCACGCCTGCATACACGGGAACTCGACTCCGCTCACGGGCCTTTTGAATAAATCGTCGAAATACGTTTTGCTTAGGTCCACGGTCTTCCATAACTGGGACGGGCCAGAGTTCCCTCGGAGGGCGTAGCACATATTTGTCAAAGTCGATAGATGGTGCTTTAGGTAGCACCATTGTATAACCTGGTGATAAAGTACCTGCATGTATTTTCACTCGTTCTATTTTGCACTCGAGCGGACAGGTTTCTTTATTTCCAGAGCGCCGTGGCAGTATCGTGATCAACCGCATCTCTCCAGTACCTAGATCTAAACGTTCGCCCCATAGCCTTTGTATGGTCGACGGATCGGCATGGTTATTCATGGTTGTTTGTTCAGCGATTCTCTTTCGGGAGCACAGAGGGTAAGACGCAGTAATAACCTATAGGCCAATAGGACAGGACTCCTGCCATCCAGGCGTTCAACAGACATCAAGAGTTTGGCTGACGGAAGAGAACATATTGGGTAAGCTTGAATGAGAGTACTGGAATTTGCCTCGATTTAATAGTCGGAGGCTGCATGACTAGGCTCCATGCGGCTGAGGCTCTCGTGGCTTAATTTATGTGACTATTCAATATTTCAAGCGGAACTAGCATTGTGCAAGGCTTGGGACTGCTTAATAAAAGCCATTCTGTGTTAACTACGTTGCATTGAAAAGTGTGTGAACATGAGAATCGTGGAGTAGCGACAGAATATTGAGTGACCTGAGATATATCTAATATAGTCTCTTGAATGAAGGAGTCGAATAGGTGAGGGAGGAATACCTGATGGGGTGACCGTGGGAGCACATCGTGGGAGCACATTGCCTATTGAAATACGCATAATTTTCCTCTCTGTCGACCTCATAATTTTCAGTTAGTCTGCAACCTGTTGGTCATGGTTTAAGACATGGTTGAACGAAATGGGCCATATTGTGACCACTGGATCATGACTCTTTTTATCGATGAGGGAGGGCCATCAAAATCCCCACCTACTAATCCGATTGTATGCACGTATGGCGCTCTATATTTTCAGCCGCACCTCTCCCCACCAGTTGTCGTTCGTAGATCCTCAGTACCATCGAGCTGCTGTCAATTCGTAAAAAGTAACATATTTATCAAACATGAATCGAGATATTCGCACAGTCATTGTGTCATAGTTAATTGAACCAATGCCATTTCGTGGGTTAGTGATGGCTGAGTGTCGCCCTGCGGGGTACCAGGAACGCGATTCGAGGGCTCAGCAGCCATCACCACAATCATGACGTTGGGATGGCAAGAATGGCATCACACAGTCACGAGCATCCTCAAATGACGACAACTGCATCTCATGGCCCCCTCATGGTGGTATAAGAAAGTCTGGTTCGCCCTCCCAAAAAAAAGGCGTTGTTCTCCTCTATCTGACTGTTTGCCTACTACCTACCTAATATTATTTATCCAAGTAAAAGGCTTCTTCATATATAAGTCCAAAAGAAGACAATACGAGATTTTTGATATATCCACCATGAGCGGCATCACTGACGAGGCGGCTCTTGAGAGCCATGACCTCATTCACAATGCTGAGGTTGAGGAACAAAAAGTGAGTTGAGCTGCCTTTTCACTTACACTCATTCATGGCTCTTGTGGTATTAGTATATGAAAGCTTATAAAGTGTATCTTAGGCCCATGGCGACAAGGCCTTGACTGAGCCATATGACGAGGGTGACGATAACACAGCACCAACAACGACTGCGAATACGGGTCCCGGAAATACCGGAAAGAAGGAAGGCCATCACTCAGCAATGGATAAGGTGAAGGAGGCGTTGCATATGAAGAAATAAGTTTGTATATGATGAGTTTGGAGGCAAAGGGAAAAGAGAAAGAGAATAAAAGAACCTGTGAAAAACATCCAAAAAAATAACTGGGCGTGGTTGTAAGCTGTTGATCTCCTCACATTTTTCGCATCGGTTGTTTTCTCTTTGCACTTTCATCAATGTATTATTAATATGTATTTTTCTGTTATTCATTATTTCCTCATCAAATCAATGATATCATTTGGGCTTTGATACTCGAGAAATGCACCTATGATATGTACCTATATATTCCTCAGTGTACCTGACATAATGGAGCTGCTCTCCACATCCGCCCAAGCCGTTAGCCCCACAACGGGTCCCAAATCGGACAGACTTACTCAATTAGGCAATGCACATTTCCAGTACCCATGCGCTATGCCTAACACGGTATAACATCTTCTGTGCCCCTGGGCTCAGGTCTGCAAATCCCCCCCGGCTATTTTTCTTTTCCTCTTCGCGATATTCGCTCATTTTCTCCCTCTTCATCCACAGTCTTGACGCTGCTGTTTCAGTCCAGCAGAATCCGTTCCTTTCCCTTCAGAACCCGCCGCAGCGGCGCGCGCGGCCTGCCACTCTTTTTTCCATCTGATCCACATTGGCCCCGGTCGGTCTCAGTTTCGACTTTGGAGGCGTACGCTCTTTATGACGAAGGATAGCCGACGATCTTTGACGATGGTATCCAACACTCTTTTGCCTATCGTCGCGGCGGTCGCATTCGCGGCCACGCCGGCTTGGGCTGCTGCGACGAGGCGAGACGATAGCAAGACTGTCTGGGCGACTCCCCACGACAGCTACTCTTCTTCCGTTGGCGTCCTGGGATGCAAAATTGATACCAACCGGGTCGCATATTGGCCCGACGCGGTTGACTGCACCAACATCTGCGTGTCGCTTGAGTACCAGGATCGCAAGGTTTACCTCCTCCGCATCGACCAGTCGCAAGGTGCGCATGATGTTAGTTACGATGCTTGGAATTACCTCCTCACGGGATATTCTGCCACAAAGAAGCCCACCGCCGGAGGACCAATCGCCATGACAACTGAAACCGTGGATCCATCGAATTGCGCGAGTCTGATTCACACCGATGGCCACAAGCTGCCGCTCAGCGCGGCTAATAGCATGAATTTCCTGGCGAGTTGCCTTGGCCAGGCGGATAGCTGGGTCGGCCAGAACCACGTCTTGTACAACATCCTAGATTCAATATGTTCACTTGGTAGTGACCAGGAATGTACGTTGGACTGGCCTGCTGCAAATCAACCCTCTTGCCCTAGCACATTAGGTGTGCCAACTGTGCTCAAGAATGCTCCGGTATATAACATCCAGTACCCCTCAGGCAAAAGCGTTCTGGCAGGGTCAAGTCAGCAGGCACCAGCAGGTGCCGGTGAGGGAGACGATTCGAATGCAAGTGTCGGATCGATAATGAGACAGCCGAGCGCCTTTTTGATAGGCACACTGTCTTTGATGCTTGTGATGAATTCATGGCTGTTTTATTAATCGGGCTGGGTCTGCCTTTGAAACGATATGGCGTGTTGGTTTGGCGAGTTCTTTATGTTGTTCACATATACCCACAGCTTTTGTTGCTACACCTGTCTCAGGTCGTACATACCAATTCAAAAACAACTTCTTGTTTTATATAAACCCAAATCTGTGACGTCTTTAAAGACATGTCTCATTCTTTTGCAGCGCTGCATAGTTGTGCAGCTGACGCATCTAACCCTTGCGTATGCTCCTCGTCACCTATGACGCCGACATGAAACCCAGTTGCCATGCCTGTGCTCTGATGCACCAACATATGGCAGTGCAACATCCACAAGCCTGGGTTGTCGGCCATGAATGTGAGAACTACGTGCCCTCTTCTGGGTACACTGACTGTGTCTTTTCGCAATGGCGTATTTCGATCCCAATGCCCTGGAGTCTCATCCTCTGGGGTTTCATAAGGATTATAGCTTCCATACCCGTCTCGATTCTCGGCTCGGAAGGAGGACAAAATATAGAATGAATGGCCGTGGAGATGAAAGGGGTGTGAGCCGTCATCGAGGTTGTTCAAGACAACCTTGACTTGAGTAGGCTTGGAGGTTGTTCCAATGAACGGAATGAACTGGTGTTCATCCCACGAGGACCGTTGTTGCGAAAGCAATGGCAGGGCTTGAGGCTGCCAGACAGTGTGGTTTATAAACCCAAGCGGCCGATTGTTGTTGACTGCAAGTTTCTGGCTCTTGATATAGAACACAAATGTCTCTTCAGTACTCCAAGGGAGAATTCGACTCGGTCCTTCGGTGGAAGTTAGGTTTCCTAGATCTTGATGGTTCTCGTCGAAATTCAAGAGAGGACCTTCATCCTGGTCCACAGCTACAAGTGTATCAGGAAGCGCTGGGAATGTATGATTTGGGTTTAAAGCTGGGTTTGCAAAGCCAAAGTTCCTGTGGCAGTCAGCCTCAATCGTCAAGCCATTTCAGGGGTCAGCATTACTTACTCATCATCAAGGTAAATGTTTAACCATGGCTGCTGTGCGGAATGAGTTTCACTCCAATCGAGCATGAGGTCAACCCTCTCTCCAGGATACAAGATGCCGACAGAGCTAGAAGGTTGCGCATTTACTGAGCAGCCGCCATCAACTTCGATTGGTATCAGAGTGGCCCCATCAACCATCAAGGTCAATCCTGCGATGGTTCCGGTATTGACCACCCTTAGCCGTGTTCTACCACTGTGCCTCTGAAGAAGAGGAGGGAAGCTCGCCAATGCTACTGGACTGCATTGAACCGGCCTGGCTGGGACAGCCATAGAGCAATTGTAGCGACCATGACCATTGATAACCAAAGAGTCAGGAACGGGCTCATTACCCAGACTGCCAGCGTTCGCATACCAAGCGAGGACATCAGTTTGCTTGCGATGAAACCAGTCACCAACTAAGAGGAGGCTGTCGCCTTCCCCACTCATGTCAACATCAGCATGACGCGGTTGATGAACTACCAAGCCACCAAATAGTCCGTCTGCCCGCTGTAGCTGCGAATGGCTGTGCCACCAGAAGGTACCAAATTCGTCGTCACCAATTCTGTAGTCGTAGGTGAAGTCCCCCCCAGGAGGAATAGGACACTGAGTAAATCCAACTGCACCATCAAATTTATTGAAGCCTTGCATGCGCAGCCCGTGCCAATGCAATGAGACGCCCTGATCTTGTAGGGCATTGTGAACATGAACAATGATCCGATCTCCAGATCGGCCTTCTATTGTCGGGCCAGGAAATTGACCTATAAATGTGTTAACACTTGTTTAATTTTAACTGAGGCAAAACTCAAGTGGTGATAACTGTAAGCAGAGGGCTATTCATTGCTGGCGTACCATTAACAAGATAGACTTGCTTCTCTACCCCGTCTGGAGCTCGAGCCCCCAGCGTGACTGTCCAGTTAAAAGTCAACGTCGTAGGCTCTCTCGTAGCATGCTCGTCCGGATGAAGTTGAATAGCAAGTTGGTTAAGAGGGTTGGTTGAATCGAGGCGTCCGAGCAAGGTCGAGCCTAGGAGTGGGAGCGCCAACACGCCCAAGAAGAGGGCGATGATAAGGCAGGCAAGCCATGGTGAGAATCCCCTGGGATTTGGCTCGACGTCTTCTTCACTGGAACTGAGGCTTACTTGTGTGGCAGCATCACTGTCAGTATTGTCCCTTTCTAGCAGGCCTTCACGCTCTTGTTCGTCACCCATTTTTGCACTTAGTCGAGCTGTGCGGTATTCACGGAATCACGCAACGGGTGGGGGATTGTGAGAGAAGAAAGGGTAAGAATACCACTGCAGCTAAAGAGGTTATGGTCGAGAAGTTCGGATCCAGAGGTGCCGAGTGACCACCGGCATCAGAATTATGGATGATGCGCATCAAGAGAAGCGGTCCCATGGGGGCGATCGGCAGCGCAGCCCGAGCAATGACCAGCACGTGGGGCCGGAATGTGGTGATGGGTGGCTGAAGGGAGGAAACCCCGGAGGCAGCCCTGGAGATGTTCAGATGCACAGGGGAGACCCGCAGCCCGCTAATGCTCGGCATCCATCCGCTAAAAGCATGTGGCTACGGCACTGGGGTTAGGTGGGCTCCTGGGGGGGTGGGGGTAGCCCTGGAGGGCACCTTGGCACCGAAGGGAACCGCCGGAGGGGGTGATGAGTTCAGAGCACTATAACTCACTTTGTCACTGGACCAATCTCTCCGAGAAAGCCCTGGAGACGAGGAACCATAAACAGCTGGAGGAGAGAACAAGTACATGTATTCTGGACAATTGGCAATCACGGAATATTGTACATCCCAAACCATATTTGCCTATCAAAGATTCACCACGGCAAAATTAAAGACATCTGGAGACTCTCCTACCACAATAAAGCCTCATAGGATCCATATCGCCCCTCTTCAATCCTGAGTCGTGGCGGCCCTGTCCCTTCTTATCGTTTGTCTTCGGCATAGAGACCCATTCAGGGACTTCTTTTGTGGGACCGCAGTTCGCCGTTCGACTACCTGCAAGCGAGAACAGCGGGTTGCGCTCCTGGTTAACTTGTGACGAAATCCCTCAACAAAAGATCGCGACAAATTCCAGTCCGTTGTTATTTTCTCGCTGAGACGTTATTTAGAAAACCCTACGTCCTATGCTACAGGTTCTATTGCCAGACAGTCTTCTCACTCCATCTACTTATCAATCTCTACAGCGTCCAAATAGGCCGTGGTTTGACGGCAGCCAACACATGTAGCTCCACAAGACCATGTGCAGATACTCAAAGCCCCAACCCTTGCTCAACTCGGCACTAACGCAGGAAGATCCTTGCTGGGCCGTGCAGGTCCAAGATGCCATGACACAATCACGGGGGCCGGCGCTACATCGCGATTGGCGCCATCTTCATCGTCGTCAGCGGGATATAGTGCGCACGAGGCTCCCCCAAAGCCACCCAATGGCAGACTTGAGATATTTAAGCTGTGCAAAAAACTGCAACATAGTCCTCCTAATTTGGCTGGACACTTCCAACTTTGAGGTTGGCCAGTGACTAGCCAGTTTATATGTAACCTGTAAAGATTAGACGATCCTATCCTATTTGAAACCTGCATGACCTATTAAGACCTACCTATTTGGATACCGAAACTTGGCACGGGAAGCAGCAAAGATGTCACAACCCAGTAACTCAGTAGGGAGGTCGGCTTTGATCCGAAATGAAAGGGACCAATCATGATCGTCGGGTTGCATGAAAGTTCGACAAATCATAGCTCTTGAAATAGACATGAGGTTGCGCTGCTTCCACGAGGTTCCGCTCCCTGGTTGATATATAAGGACGCTGGTATAGAAGCTTCTGTTGAAACTTTGTTTCTGCTGTTGCTTTAGCGTGGGTAAGGTGATTGATAAAGCGCAGTAACCTCAGCTCCGTTTGCCTTGCCGTCAGCAAAACCATGTCTGCACTTCGGAAACTAGGGCTGCCAGTCTCGGCAGTGGCCCTGCTCGCAGTGGCTGATCTTGCCCAAGCTGGAAGCTTGAAGGACATTGATCATGTTGTTCTCTTCATGCAAGGTGAGTACGGCGTTGTGCGCCATCTAGCCATATGGTAGACCCGGATATTAAGATGGTCTACTAACACTGTGAGACCAGAAAATCGAGCTTTTGACCATTATTTTGGTACAATGGCTGGTGTTCGTGGCTTCAACGATGCCAATCTTCAGAAGAATAATGGCACTCCTGTGTGGAACCAATTGACTGAACCCCAACTCACCACCGAGGCCAAGTACATCAAACCTTGGTATCTCAACTACCTAGGCAACTCATCCGATGCCATACAGTGTATGACTGCCGGCGACAATGGATGGCAGGCGAATCACCTTGCTTTGAACTCTGGTGCCAACGATCACTGGGCAGTAAACAATACGCCGTGGAGCATTGGCTTTATGAAGCGGCAGGATATCCCTACCCATTTTGCCTTGGCTGAGAACTTCGTTATTGGTGACATGTATCAGGTATTATCATCTATCATTACCTACCACCTTGGAAGCTTGGTAGCTGACAAATTCGTAAAAGGAGAGTATCGTAGCCTCAACGGACCCTAATCGAGTGACTTGGGCTTCTGGCACCACCACTGATCCTAATGGTTCTGTTTATATAGATAATAACGAGGAGCCAGGCTGCGAAAGTGGAGGTATCAATTGCTGGCCACATAAGTGGAAAACTACAGCTGAGTTCTGGGAGGCTGCCGGCACAACCTGGCAGGTCTATCAGGATGCTGACAACTTTGACGACAATCCTCTTGCTTGGTTCCAGCAGTATCAAAATGCGCCTAAAAACTCAAGCTTATATAATAGGGGTATGAAGGGTCTATCTCTTGATACTTTCTACGCGCAAGCTGCCAATGGGACTCTGCCTGAGATTTCCTACATCATCGGTCCTATGGAGCTTTCTGAGCATCCTCCTTGGCAACCAAAAGATGGAGCATATTTGCAGAACAAAGTTGCCGAGGCTGTCCTAAAGTCTCCAAAGTATTCCAAGACAGCGCTGTTGTTGAGTTGGGACGAAACTGGTGGATGGTTTGATCATGTCAACCCATATCATTCACCCAGCGGAACCCCCGAAGAGTGGATAAATGACCCCTATAACCAAGTTGGCTATACCTTCCTTGGTCCTGGCTTCCGTCTGCCCTTCTACATCATTTCTCCCTGGACACGCAATGGTGGCGTCTTCACGGCCCACAGCGATCATACTTCTCAGATCCAGTTCATTGAGAAATGGCAAGCCGCCAAAGGACGCGACGTGAAAACCGATCAAATGATTCAATGGCGCCGGGACCACATGTCTGATTTGACAGATGCATTTGACTTTGACAACCCCGACTACTCCATTCCTGATCTGCCGACGCCCGAAACTCCCCATACTGATAAAAATGGCAAGTATGATGGTTCGGCCCTTTGCCAGGCTCAGTACAAGGACCCTCGTCCTGCTGTGCCATACACCGGCAACGGAGTTATCAGTGATATGGCTACCGTGGTAGAAAAGGGGTTCAAGTCTATACGAGGAATGCTCACCGAGGGCCGCTTTCTCGTCTTCGAGTCTAATGGCCTTGCCCTTAGTCATGGCGGACTGAATTCAAGAGTTGGTTTGAGCCGAGCCACATCCAAGCACGACAGCTCATCGCAGCGCTGGATCGCTCACGCTGTTGAGATTGGTGGCTCTGATTTCACCATATCTGATAGTAGTGGCAAGCAGTTCATCTGCGGGTCTGGCACCCTTTGCAGTGATGCAAAGAACGCAATCACGTTCACCGTGAGCTTTGCCCAGGGGCAAGGATACGCTTTTCAGGATAAGAGCACACTGAAGCACCTGGCTACGGGTGGTAGTGGCCGCGTAAGTGCTGCCGTTGTGGATGGGAAGTTGACGTACTGGAAGACGTTTAGCGTTAATTACTAAAGTAGCTTTTTCACCTCTAGTATGTAAATGTTACTAGGAAATAGAAGTACAAAGACGTTAAATATTCAAATGCCTGGAAAATCTGAACATTCCAGCCCTACAAGTACTCATCTTTAGATGCACAGATTTGATATAGTGGGACTGACTTATCACGCAGCAGCAGATTTTGATTTTGAAGGTTTTAATGTTATGTCAAATGAATCATATATTAATAATGACGATTTATATAGATTTAAATCAGCTGTTAAATTTGTTTTGATAGGTAAAATTATAAACGAAAGTATTGATTATTATAGATTAATAAATAATCGCCATCAATATGATGTAACAATGAATTTATTAGTAAAAGGCTTAACCAAAGCTGTATAGGAAACTTTACAGCCGGCCTGACTCGAAAAATCTATAGATTGTTTAAATAATTCATCCAAAATCTTTAAACTTTTTATATTAATCCCCGGTAAGCTAAAATTTGATTTATTAACTTTATTATACGGACCCTCACGTTAAGGCCGCCTTTAACCGGGGTTTCCGTCAACATCAAATATTAGGCTGTGGCGATAAACGCCGACCAGCCCGACATCGATCTACCCTCTGTCTCCCTGGAAGTTAGAGCGGTTCGAATGGACGCTGTGAATCATGGACAGGTGCTCCATCTTGGGCGATTCAAAGACCCATCGCTGGCTGCCAGGTTGCAACCCGGAGACACAGTCGAACACAAGAGCAATCATATATCAAATCATCATTCGGACAATACCTATCCCATTGTTTAACCATGCCCTCTTACTATCCAACTCTCTCATCCAGTCGCCGCAATGTTATCTAACTGCTCGGGCGCCGGCCTCAAACCAAAGATATCACCCCCAGGCGGAGGCACCAAGTGCTTCACCGCATCCCTTGCCAGCCTGTCTCCCTCCTGCGCAGTGGCATGGATGTTGTCCGTCGCGGAGTACTGCGTAAACTGCAGTTCGGGAGACGTCCACGCACTGGCTCCACCGACAGCCGCGGGGATGAGGTACTCAACTGCCTTTAAGATGGACTGCCCTTGGGGCCCTTTATACTTGAACAGGTCGATGTCGAGCTTGCGAGCGATGAGTGCCCAGCGCAAGAAGGCGCCGAGGTTGAAGTTGCTGTAGTGGAAGCTTCGGGTGCGGTTGAGCTCTTGGGGTTGGGACCCGTCGGGGTCGATCTGGCTGTTGATGAAGTCCTTGGCCGTCTCGGCGGTGGAGAGGGCCAGGGACGTGTTTCCGGTGAAGAGGGCCAAAGCGGAGATTTGCATGTTGGCAAAGGTGGCGTGATTGTTGGCTGCGGCGGACTCTTCCTTGCCAAAGGGGGAGAAAGCAAGCCATGATACGAACTGCGTGTTCCAGTCTTTAAAGGCGGCGGCGTCTGATTTATTCCACCCTGGGGCTCCAGCGTTGAGGATGGCTACTGCGTCAACGACGTTGGTGTATTCCTGGCTGAAGTCGATGATGCCGATAGATCGACCTGTGTTCTTGCAAGGGATGATTTGGGCGTGGTTGAGATTCGGGTTCATGGCAGTATCGGGATCCAGAAACCAGGTGCGAATGATATCCGCTGCGTGAAGAGAGTACTTTGCCTCGCCGGTGTAATACCACGCAAGGGAGAGAACGTAGGACGAGTTGAACATTTGGCCAACCCCTACTTTATCCTGATACTTGTCGACTTCTGGGTTTCTCACGCCGTCGCGCTGGATATAGGGGCATCCATTTGCCGTGTTCGGATTGGGCCACCAGTACGGAGCTTGGGAGGCATAGTCGTGGATCGTGCCGCCAGGAGGAGGGCTAGTCTTTCCTGTTACGGTCCAGGGCCCCAAGCCTAACCAGTAGTCTGCCTGGGCAGTGAGATGCTTCAGAGCAGCCCGGAGAGTGTGATCCCCTCTGGCGAGGCTCTTCTTGGCCTCGACGAGGCGGTATCCGTCAATGACGACGGTTTTGGGCACGGAGATGCATGGTTTCTTGGCGTGGTTGTCAGGCAGACTGGCTGTCAGGCCGAGAGCTGCAAAAGCAACAAGAGATAGTGATGAGACGAGCATGGTGATGAAAGAGATGTTGTATGCCAGGGGTCGAGGCAAGCCACTACTACTACTACTACTGAGCCAGCTTTGGCCACATCTACCGCTGTGCTGGGAAAGGAAGACATAGCCAGAGCTGAGAACTGCGTTGCATTTTATAATTCAACTTGTCACCTCCTACCCCAGATTCCCCAGAGTCAATTATCTTATCCACAACCGGATTACCGAACCAAGATTCGTCAATTCGAGTCTGGGGCCGCATTTGTGTGGGGTGAAGCTCAGATGAAATTGTTCCGTCGAGCGTTGTAACATGTTCCACCAATCATGCACCAATTCCACCAGCCAACGGCTAAATTACGTTAGAAAGGTGAGGCTTGGAGCTGACGAAAAGCAATAGTATGAAAATGCATTTGAGAAATTCTGGTTTTAAGGGGAAACCCCATGTTATCATTACACTTGGCTAATTTGTACATCAGGTAGCAGCTACGGTTGTTGTTGGTGTTGTTGGTCTACTTGAACGGCCCCAAACAAAACCTGTAGCCCATCAACAACTCGAAGCTCCTGTCAGCAACAACATAATACGCACCTAGCACTCTCACATATCATATCATAGCAAATTTTTTACTCCTTCAAAGGACCAAGCAAGTCGTCCGCAATCGCCCGCCCAGCAGCCCGTCCTGAGAAGATGCACCCTCCCAAGAATGTGCCTTCGAGCGAGTTGTATCCATGGACACCGCCGCCACCGAAACCCGCCGCCTCACCGGCCGCGTAGAGCCCCGGGAACGGCGTCTTATCCGCACGTATGACATTGCTTTGTAGGTTCGTCTCAATGCCACCCAGGGTTTTGCGACTGATGAGGTTCAGTTGAACGGCAATCAAAGGACCGTGGGCTGGGTCGAGCAGACGATGTGGAGTTGCAATCCGACTTCTTTTATCCGGCCAGTATGTCCTCGCATTGTGAATGAGCATAGCTTGCGCATCCTTGGAATAAGTATTGACCATCTGCGCATCGCGGGCCTCAACAACGTCCTTGATCTTCTCATATTCAAGAGCAGGACCGTCTCGCTCCTTGGCCAGCGCATTCATAGCGTCCACCAGATCCTTGAGGTTGTCTCTCACAACAAAGTCCTTGCCGTGCTTCTGGAAGAGTTGTACATTGGCGGTTCCCTTTTTACTGAAGATTCTGTTCTTCAACGTTTCCCATATGCTCTTGCCGGTTAAATCTGGGTTTTGTTCCGAGCCAGATAGCGCAAACTCACGGGCGATGATGGACTGGTCGAGAACGAACCAGCTGTAGTCGTAGCCTGTCTTGCAGATGGCCTTCAACGTGTTCAAGGTGTCCGTGCCGGGAAATATTGCTGGTGGAAATCTTTTACCGGTGGCGTCAAGCCAGAGAGCAGATGGAGCCGGAATAATCCGAATACCGTGATCTGGCCAGATGGGATCCCAGTTGTGCACTCCCTCGGTGTAGTGCCACATCCTGTCGCGATTGACAATATGGGCGCCGGCTTGTTCAGAGATGCTAATCATACGACCGTCGACGTGGGCCGGCACACCGAGGACAAAGTGCTCGGGCACTTTGGGACCCAGTCTGTCAACGGGCCACGCCTTTTTGATGGCCTCCAGATTGCCCCCTATACCACCAGAAGAGACAATGATTGCTGAGCCATGCAATTCAAAAGTGTCAACCACATTCCTTGAGGATTTGACTCCGCGAGGAGATGTGTCCTCCTCCAAGATGCTGCCTCTGACACCTGTGGCTCTTCCGGTCTTTTCGTCAACAATCAACTCATCCACACGGTGCCGGAACTTAAAGTCGACAATGCCCTCCTTGGCTGCCCTCTCAACCGGCTCTCGAAAGACTCTGACAACCTCGGGGCCAGTTCCCCATGAGAGGTGGAATCTTGGGACTGAGTTTCCGTGACCATCAGCCGTACCATCACCCCGCTCAGCCCAGCCAATGTTGTATAGGAACCCCAATCCCAGACCTTTCACATAATCCTCAAACTCATCAGTAGCAAAGTCCACAAACGCCTTTGCCCATTGTCGTGGCCAAAAGTCTTCCTCCTCACGGTCGAACTGAGCCGAGCCAAACCAATCACGCATTGCCAGCTCGCGATTATCCTTGATTCCTAGGCGGCGCTGGTTGGCCGAGTCTACCAAGAAGAGGCCACCCAAAGACCAGAATGCCTGTCCTCCCAAGTTGTCGGCATTTTCCTGGTCGAGGATGAGGGTAGGGACCTTGCGTCGCGAGAGCTCATAGGCGGCGACAATGCCAGCCAAACCACCGCCAACAATGATGACGGGCTGCTGTGGTTTGCCGTCCTCAGAAGCCATGGCTGCGGATTTTTTGAAGATGTGGTCAATGAATTGGCAGTGTAGATGAAGACAGCGAGGCCGGAAATGGTGGATGGGGAAGCTGAGCTGATATATTTTGCTCCGCGCTGCTTATGGAACTGGGTTCCGGCGCATTGTTCCCTCCATGACGAATCACTCCAAGTGACATGGAAGAAGCACATCCCTCAACGTTGTCGGTACATGTATGAGCCTGCACGAGCTGCAGGGCGCCATTCGGCGGATGAAAGACTCCGGTGCCGCCCCCCGCGGCTGCCGCAGCGCACAAGCTCCCTGGAATACACTCTTCAGGCCGGTATATTGCAGCCCAGGAGTACATCTACTCACTGCTAGTGCCTTACTCCACTAATTCCTTACCCGAGTCCCCTAAGATCTCTTCTCCACCGCCATCCATCCATTCAAGTGGAACAACTCCGTGTGAGGCTTCACGTCAGCATTTCAACAATTTTGATATTTGTGTCCTAGTGGCCACTTCTTATGACATTGCCGGGATCCCACAACAAGACCAAGCTCCGCTCATATCACAATTTGAACGGTCAGCCTACAAAAAAAAAATTTACAAGAGTAGGCAGGGCAAATAGCAACCTATAGCCCATTTTCTACTTTACGTAGATTAGCCGAGGCTTCTCTGTTGTTGCTGCTGCTACCCCGCAGTGGGACATGCACGATCCCAGTTTGCGACACAGCCAAGTTCCTCCAAAATGGACTAACCAACATTCTCTCTGGTGATTTTCTCTACAGATCATCATGCCACCGTGGAACAAGAGAGTAGTGGCGATTGTTGGAGGCTCTCTGTTTTTCTCGCTTGTGTGCTAGTGCTCTCTGCGATATCAGATCGGCGATCATTGACCGAACTTGGACACACAAGGCTGGTAGGTCTAATGTCGCCAATTATAAGCAAGATAAGCACACCATGGATGTGATGAATCCGAATGAATTCGTTATGGCGTGATGAGCCTCACGATGAACTCGGGCGCCAGTCCTGGCCATCTGGAGCAGTCATCTCATCCCATATCTGCCACTCCATGGGAGCAAAGATCATAGATGAAGTATACGACGCCTCTTCTTCAAATGGATATGCCTCGACATCAAACTCCCCAATAGTACTTATCATGCGTTCAAATTCCAGCATGTCAGTCACACCACCACCATTATCGACGGATCTAGAGCTCTGAGCTGCCATTTCCTTTTCTGCAACCTTTTTCGTTCCAAAGAAACTAGAAAGCGGTACCTCTTATGAAACATCTAGCTATCTATTCAATTTGTTCCTGGCTTCTTCTCGATGTTTTTCTGCTAGTGATATGGGCCTCACTAGTCTGTCAGCTGATGGGCCATCTTTTACTTGCTTTGGTAAATCGTCAGCAAGCTTCCTGACCAATGTCAGCCCTTTCTCCGAAACTGCCGTCCAATGGCGCTGACAGAGCTGGAGGGTTATGAAGCTCATCGAGCTCCAAGGAAATTGCCCCTCCAACTGCCACCTCCATTTTTGCCATGAAGGCTCTTTCTGTAGCACATGAGCTGCTTCAAGTACGTCTATTGACAGCGACAAGTTATATTCCACAATTTGGTTGGTGGGCTCCATAGATGTCTTTTTTAGGTTGTGCAAATGCTGTCGATATATCATCTGCTCGACTTTGGAGAAGAAATGCTGGGTCATTGTTCTTACCAGCAGTCTAAAGGTATCGGGTGAAGACTCAGTCGACAGATATGAGGTTTAGACTTTAGACTTGACAGAGTTGAACATCTGTAGCTTTTCCTCAAGTGTCTCGTTTCTGATTTCTGATTGAATAGAGTGAACGACACAGAAGCCATATCTCACACCGAAGAATGCAGATGATGTGCTCCGACCCCTTCCTTGAGGGCCCCCTTGACAGTTCCTCCCTATCTGAGATGTCGTTATCGCTAGCTAGACAAGGTACATTTGTGTCAAAATTCGTGTCATAAGCTGCTAATCCTAGGACCTGTGGGCCTCAGTTCCAGGAATCGACGAAAACAATATGCCACCAAGTCCGACGACGGACCTCTAACTCAACCACTGTGCGATGAGCTGATTGGGAGTTTATAGCTTCTCTATGTAATCCCAGGGATGTCGCTATTCTCAGCAGTAATCCCACTAGCGGCGATACTAAATCTCAGCCACCAATGTAAGGCAGAATGGAAAGGTATATGACCAACGCTTGTATTGTCGTTAGATCTTTCGTGACCAGAACTTCAGCATGGGCAAGTGCCTTCTCAGTTCCCAGGCGGAAGCGCGCAATCAGCTGCGGTTTGGGAGTGTTGAAGCATACCAGGGTATCCTCCTCGCTCATCGAGACAATTGCTGACAGTGATACAGAGAATAGAAGTGCCTGCATTCCAGGCTGCAGAACGTCAAATTTGCCTCTTAGATCATTAATGGCAGCTTCCACAGTTGGAATATGGAGTACGTCAATGAAGGGACTGACATTTTCCACATATACCCTCCATATGAAGAGCATCTGTGATGGCATCGGGTACAAATCGTCTAAGCCAACAAAGCCATTTGCATATGCGCTTCCTAGGAAGAAACCCAGGCATTAGTTGCCAGCAGATGCATAATCAGCAGAGAGTCCGCTTGGGAGACCCTGATTAGAGTCTAAATCCACTGCACTCGCAGTCACATCTTGAATTGCATGGAAAATATTCTCAACCTATCGTCACTAGTCAGCCTCTTCGCCTCCCAACAGTCAAGATTCTAGGCGCACCTCGTTGCAGAAAACGGACCAAAAGCCCTTTCCGACACGCAAGCCACCTTCCCTATCGTGAATCAATTTACCAAACTCTTTGTTCATCTCCCCCTGAGACTGCAATGATGCGATATTTGCTAAGACGGAATAACCACTCGGTGATGTGAAGCCTAAGGACTGTTGGTTCTCAACCACATGAGGCACTGTGTCAGAGCTCGTAGTGTTGGAAGACAAAGCTGGGATAATGGACTGTAACTGGGTTGGCCCATCCTCTACCTGTGCCGCAAGCTCAGTAACCAGCGATTCAAGGCGTCTCAATCGATCAATTAGCTCTGCTTGCTTCTGAGCAGGCGACTTCCACGCCGTGGGATCCCGTCGTCTGGGAAGACGACCAGTCACTGGGAAGTGGCATTCAATATTGCTCTTGATGCAATGGTTACATGGGTCGTTTCTGTCGCATTTGACTTTTCGGCGACGACATGTTACGCAGCTCCATATCCGTAAGCCGTCTCCTGCGACTGCTTCTGGCTTGGCTGACTGGGCAGCTGACATGGTGTCCGCTATGTGTGTTTTCGGCCGACTCGCAAGGACGTCAACAGTGATTTGTGTGACGACTCGGTTAAGCAGCGATTAAGTTTGAATAAACTATCAGATATGATATCGGTTTTGGATTGAGCGAGACCGATATGATGGTTCATGAGACGGGACAGATGGCAGACAGCTTGATATCTGGCGGGGCTGCCGCCGATGGAATCGCCAAGAAGGCTCGGACACGGAACTCGGTCCAAATCCATGTTGCACCGATCGCCCCACAGTGTCGGGGGCAAGAGTCGCCCGGTAGATCTCAAATGCCGATTCTATGGACAGCACAAAATGATGGCTTCGTTTCTATTTCTTCCAAGAAAGTAGTCCATTCAACCGATCGCCGATACCGAAGCCGTCGTGAAAATGCAGCATTTAAAGCGCAATGTCTGCGTGTTGGACCGAAGAATATTGTGATTGCTGGCGCTGGGCCAACTGGAGTTGAGGTTGCTGGTGAGCTGGCTGCCAGATATGGGAAGCAGAAGAAAATAACTCTCATTATCCATGGTGAAGTGCCATTGGGAAAATCAGATGGTGTACTGCATTCTGTTCTAACTGCAGTCGACAAAAATTTACAAAAAATGGGCATCAGTCTAGTCCGCAGGGCTCGTGTGGAAAGCAACCGCTCGAGTGAAGATGGCACGACTCAAACTTTGACTCTAGATAATGGATCCACTATCATCACGGATTGCTATCTGCCTCTACATGGAATTCATATAAACACCGACTTTGTACCAGAGAGCTTTCTTGACTCCAAAGAGAACATCAAGCTTGATGACAAGTTGCGCGTCATTAGTACAGAGAATATCTGGGCAGTTGGTGACGTGGGGAATATAGAGCCAAAACAGCTTACTGTAACTGATAATCAAATCATTCATCTGGCCTGTGCGCTCGATGCCACGTTGACGGGCGAAGGATCTGTTGCTCCATTTCAGCCGGTAAACAAAACTATGGTGTTCCTTTCACTAGGCACGAAATATGCAACTGGGCAGATTGGCAACTGGAAACTTTGGGGTATATTGGTATTATACGTCAAGGGGAGGAAACTGTTTGTTGACACGTCACAGGGATATGTTGGTGGAAAGCATCTCCAACACGCGTCAATGTAACATTCAAGTTAGATTTTTAACTAAAGATCTGACTTCAAGCTCCTTTGTATAATTATTACATCAAAACTCCCCCGTCCAGGTCCCCTTGCCAATATCTACCGCTTCTCAAAAGTTCTCTTCATTGCCAGCATTCGCCCATTCACACGGTGATACTATTGCCTAGCCTGCGTCTGTGCTTTCGTCACACTCTCGACCTTTGCTTCCAGTGCATTAATCTTCTCCTCTTGGTTCTTGACCAAGGTAACCAGTTGGCCGAGCAGCTCTGTCTGCTGCTTCATGTGCTCGCGCATCTTCTTCACTTGGTTGTCACTAGTGCTACTGCGTTTGCTGGTCAGTTTGGAGGCGTTGGCTAGAAACTCTGACCACTCGGGGTCGGTTTCTTCTACTTCTTGGACGTTGGGCTCGACTCCTTGCTCGCGCTGGAATCTTTCTAGATCTTCCTGTGGAGACTCGTCGATGGTTTGCACGCTTGGGTTGTCTTCAATGTCGACAACTACGGGGGTCGAGGCGTGGACATCAGCATCTTGGTCTGGTTGTAGTGGTGCGGCAATGTTTGCTTGTCTGACTTCCGAGGTGTTGCGGATGCTAGATTCCGCTTCTTGATTGACATCTTGTGTGGCTTGCGACAGGGAGGATGCCTCTACCAAATCATCATTTTGCCTCGTCATTCGCCTCCTGTCCTCCATTGTTGGAATCGGGGTTATGGGAGGCGAATCCATACTGTTTTTCTCTAGGACATCAAGCACATCCTTCGGCACTACACCCAGCGGGGCGTCCTCGGTCGCCTTGGGATATCTGGCTTTGAAATCGTCCCACCAATTCTGCGTGGAACACGCATACGCACCAAACATGGCTCTTAAGATGACAAAATGCCCCCAGCTCGGCCTGTTGCGTAGCAGGAAAATGGAGATTTTGTGCCGCTCAATCGTGTGGTCTGATACCGTGACAGTAGCCCAGCGAGCCCAAGCAGCAAAGTGGCGTCGTTCTTCCAGGGACCAGGAATGCGAATCATCTTCCCACAGACGCCGAAGCCGATTGTAGATATGCCAGTCGATGATATTACTACCTGCATAGCTGGGCAGCTGAGGGTTGCTGGCTTCGCTTCGTGCTGTGCTGTTGGCTGAGTTGGATCTCCAGTTGGAATTTGGTCTGTTGTAGTAGCGAGCAACGCTTGGGCTTCTTGTTCGTCGTTTGCGAAATGGAGTTGGGCCCACCATTTCGCGTTCATGGGCAGGCATCACAAACCTACTACGTCCAAGGCTGATGGTACTTAGGAGCTCATAATGCTAGGTCGCGTCAGCACGATCTGTGTCAGGTTCTTTGATGTGGTTAACAAACCTAGCGTAGCTAGTACTGTTATTACTCTTCAAGATGCGAAGAGTTGATGGTTGAAGGCAGGTCAATATATTCAGTGGTGAGATGAAGAATGGCGTTGTGGATTGTGGATGGGGGCTGGCAAATGAAACTTTAGCCCTCCCACAAGAAATTGCAGTAGATGAAGTAAAGAGAAGCTGAACATGGAGTGACGAAGAAGAAAAAAAGCCTGGAGTCCGAAAACGTAAATCGTGTGAACTCGCAGTTGGCAGACAGGTGCCTTATCGTGCGTTCGCGCACCTCGAGCTGCTGTCTCGAAGACTAATTAACATTCGATCTACAGGTACCATAGAATTAGGGGGCTATAAAGCCATCTGCTCTATTCTTTCGAGTAAGTATGGTGTTAGGCCGAAGCATAGATAAAATAAAATTAAGTAGATATCTTATGTACAGAAGCGGTTGAGGAAATATTACCAGATTCTGAGCACTCATATTCCAGTTTCCCCATGGGCCAAGAAGTAGATTACTAAATACATTATACTATTTCACTCAGATGGGTCGATTATCCTCTTATTCTTCTTGTTCTTCTTCATCCTGATCATCATCCCCATCACTATCATCGTTGATATATCTCACTTCACGTCCAGCTTTGGTTTTTGACCCCCAATGTCGTTTGCTCTCTTCCATTAACGACTCTTCCAGCTTATCCGCCAACCTTTCTAGAATCCACTCGGTCTCTTCCTGGCTACCGAGTAGGGGGTTGCGATGCCCAACCCATGACCATGTAAGATTCTGACTTGCATGCTCAGCATCGAGATCCCGACGCTGTACCTTGTGCGTAGCTTTAGAGTGCGTCTGTGGGTTATGTTCATCTTCGCCCAGGAGCTTAAGATACCACGCCCATTCGTCAAACGTATATTGATGTGGATTAGGTTCGTTGAGATGTTTCGCAACAGCTCGGATCTCTGAGATGAGGAGAAGGCGGAAGTCATGACCTGTAGGAAGGTGAAGGTGTGGATTTCGTATGTGAGAGAGCGAACGTCTGATTCTATAAGCAAGGGCCAACGAAGCCCGACGGGGCTTTCTTGGTTGGCGGCTTTCTGACGTCCCTTCATCAGCATCGGGCGTAATGGGGCGGCTGTTATTACTCGTCGGGAAATTTTGTTTTTCAGATTCAGTCATAGTCTCCTCAAGGCTCTGATCAGTGCTCTTGGGGCGGTTAGAGAGCTGCAGGGGCGCCGATTGAAAACAACTGGGAAACACTCTGCCAAATGTAACTCTGCTAATAATGTGCTTGACATTAAAGACAAAGCCTTCCTCGCCCGGAAGAATTGTAACATTCCCTACTCTGATGGTAGTGTTTTGCATAAACTTGACTACGGTGTCACCAGCATGCGAGATCAGCACTGTCATGGTAGGCAATGCTAGCAACGACCAAAAGACAAAGAAAGACTTTCCTGCGTTGGATATGGGTGTCATGTCGCCATATCCAATTGTGGTCCAAGCAGTAAAGCAGAAGTAGAAGGCGTCAAAGTAAGTCCAGTTTTGATAGCGCTTCTCGAACTTCTCAAAGACAATAGCACCCACTAGCCATAAAATAAGCCATAGACTGGTGGAAATAGCTATGGCCATCCATCTTCTCCGATTTAATGACTGCGCTTGGATCTTGCGCATCAGGGAAAACTCAATCTTGCGGCGTTCAAACTCGGTTGCTGGGACTTTGTCTGGCTGCGGGGTTCCATGTTCTTCTTCACGGATAGGGTTGAGGATGTCATCGTCGCCTCGGCGGGTGATGGTCTGAACTACTCTCCGTCGCCTCTTTTCTTCCATTCGAGCTGCAATCTGGCGTTTGCCACCCTCGAGAGTAAGGTTCCTCACTGCGTTGATAACCAGACCGAGGCTGATTATACCAATAACTGCATATGGGATAAGAAGAGCTTTGCCAAGAGTGGTTTGGGGCGAGTAGTCACCAAAACCAACAGTAAAGAGAGTGACATTTGCCCAGTAAATGCCATTAAGATAATTCCAGCCTTCAATCTTGCTGAAGACTCCGGCACCGAGGTGAATGTACATCAGCAGCATGACGGTTTGAAGCATCAGGGTGCGTTGATTAACAGTTAGCATAAAATCTTTCTCATAATGACCGATTGAAGCACCCCAGAACGTTAGAGTCATCAGCGAGGCATCCACAAAGTAGAGTATAGCTGCCCAGATGCCAAAGTAAAACGATTGAGACCAGATCAGCTCATCTGTTGGGAAGTCTAGGCCCTGACGGAGTGGGCCAGAAGCGGTGGCCGTCAGGGCGATCAGGCAAACCGCCGAAATGTACCTGGTGATGAATAATTAGTTAGATTCTCGCCTCAGTTATTAACTCAGTTGTAGTACCATCCGATTATTGTGACGGGTTGCGCCAGGCTGAAACGGACTCGTCTTGCCATGTTAAATAGAAGAAATAGGTTGGAGATTATGGCAACAGCTAGTTGAATGGCATTGGCGATGGTCAACCTTTGGCAAATATATATCAGAAGTGCTTCTTAATTAGTTGTGGATTCTGAGAAAGGCATACCATTGCGGATCCGCGATATAAGGCGCATTTTCAACATTTCCTCCTGGGACGAGGTGCTGTCGCCATGGTTGAACCAAGGCACAGACACTATACGCTGAGGCTACAGGACCAAAGGTCCCAGCTATCATAGGAAACACGGATGAGAAGAACCACCAGCGACTACAGCGTGACAAAACGGACATGTAATGTTAGTGCTAGTTGAATAGTCGGGATAAACCCACAGCGAGAAATGCGACTTCTCATGTGTCATTTCTTACCTAGGCACGAGGTGAGCATATCCATTCACAGGCCTTCTCTTATCAGAAGCATTGTTCGTTGCAGCCTGGAGGTCTTGCTCGACGCTCTCAGGTGTATATACGTCGTTCATGATGGGGCACGCAGAGTCCTCCCGTCGGCAGCGTTGCCAAAGCCAGCAGAGCCCCTAATCCAATACCCTCAGGGAACGATGAAGACTACTCGAGGTTCATGTTCCGTCCAGCAAACATACATGACCACTGCAGAACGCGCAAAGTCCATTAGCTTTCATGTGTTGAGATTCAAATTTTTGACGCGAGCACCAACCGGATGCGGATGGGTGGGCCGGAGAATCGCGAAGAGGCTGAGACACGAGCCACAGAAGTAAGCATTCGAAATATACGTGCGAGAGCCGTCTGACTGGCGTGAGAACCGGCGGCCGTCAACGGGTATAAATTATGTTTAGACGTTGGCTCCTCATAATACCTCGCGTGAAAGAAGCGCCGGTAAGACATGGCGACGGACTTTTGTCACGTGGAACGAGGTACTAGTATTTACTACTCATCATGATCGAATCGATTTGAGAATCCAGGTCAGCTATCGCAGCGGAGGAGCCGGAACTACCACGAAACAAAGCTTGCTAGTACTAAAACTTTAAATACTTGGAGCGCTTTTATCCAAACTTCGGTAAAGGTTGATGGATACAGTATGGTGGTGCACATCATCCGCAGCACGAACCGACTCGTGGGCCGGCAATGCAAACCGATTTATAGTCCTAGATAAAAGGTTTATTTTCATTTATTTTTTATTTGTTTCTCAAGGTCGTGAAATATTAGCTCTTCGAATCTAGACCCAGCCGGTTTCTCGGTGCAGCTGTGGAATGCGCAGATGCGAATGATGAGGCGGATGATGATAGTGGTGATATTCTACAGAGCAAGATTGCGGCTTGACTCCGCTTAACATCAAGAGGTGAAATCAAGATTTATTATTCAATAGGCAATCCACAGTCAAGTACCAAAATGATGCATGCCTGCTCTTCACAGCCATACAGATCATTTATTGACCTATGCTGACTTGATAAATCCCAAGCCTCCGTCTGTCCTAGTATTTACCTATGCCCAGGCTTCGACTACTACAGCTCGATTACTTGCTGCTTTGCTATCTCTAGCGATATGATAAATAATTCTCAGCTTTTGATGGACGTGACGTAATTTGGTTCAAGTCATACAGGGCTTACAGCCTCTGACGTGGTCTACACAACCTCCGGCATGATAATGGCCACGATAAATCCATCTTTCAAAAAGCCTTCTAGCAGTATCTAGGGTAGGCCTAATTCGCGACGCCTGATCTGGCATTGTGAGAAATCTATTATGTACACCTGAAACCATTGCCGCTCGTTCCCATGAATAACCCATACAAAGCCGTCTCGTGATATTCCATACGTTGTTGGTTGAGGTTCGCTGTTCTTATTAATGATGCATGCACAGCCCATGGGAGGAGGTTGGGGGTTCCATTTTTGACCTCCAATGAAGTATCAAAACTCCAAGTAAGGCATGTGTGACACCTCAGATGATTGACTCAATTGATCCCCGCCCCTCAGAAGTAGCCGCCTTTTCTTGCATGAGGCTGGTTCAAAGAACCAATGATAAATCGTAGGAGCATTTAAGGCGAGGCTCTTTAACATACAACTGCGTCCCTGGAGCTGTCTTTATGGATACATGGCTAAAAGCTGGCTAGCATCAACAGGCAGCCCTGCTAGCCATTGAACTGGCTCTGTCTACACATGCATTGGATCGGACAGCCTGATCATTCGGGGTCGGGCAGCTTGCTTGCCCAACACATCTGTCGCGGCTCTCTTCACTTGTAGCTTCCAGCTGGTGCGATCCCTGAGGGTGCGGTCGGCTTGGGCTCTATCTCGGCTTCATGGCCTTGAACCTAGCAGAGTCAACTGTTCAATTTGTACTCTTCATAGCCAAATTAGGCGCTTAACAAGAGACCTTGGGCAATCCATAATCGCCGCCCTGGAGCCTCATCGGCGTGGCGTCTTGGTTGTGGATGGCCCTAGTTCAGCGATGGCAGGATTATAAGGGGGGGTTGCAGCCCACTAATGAATGCATTGTGTGTTCTTCGCTGCTAATTTTCTGATACTCCCTCCGTGCCTTAGGATAATCGTCATTAGTCAAAGGACGATATGCCTGTTGATCACCAAAATTTTAGGTTAAGGGGAATACCCTGTGAATATGAAAGCAGGGCGGATGTTCGCGACCTGGTCAGAACAATTCTCTCCATCGAATCTGGCGCCAGCTTTGCTGTGCATTCGCTAGCAGTCAGCCCTGTCGAGCAGAGTAGCAAAGTTGCTACCTTGAGCTTCCATATACTTCCACAGGGTTTATCTGATAAATCTAGAAATGAGTGGGTATACAATCTGCCGATGAACAGCAGTCCAGGCGATTTTAGCCAGGGCAAATCTGTTGTTTTCGACACACACTTCTCCGGCTTCACGCCTCTTCAATATGCCAAAGACGATGATTGCCATATGGAGTGAGTCAATGGAGAATTCATAACGACAATGAGATATTGATATCCGTACTTAGTATTATCTCCTTATCTGGCCTCGGCGGCCATGCTTTCGGCTCCTTTAAGGAAAGGAAAGGTTTATTTATGTGGCTTCGCGATGCTCTTCCACTTGATTTCCCTTACGCGAGAGTGTTAATCTATGGATATGACACTCAACTCCCACAGAGCCATTCGTTTCAGACCCTGACAGATTTGGGAAGAGCCCTTCGAATTGATACAAAAGGCATTCGGGTAATTAAGCAGCTTCTCTCACAATGGAATAGTTAATTTGATCTAATACAACTGCCAGAAACTCAATCAACATCGCCCCATAATATTCATCGGACATAGTCTTGGAGGCCTGATCATTAAAGAGGTTTGTAGTGACTCCAAATCCCCTTGATAGAGCAATGTATGTGTGGCAATGGCTTAGCATCGAGTCGTAGGCTATAGTCAAATTGACCGAGAAAATGGATGACGAAGACGTATCCATCCTAAATTATGTCTCTGGATTCCTATTCTTTGGTGTTCCTCATCAGGGAATGGCTATCGAGTCACTCATACCGTTGGTAGGGACCAACCCCAACAGAGGCCTTCTCGAGTCTCTCAATAAAAACTCGGCACTTCTTCAACGCCTTCAGGTTGATTTCAATAATGCGATCGCCGTTAGACGCCCTCGCGTTATTGCATTTTACGAAACAGAAAGTTCTCCTACTGCAGAAGAGGTGAGCCTATTGCGGTTTTCTTTTGTTGCATTGAAACATTGCTTACATCTTATTTAGAAAGACGGCGAATGGGCACTCACGGGCCCTCGAAAAATCTTGGTAGATGTCTCATCGGCGACATGCGGCATTAAGAATCAACATCCGATTAATCGCACTCATTCCGGAATCGTAAAGTTTAGAAACTACCACGATGAACTCTATACCCGTGTTACGACCGCTTTGCGGCCACTAGTAGGTAGACAAGGCAACTTTATTCTCCATACCAGACAGGCTCCAGATAGTGGTATGTGGCAGGCATGACAACTTAATATGACGCTATAGTATAATAACAGTGTTTATAGTGTTAGCGCCGCTATCAGAAGAGCAAGAAGGTATGTAGTTTGCGAAATTAACTCTTACGATCGACTAATCAGGCAAAGAATGTCTCAGGTCGCTTGCATTTCGAGAACAAGAGTCCAGATACCACGAAATTCATTCCGCAGAGCACACTTGTGCGTGGCTGCTTGAGGATTCACGGTATCAAGCCTGGATGAACCAATCAAGCGGTTTAATCTGGATTAAAGGTAATCCTGGGACCGGAAAGTCCGTCCTGATGAAATTCGCTGCTACAATAATGGATAGCTCAAAGTCTGGTGAAATTGTTGTATCTTTTTTCTATCACGGCCGGGGAACGCTTCTACAGAAGAAACCCCTTGGGGCATACCGTGCATTGCTGAACTCCATGCTCGCATCTTTTCCCGAGAATCTCTCTCAACTTACTGAAAAATTTCGAGACCGAGAGAGACGTTTCGGATCTTACAAGATGAACAGATGGCAATGGGCCGAAAAAGAACTTCAAGAAGCTTTGTCGGAGGTCCTAATCAAGCGAACGAAGAACCGGCCCGTAGTCATATTTGTCGACGCCCTTGACGAATGTGGAGAATATCACGCTAAAGCCTTGCTAGAGTACTTCAAAAACCTCATGCGCGACATTCAGCGAGAAGACGCGAAGGTGAAGATCTGCTTTTCTTCCAGACACTATCCAATACTTGGCTTTTACACACTCCCTACGATCTCTGTGCAGGACCAAAACCACAAGGACATTCGACTGGTTATTCATGAGAGACTAAAAGCAATTAATTCAGACGCTAAACGCCAAAAGATCGAGAAGGATATTTTGTTAAAGGCCCAAGGAGGGTTTCAATGGGCAATATTAGTTACTAACATGGTAATTGAAAGGCATGAAAGGGGTGTCAAGGCGGAGAACCTGTACAAAAGCCTCGCGGAAATTCCAGAAACCCTCGATGAGCTCTACACTAACATCTTGAGCGGCGCTGCAGAGGCTGAACAAAAGGATATGGCTAAGCTATTCCAGTGGGTTTTGTTTTCCGAGCGGCCCCTCTCTGCACAAGAACTTCGGGAGGCGCTTGCAACCGACAAGGACATGAGCTGCACTATCATCTCGGAACTCAGAAGCCATGAGAACTGGGCCGATACGTTGGCTGAATTCGAGAAACGCGTTCAGCACCTTTCCAGAGGCCTGGTAGAATTCTGTGACCGTGAGATTTGGGAGCAATATGAGCTTGGTGGAGAACCGTGGGACCGGGAAGCTCAATTCGTCCATCAATCGGCCGCTGATTATGTGCTCGAAAAATTCCTTAATCGTAAAGAGCACTGCTACGGTACCTCTGATTCACAAATCGGAGCCGGTCACTTTGAAATATCTAGGTCTTGTCTCAGATATATTACATTGAGGGATGTGTTAGCGGCGTCACAGCTACCTCGTGGCAATCTCTCAGCCAAATTTCCATTGGCACCATACGCCGTGCGTTTTTTGTTTCACCACATACAGAAGGTGGAACGAGAAGGAATCCCTCAACCGGATTTGCTCCCACTCATTCAATGGGAAACACAGCTTGGATCTTTAGAGAAATTAGCGAGTCTATGGAGAGTCTTGGATCCTCATAGCGTCCACACGCCAATGGGTTGGCCATTTATTAAGGCGACTCCACTTCATGTCCTGGCTGCATTTGGTTCGACGAGTGCTGTCATTGAATTCTTGCAGAAGGATGATGTAGTAGTTAATGGTCGAGACTTGGACGGCAACACGCCACTCCTTCTCGCCATGAGAGAATGTCACACAGATTTGGCGCTAGCTCTTCTGAATTGGTCCATGGAGTGGCAGGCTCGACGCCAAGAAGCCATTAAACAAAATATCAATCAATGCGAGAATATAGGAGAACAAACAAGATACTATGTAGATGTAAACACTGAGAACGACGATGGCGATACACCATTAACCATTGCCCTTATGGAGAACGCCGATGAAATAATTTTTAAATTGATTGCAGCCGGTGCTAACATTAACTCGAAGGACTGTTATGGCCGGGTGCCGCTGTCGCGAGCCGCTCAGAATGGGAATGAGGCCGTTGTCAAGTTTCTACTTGAGAGAGGCGCTGATATAGAGTCTAAGGATGATAGTGGTCAGACGCCGCTCTTGTTAGCTGCTGAGAATGGGAATGAGGCCGTTGTCAAGCTACTGCTTGAGAGTGGCGCTGATATAGAGTCTAAGAATAATAATAGTCAGACGCCGCTGTTAGGGGCCGCTGAGAATGGGCATGAGGCTGTTGTCAAGCTTCTACTTGAGAGAGGCGCTGATATATGGTCTAAGAATGACAGTAGTCAGACGCCGCTATTGTTGGCCATGGCCAGACGTCGCTATAGTGGGCCGCCAGGAATGGGCATGAGACTGTTGTCGAGCTACTGCTTGAGAGTGGCGCTGATATAGAGTCTAAGAATAATAATAGTCAGACGCCGCTGTTAGGGGCCGCTGAGAATGGGCATGAGGATGTTTTCAAGCTGCTGCTTGAGAGGGGCGCTAATGTTAACTGGAAGGATAACATTTATCTAACGCCTCTGTCATGGGCCGCCAAGAATGGGCACTAATATGGAGTCTGAGAAAGGTAATGGTTAGACGCCACTCCCTCGGGCCACCTGGAATAGGCAATAAGCTGCTGTCAAGTTGCTTCTTTGGATAAGCGAGGGTATTGAGTCAAAAGATGGCCGCGATGGCCAGATATCGTTATCATGGACAGCAATGAACAGACCCAAGGCTGTCGTCGAACTACTGCTCGAGTGGGAATCCGATGATGGTAGCTATAGTCATACCCCCCGGTATTGTGGACCACTATGAGTGGATATAAGTCCGTCGTCCGGTTACTGCTTGAGCGTGAAGTGTACACCGAGTTCAAGTATAGTGGCTGTGGCCCAACGCCGCTTTCGTGGGCTGCCATCAACGGGCACAAAACCATCGTTACTCTACTACTTGAGAACGGGGCCGATGTACACTATGAGGACGGTGGTGGTTGGACTCCGCTATGGTGTGATGCCGAGAACAGATACGGTACCATCATCCAACTGCTATAGTGAGGGATTTGATAAATATAGACTGCTTGAAAGAGTCGATATCTACGTATATCTGTGAATAGCTGGAGAGTGTAGCACATCAACCCAAAACCAAACATCACAGATCAGGGTGGTGTCGAAGAGTGTCAGAAACAACTATGAAGCATCCACGTGCGTTTTCAATCTCTGGGTAAAAGTTCCGACGAATTGAGGATGAGGATGAGGATAAAATGAATAAAGCACAACACAATAGTCTGCCCGTATGGGCGCTCGTCGTTTAACACACGCATTGCAATACTAGCTAGACTCAATTTTACCAAATCTCTTGGTCGACGTTTATGGTAGTGATTTGGAGGAATATAGAGAATATAGACAGCGTTTATAGCGAGTTTTAGGTATAATTTCTTTACTCGTAATTGCAAGATATGTTAAGTATATCCTCAGCAGAGGTCGGCCAGTTCTCTTTGTTGCGGCTTGTCTTGGGGGTGTTGTGTGGGTGGCGGCTCTCTCCGTGGCATGCCCCAGGATTGGAGTGTGTCACTATCTGTCGTGCAGCGGAGCTCTAAGTTAGAGCTGGCGTGCTGCCCTGGTGACAAGACTCACTCCAGCAGATAACGACCAGCCATCGACCTACTTGACAATCTCAAGAGCCTGCAGAAGCTGATTACGTTGTAGGAACGGGCTCTAACTCCTGGAAAACACATGATTATATTTTCTAGAGGCAGTTTTACTCAATTAAATATACTCTAGAACCGCCTAGAATATAATAATTGACCGGGATCCCATAGAGATATGGGTACAGCACGATCCCCCAATATGGCGCAACAACAGATAGTGAATGAGAGATCAGTAGTCTTGAAAACGAGACTCATCAAGGTCGTACTCTGGATCCTGCGGAATCGGTACGCATGGTGGAGCAAGTCAAGTAAGGCATTAAAGAACCAGAAGCTGGAACCGGCAAAGTATTTACTCAGGTCCGGACAGTTTATTCATGAATTGCTAGGAAATATATTCTTGATAAAGAGATGCCCGGACCACAACTGGCCACATGGCATATCAGATACTACCATGTCATCACCAGTAATCAAGATCAAGGGCTCTCAGCAGCCCACCAGAAAGATCCGACCTGAAGCCGCAAAGGTCGAGTGGGTAACAACTTGATCATAGAGACTAAGAAATCAATCCGCGGCATCTCGAGTCCGGCTATTGATCAATAGATATTCATCACAAAAATTATTGCATAAGTCCATAAGCAATGGAAAGCCAAGAGATCAGAAGGAGAAATCAGGATTACTAGATGACCCAAAACGTACTGCATGCGGCCATATTCGACGCTGAAGATATAACAAGACGGGCCTGACTGTTACAACGCTAATTACAGTGCCTTGGAAAGATCTATTGTTGTCAGCCGAATTGACGGAGAAGCCCGAGGAGCACAGCGGCCGAAGATCGTTAAATGGAATGGAATCCCATTGATCCATAACTCCTAATTAAGGAATATCTAAAGTGGAGCTCTAATATGAGAAATTGGAAATTCAATGGCAAAATTGATAGAATCCAAGTATAATTAGATATTGGAAGCGCCCAGAAGGGAGATGTCACGGAGTGGAGCTTCCATGTGAAACTAGCTTGCTGCCCTGATGAACAAACATCTAGTACGCGACAGAAACCTAGGGTCTAGATACAAGAACTAGGCACCACAGTGGAGCATGCAACGTGATGTGAAGTTCTAAAAGCTCCCGCAGGTGTCTTAGAAACGGCGATATTGGCATTCAAATACCACCGGTTCTCGCCTGGAAATTTGACCCAGGGCAGAGCTAGAGCTCGGATACGAAGCCCCTACATCAAGACCACAATACGAACTCTACTAAGCGAGGTCAGCAAGTAATCGACCATATTAGAGCCGGTTCATGATAGTCAAAGGGGTATTACAACAGCCCCAAGCCAACACAGACTTGCGACTACAAATGAGACTCGGGCAGCTCTCATCGAAAGTATTAAACCGAAAGGCGCTGAAAACAAAGGGGCTAAGTTCTTGATAACCAGGTATTCGAAAACAAGATATCAGTTTAACATATCTTAGGCCAGGTCTTTGATCAATGGAAGTTTATCATACAAATATGTATGAAGAAAATTCATTAATCAGAGGAAGACGAAGGCATGAGTAACCGAAGCCAGGGATTCGGATCACTATCTTTCTCCGACACAAGTGATCTATCTGATCAAACCAAATTGGCTTGAAGCTGGCTACGGGATCAAAAGAGGATTGAATCAGACATGATTCCTAGCGAATGTCAGGGGCCAAGATTGTCACATAGATTGAAGCCCAGCAGATCCGGAACACCGAACTAAGGCATAGCAAACATGAAGGTTTACTATAAGGATCTGGAAATATAATAGTATATTTGATGAAATCCAAGTAGACTTGGATAGTTAGGATGCCCCGGAAGAGAGAAGCCATGTGCGGAGAAGTTGGCCAGGCTGACACTCCGTCGCCTGGATAGGTAGAAGGGAACTCCCTTGGGCAAGATACAGGAATCAGCAAGAAATAAATGAACCACTTAGCGCCCATACCGCTACAGGAGAAGCCGTGTGCCGCGGAGCTTATTAGGCTGACGCTGTGTTGCCTGTCAAATAGAAGGGAAACTCCTCGAAGCCGGAAGCAGCAATCAATCTAGAGCCAATACCCCAGATAGCTCGCAACATGATACGACATCTAATTAGTTTTAAGTAGATTCTGCATATACCAAATGACAGACTGTACTAAAAACTTTGTTATCTATTAGGGGATAAGAAAACCCAACCTAAAGAAAATGAACGAGGTTCAGTCATTCCTGGAGAAATATTAGCTTGTCTAAGACCCATTAGGATCTTGATTCAGTTGCATGCAATTGTTATAATTGAGAAGATTTCGATATTGGGAGTGTACCGGACACTATGACCAGTATATATCAAGTTATCGAGGTGTCACATTATGAGCAGGCACATATCATAGAATTAAAGGTATACCGTTGATTGAGCATGCTAATTTCTTGGTAGCCGAGGATATTGTAGCCATTTATCCTTGACAGATCTAGGTGGCATGTGAGTTGTGCATTTATATACCTTCTCCTCTTCCTGGAGTGACTGTTATCTAGCCCTACTTCAATTCCTTAACTTTCCTAGGGAAATTTAAGTCAATTTGGTAATTGACCATTTAGGCTGCTCTCGTCGCATGTGTTATGCACCGTTGTTATTACTATTTTTTCTCCTAGGCTTAGTCTTGATTAGTTAATCCAGGTTGGCTGATCTTATTGATATCGCTGATTTGTTGCTCCCTTTATTATCGTCAGGGTGATTTTTGATCGCAGCCGGTAATCTTGTTTAACAAGCTTGACTGGCTTGGCCTAGCCCGAAGGTATTGAAGCCAGGGCATAGTTATAGTCGGCTGCCTAGCATAGCTATATAGCTGGGCCGTTGCCAGGACTTTTCTTCTAGTATTCGTATGATAAAGTACCCTGACTCTGCCTGCATGGCCATGGCTTACACAAAAAAGTAGGCGATCTATTACAAGGCATGCTCCGGTCTGTATCATGGACCTGGGGCACGATTGATCAATGTTACCAGGCTAGCTCGAGACTGCTCTTCGTGACACGAGCAAATGTTATAGAACAAGGAAGCCATTGGATCAGGGAAGAGTCAAAACAAAAGCTCCTAGATTCTACCATATTATACCTTTGGATGCTGAGGACCTTATCCGGGAGAAGTTTATGTTGTTAGAAGTCTTACTTTTACTAGATTACACAGTACTATAATGTTTTAGATTAAAAAGTTGTGTTTAAGAATTTTACGTCGTAAGGGATTTTATTATATAAAACTTTTCCTTGTCGCTTTATTGTGAGAACACCTAAACTGCCTTCTCAAGGCGAAATTCACATTCACCGCTTGATAGATTTAACGTTTCAAAAGTATGTTGCGGCACAGTATTTGGTGTGGGCAGTGGAAAGCTCCGGAAGTCTACCACGAGGTTTAATATTGCCAATCAAATACAACTGTAACACGGCCAAGATCTTCAGATCGAGGCCAACACAATAACAGCCAACCTTCGGTAGGGAAAAGAGTTTATTATATAGTTAGCCTCTCTGAATTGATGACAATTTCAGCAGTAGGCAGATGGAACATGATATTTTTACCATCACAGCGCGTTGTGATCTAGGTGCCATGATTCACCCGAATTTTGGTAGACGCCTGAAACCCGTGCTTACCGGGCAGTGAACTGTCGTAGTTATTCAAGAAACGGATGATCTAATAAGATGATGCTAGCATGCATAGATAGTAACACTCCATGTTATAATACATTATAAGTTAGCGCAGCTCATAAGAGTGCATGCATACATACCTTTGACCCCGCGCCTTCACGCTTGGGGCATGTCGCCGCCGCCGTAAAGTAGAAGGGGAATACCATGGTTAGTATCTTGTCGTAGTAGCATATATTAGCGTCCCCGTTGATTCCGGATATTAAAGACTCAAGTGTAAGTAAAATGGAACGAAGTTGCCATCTTAAATTCCAGGCCAGAGATTACCGGGGGGTTGTTTATAATGAATTCTGTATCTGTATTCGTAATCAATCGCTCTGATAATACTACCTAGGTACTTATTCCCATTCGACTATTTACTTGTCGTTGTGGATCACTAAGACGTACTTATATAAAGTAATCTTATTGATCGGCCGTCCAACAAGGTATCCAATGTGCCAATTCCCCGCACTAAATACCGTGACACATTCAAAGTGTTATGCAGCATCTTTCGTATTTTAGGGGTAGAATATCAGCTTGTCACGCTGGGGACCCGGGTTCGAATCCCGGCGAGAGAGCATCATTTTTGTCTGTTTCTTTTTAAAGTCAAGTTATCTAGGAAGTTTGATGCTCTCTGCCTTATTCTATGGCCTTTTTGTTTTATTTTGCGTATTACTGCTTATGTTTATAACATGTGGTTGTTTGGTAATAAATGCTTTGTTGTCCGCAAGTGAGAATTTACAATATTTCTGACGACACGTCGATCAATGTTTCTTTGTGGGTATACAGAGCTAGGCAAGCAAGCCTTGTTACTAGCGGAATATTTTCATGATCCGTCATCAGATCCTGGAGTAAGCCTCAAATGAATGAATGAACGATGTTGCGCCAGAGGGATAAACAAGATGATAGACATGGCCGTTAAGAATACTTAGTTAAGAAAGCATCATGGCCCATATCCATGGTTAAAGAATATATTCGGCAATACTATGAATAAATAAAATAACATAAATTGCAATAGCGCATCTTACAACGCATGTTACTTTACAGCAAGTTGCATTTAACAGTGCAGCAGTTTACGACGCATTTAACATCCATGGATCCATCACTTGGAAAAACCTTAGGGGGTGAACTGCGCTGTAAAGATCAATTGCGCTGTGAATGCGCTGTAGAGTGTGCCGTAAAAGCACATGTGCAATCCGCTGTAGATGCATCCATGGATGAATATCCTCATGCAAAAAACGCCCACCCCGAATTTATTCCGAATCTGTGCTTCTGTTTTACGGTGTGGATTAAGTGTATCCCGAGTGAGCAAACATCATTATTAAGCTCTCTTTGCAAATCTGTCCCGTTATGGCGCCATCATCAAACTGCAAACATCCACTTTAAGTTCAATAACTTTTTCTATTTCGACATTCTTTAGCAACTCACACGCGTATACTACTCATTCGCCCGAAAGTTGCTAATACTCAAAGAAACAAAGGACCAAAATGCCTCTCATTGACGCTGATTCCCCGCCTTCAACCAACGACACTCACTACGTCGTGTACTTTGCGTCCGGTGAGCCATCATGGTGTCCTGATTGCCGAGTCGCGGTTCCAGCTCTTGAGACTGTCTTTAAGCCAGACTCAGCACCTACAGCATACATTGTCCGCGTGGGTTCAAGGTCCGAGTGGCAGGGCAATGCAAAGAACAAATATCGCAATGCGCCTCACAACATTCAGGGCGTCCCAACCATTGTGAGAGTGGAAAACGTAAGCTGGTGGACCTTCTCTCTTTTTTTTAATATTGTTGTTGCATGTTTGGCGCTTAACATTCTCTTCTTTAGGGCAAAGAGACTGCGCGTCTTGGAGACGACACCCAGAATGTATCCGACTTGAGAAAGCTCATCGCATGAAGTGAGCTTCAACCTGCTCAAACAGCCAGTGGTGCTCAAGTCTGATACCGGCTTATCCTCTTTTTGGTCGCAATATTTAAAGTACCTAACTTCTCCGTTACCGTGCTCTAATATTACGAGGAGTGGCTACTCAGGTGCACTGACAAACTATTTGTGGACGGGCCACCTGGACCTTGAGACTACGTTTGAGGTCTAACCGTCTGATGCATTGTACTACGTGTTTGTTTTCTGTTCGGAGGCCATAAGGTTAGGCAAGATTAGTTCTCCGCATGGAAATAACTTCAAGCATGCCATAATTAAAAGTTTCGGCACTCTCACTCGTCTTCTATGACCGGCCTTGTCAAATTATCTTTCAGGCCCAGTGGTCGTGATAGCCCTTCATAGAGCTCAATGCACGCTTATGTCGTCCTCATATTTTGTCGGTTCATCAAATCGTCTTATTTCAGCAACGAGTGTTCTAGATCAGCCTATTGCTCGAGGCCAAATCCAGCCCATCATATTATTCCAAGCTATTATATAAACCAAAGCCGAAGCCCGCCACATCACAAGCGTCTATTTAAATGCCGTTGTTGAAGTCAGTAAGCTAGGTTGGCAATTAGCGAAGTCGAGGCTCAACACTCCGGGTTGCTAATATGCAATACATTTAGATCAACCTATTTACCATCAGTTCAACTGGCATCACCAAATCAGTGGCATCTGCTATGATTAATTTCTCAGGGACTTGACATTTAAATATATTAAACGCTGGTATTTCCCCCAAAAAATCATTTCTCATTCACACAGTAACTATATTCGTCTGAATCAGTGCCTACTACTCGACCAAGACAAAAAACATAGCAGTTGCAAGGATTGCTTGCCTCATCTCAACCGAATGAGTGAAAGACACTGTCATAATCATTGAATTCAATAGATGAACTCAGTCCTTGCGCTTGACACGCTCAAGGCTATTGTATTTTTGGATTGGCTAGGCAGTATTTATGTGTTTTGGGTGTTGTGCTCCAAGGTCACGCAGCTACGCATTGCGAATGTAAGTAAGAACAAGACATGTGGTGGAGGTATCATAGCACTCTCGGGCGAGAAAACAATGATTTCATATATTATGGCTTCTAGCATTTTGTAGTCAACCTATAAATGAGTTTGAAGGCCAAGAAAAAAAATTACAAGAAAAGAACAAGAATATATGTAAATGGTTAAAAGATCCAGACAACGACTCAAGTCTCCGACAGTTTTTCCAGATTCCCCTGATCAGCAATCAAATCGACCATGTAGACACAGTAATATATGAAGTGAGTAATGAACACTACTACAAGGTTTCATCACTCAGCAGTGCCGCAGCCGAATTAACCATGGTGCTCCAGGCATAGGGGTGCCACCCTATTTACCGATTCCGATTCTAGACTCCTCTGCATCCAGAACAACGGTATAGTGCTTCAGAGTGTTGAACCCAAGAATGAATTGAATGTCTGCATCTGCAGATGCGGATTGCCGGAACTGGCGACCAGGTCCACTATGAAGGGTTTTGGCATCGCCCCCAAGATCACCAATTGCAAGGTAGCATGTGTTTGCGTTGCCCCCGATGGCGGCGTTTTGGTCGACAGGCCATCGGTAGTTTTCGATAGGTATACTAATGTTCATTCCGCTACCCAGCGTCACGATGACGGGTTCCAGTCCTTTGCAGGATGACAATGCAGGAAGACCGGTTGAGCTATCGACCGTGGCGCCAGTTTCGCTCACAAGCTTTTTATAGCTGCTGGTTTGTAGCAAGAGTAAGGAGGTGCCATGGTCGATTATCCCGGGGGCACTTGACGCCAGGCTGTCAGCAGCATATGCAAAGCTGGCGTCCAAACCCCAATAGTCGCTCACTGGCGAAGACGTAGTAAAGGGTGTGTATGTCACTTTTGTTGATGCTTTGCCGCCCAAGGTGACAGTTCCATTGTTGATAGTAATGATGTGAGATTTGACAATCCCTGCGGAAACTAAGTTATCAAGGATGGTGGGGACTGTATTAGTGTTGCTAACAGTGCCCTCAGTGAGGTCTGTGGGACCTAATCCTAGGATACCATCCACATCATTGAGTCCTTGAGATTTCGAAGCAGCACCGATGCTCTGAGTAATAGTGATGTTTTTAATTTTCAAAGAGTCGGTGTATTCTTCCCCGCTAAAGCTTCCTGAACCATACGAGACAGATACAGTGTTGCCGGTATCTTTGCTTGATGAGGTTTTCGTATATGCCTTACCAGCACCCACCCACGTGTTTGAGGATGCCGGGTCAAATAGCAGCGAGTATTCGGTAGGGGGTGATCCAATGCCAACGCTCACCGAGCCAGACACAAACTGGTCAACATATGGCACAATAATTGATGCCGCGGCACCTGAATCGGTTCAGCCTTGCGCAAGTGAGTTTGAATGGATCTTGTAAACATACCTTGGACACTGGCCGCTAAGGCAGCCAATGGTAGGGCCAAAGTTGATTTGCCGTTGTTAAACATGATGGCACTAGTACAATGAGCCAATGAAATTCTTGTGGACTCCAAATCAACTTACCAAATCTTCTTAGATTACTGGAGGGATGGTAAAGCTGGTTTCCCTGATTGTCACACTCGGAGCTGGATGACTATGGAATCTTGAACACGAAGGGAGGCCTTGGGACATTATCTTATATTGCGTTCAGATGTTGATGTTCATCGGTCTCACGTAGCCTTCCAGAGTACTTGAATATGGTGATCAGCCGTAGCCATTGTGCAGACGTCTGAGATGTCTCAGTTGAACTAAGCTAGCAGATTAGCGTGGTCGTATCCAATGTCCACAGAGGTTTTGTCTCAGAATGGATTAAGATTCGGGGGGATCGGGCAGCTTGCAGAGTAGAGAACATTAATTCGTATGAATTTCGTGGCATCTTTGAACCAAGTCAGACTCATGTGTGGAAGAGTGTCCAATTGATAAAGCTTCTTCTTTCGCTAGTATAATAAGCAATCTAACAAATGCCATTGAGGACGGATTAATTATCCAACTTGATATGCATGTTCTATATGTAGTCAAGCCGCATGAGCTACAGGGTGCAGTATTTGACATCTACGATCTATTATTTTTACCGCCAAGGTCTGTGATGGTGTTGGTCCGATAGGATGCAAGGCACAGTCTGCTAGTGTGAAGATTTCGCCCACGACACATCTCCGGCGCCCTAAACGGTAAAGAGTGCTGGAGAAGGCACACCGCAATCTAACAGGCGCATTATAACGGAGAATAAATAGCAAGCATGATACAAGAGAGCGGATATTAATAAAAGAAAAAAGAAAGAGAGAAAGAAAGAAAACGATAGAAAAAGAAAGGCTCATTTGACGCTATTCGCATTAAAAAAGTTTCCAGCTCCTATATTACTAGAGGAACCTTACAGCCATAGATTGCTCACGATTTGCTCAGGGTAACCAATCTATCTATCTGGGCGAGGCACAATCACGCTGCTACGCCTTGCTTTTGATCGGAAATGGCGATATTCACTCTCCATGTCCATAAGCCGTCTAAGCTACCATACTAAGAAATACGACGAATGATTCTCCGTAGCCCACTATTATATGGTAACGCCCATTATTGTCATCTCGCACTGAGGGATCCATGCGTTTGGGTCGGAGCGATCCGCGCGCGCTCAACTGCCGGATAGATTCTTAGCTGTCGCTGTCCCGACATCCGGCAGATCCTGAACATAGGGTACCACCTTCGGCGCTTCTCTATTGATGCTTCCTTTAGTGCACCACTAGTGATATCCGCATTGGATGAGCTTTTTGCTGAACTACTAGATACACTTTGAGTTGATTGCGGTTTCTATTTATCCTTTCACTCATTGAGTAGGAATGTCATTGAATGTTATCATGCTTTCAACCTTTCCAAATGATCCGGGCAGCTTTGTTCAATTCGCGGTATTTATTCAAAACTCTTGAATGAAGTATCATTATCGTTCACCATTATGATAAATGTCTAAGACACTGGGGTGAGCGGAGAGCTGAGTCAACAGATTGCCAGATGACCCTTAGTCCTTCCCACGACCAGTCGCTGAAACACGAGCCCTTTTGTGGCAGAGATCGACGATATGGGCTTAGCTGATGGGTTGGTGTGAGCGCTGCCGGTTTCACCAAAGCCTACGGAGCGCAGCCGGGTCGGCTTTACGTATAACTGCGTATCATACACCATAATCCCGTAGACTAGTATACTCCGCTTTGCCTTGCTTTTCATCATCTACGGAGTACCGAGTGCTGCTTGTTTGTTAGGTACTGGAAATGGATTTAGGCTGAGTGCGGCACATCAGCAAATCTCTATCTTACCCAGAATTGAGAGATCCGTCATTTGATACTTATCTTGTATCACGGGGAGGCCTGTCAGCCAAGACAACAGAGTTAATTTTGATGTATGGCCAAGTCAATATCGACAGATGCCTTCTTTTTATTTCGAAATCTCGTCGAGGTAGGCCATATACTAAGCAGTACAAGGTAGATCACTGCAAGGTGGAAATGAATGTATGATGGCTCGCTGATAGGAAGCCGTGTCAATGGGCTAAGGTTACGTTGGAGAAGGTGGATTCTGAATATGCTCTTCCAGGCTCTTGATGCCACCAAAGCTTTGACTGAATAAGGCTTCAAAAATGAACGATTTCATAAATAAAAAAAAGAAAGAAAGAAAGAAGAAGAAAAAACAGCTTTCCTTGAAATGTATCATCACAGCCTAAAACCTACAGTGTGATGACCCGCGACCAAACCGGCTACGCCTTAGTTCGACAAGGCCACTGCATCATCTCTAGCACCCTCAAAACATATTGCATCCTGAATATTGAGACATTCGGAACAACATTCAAATTTATCCCACAAGTAATCATGAGATATCTACTGAAAGTTAACTTTTTGCCCCATTCATTATCTGATGGTTATTTCTTCTAGGGTATGTCGTCCAGGGATGCAGATGATGCCTTGTCTCAATGATGACTTTCAACCTGCGCTATATAGCACACCCCAATTTTATCATCTGTATTCATCTCTAATCACAGGACATTCTTGAAAGACGCCAATTTTTACCTGCCTTCAACCCACATGTCCTTTACCAGTTAATGATATTCGTCAAAATATTATAGGATCACTTAGGCCCGGAAACTCGTTCACCATCCCAAACGCAATCATCGACTCATCCAGCCCCGACTCCTTCCACTCTTTATCTATCATGTCCTGTAAGGGGAAATTCCCGCGCGAGCCAGCCTCCATCGCCTTCTTGCAGCTGTGGCACTTTTTCTGATAACCATGAGCTCCTTCGGCGCAGTGGATCGTGGAGACTTTGTCTTCCATGCCTTTGGAGCAGGTGGTGGGAGACTCAGAAGGGGGTTTATTCTTGTTGTTGGCATTTTCGCACCATTCGTAATCGATCCTGTAGATGAGAATCTTGAGGCAGCGGCTGCAGGGCTTTTTGTGGATTTCCTTGGTACACATGATAGTTATGATGGCGTGATGTTGGTAATGAGATTGGAGGATTGGAAGTCAGGTTGGTATCAATGTTAATGGTTTTGAGAGCATTGATGAAAGTACTGATGTGTAATAAGCAGAACAATGGACGTTGCTAATAGAGTAGCCCATGATTGTTCTCACATACATGGCTCTTTTGTGTTTAAATGTTGTATTATGAAGGAGCTTTTTGCCTGCCATCCCATCACAGGCATTGTGATTCACTCTCCTCTTCTCAAAATTTCCTGTTAAGGTACACACCGTTCTTTTATGATTCTCTTCCATTTTAACTCGTATCGATTGAAAATTGCCTAAATCACATTTATTCGGCTAACAAGTTAATAATGCATCATGCCGTTTTTGACTTCTCCGCTCGCTGTTCAATCATCCACTGTGCCGCTCTCGCCAACACTGCGTCATGATCGACTACCGGCTTGAACCCCAGTCGCTCCCTCGCCTTTTCAATGCTGTATGTATGCGTCTTCGTGCAGTAATCTAGTGCTAACCGTGACAAAACTGTCGGTGGCTTGGTTTTGTTCAGTGTAAACACCCAAAAGAACCACTCAGCCAGCACAACCACTGACGCCATCAACCACGCAGGTAAAATCAGCCTCTTCTTGACGGCTTCCTCGCCTCGTGCAACTTCCCAAATAACGCGAACGTGGTGCCAAAATGGCACAGGCGAGCCATCTGAAATGTTGAATGCCTCACCGTCAACTTTGCCCCTACCGCGACTCGAGTCCAAGAGCGCCTTGGCCACAGCAATATGTCCTAGAGCCGAATTCTCCCCGGAGACAACCTCTGTAAGATTCTCCCCATTGCCAATTTGAATCAGTCTTTGCGTCCCCGAGCTCGTGTCCAGCACTTCCGTCAGGCCCTGCGACTGCCGCATTCCATAGGCATGGCCAAGCCTTACTGATGCAGTGTGCAAGCTGGGACCGTTTGCCCCTAGCACCAATTTGTCTCCAATAGCTTTGGTGCGGTTATACTCATTGGAAGTATCGTCGGGAGACCATAATGGATGTGTCTCATCAACGTTATAATGCGGTGAATCTGCGTAAATGTCCACCGTGGAGGTATAAATCAGTGCCTTCACAAACTCACTCTCCTGAGCAACCTTGATGACAGTCTTGGTGCCTTCTATGTTTGTGCTCGTAAACTCATGGTGCTTCCTTGCCGGCAACGATGCGAAGGGAGAAGCCGTATGGAAAATCACAGAGGGCTTAACTTCCTTCAGGAGGTAATATAGTCGCTCCTCAGCATTGATATGACCGGAAATATATATCAAGCTTTTATCGTCGTGGTTGTCGTCATCATGGCGGTTGCGCCAGACGTTAATGTCGTAAACACAGACTCTGTCAAAGTCTGGGTCGGCGATGAGTTGGCCGACAAGATGGTATCCTATGAAGCCGCAGCCACCAATGACGAGTGCGGTGCCCAAAGGTGATGCGTTGGAGGAAGTTGAAGATTCTGATTGCATCTTGGAAGTCAATAATTCTCAGAAGGCCTTCTTGTTCATTTTTCTGTTGACGTTGTCTGAGACGAAGTTGGGAAGCCTTGGAGTGGGGCAGGATTGCATTGGTCCCTGCAGTTGGGTACCTGTTACGGGATATGAATCTCAGAAAGGCAGGTCACAAAAGGTAGTAGTAGAAGCTGAGGATCACATGTAACGTCTCATGAGAAAACCATGTGAGGTAGCTGGTCATCACGGCATTAACTAAAATCAGTCTCACCACGATGAGTCCTCATCTATGAATGGGAATGAATAAATTTGTTTTTTAAAATATTTTGATCTACTTATTTCCGTTATATATACAAACTACCGCTGCTTCTAATTAACATCAATGCATTATGCAATTCGTGTAATCCCAAAGACCATTTCTAGTTCTGCGACAACCAAACTCCAAGGTATATCCTTCTTAACACATTATTCGCCATGCATGAAACCAGTAAAATATATACAAGACAACATTTCTCTCAAACGTAAATTAATAAAGCATGCTTATGCAAGGATGCTGTTGGGCTGCAGCTTGCCCAGCTCAACCTCATTCACTTGGGCCAAGATTTCGGCCTTCTTGTTTGATGGCGCAGGTAGGGCCTCGACTTCCTTGCGGGTGATATTCAATTTATCCTGGGCTAAGCCCATGGATTTGAAGAATGAGATGGATTCCTTCCATTCATGCTCCTTCCTGCTATTGCTCCACTTGAGCTCCTCGGCCATGACATCAATAACGCGAGGGAGCGCATAGAGAGCGTGGTCAATATCAAGGAAAGCGAGGCGAGTTCGTCGAGATATCAGATCGGCAGCTGTGCAAGCGGCTTCGTTGCGAGCACCATGGCGAACCTCAGCCTCGATGAAGGGAAGCGAGGGGACCAGGCGGGTAGCGGCAGCAGGACCAGTTGACAGAACAGCCCAAGCACGATCACCATAGTTTCGAGCAAGGTGTTCGGCCACGTCGGGATCAATAGGATGAACCTCCATCAGCTGTGAGGAAAGCGAGGTGGAATAACCATGAGCACCGATCAGAGGGACTTTGCGGGTGATGCAAGAGCCAGTGGTCTGGATACCAGTGATACCAGCACCGCTAATATCAGGAAGCGAGACAGCAGAAGGCTTTAGCTTGAATATCTCTATGGCCTCATCAACGGCATCCTCAGCCATCTGACGATAGGTGGTCCACTTGCCACCAGCGCAGGTGAGAAGACCAGATGGAGAAACGGTAACAAGATGACTGCGGACGAGGGACTCAGTGTTCTTGGCCTTGGGATCTCGGACAAGCGGACGAATTCCTAGGTTTTTAGTTAGTCGCGATTTGGTTTTACATAGCGGAAGGTTGAAATTAAGAGTAAACTTACCAGACCATGTGGCCAAGACATCAGATTGCGTAAGCTTAATGTCTGGCCGCAGGAGCTTGCTGACTTCCTGGAGGATGAAGTCGACATCCTCCTTCTGTGCCACTGGTTCTCGCTCTATTTCACAGGCATGGTCCGTTGTGCCAGCCAGAGTATATCCCTGCCAAGGCAGCACGAAAATGACTCGTCCATCAGATGTAGCGGCATCGAGCAGGCCCATACCGTTAGGACAAAGGTTTCCAGGGAGCATGATGTGAGCACCAGAAGCAGGAGCCACGAGATCTGGGCGCGAAGGGTCATCCATGTGCTCAATAGCATCGGAGAATGGTCCGGTGGCATTGATGACACCCTTAGCACGGACGGAAAACTCCTTTCCGTCGCTCTTATCAAGAGGAGCCATGACGTTACGCAGTTTAGCACCGCAGACTTTACCATTGACATCCTTTTCTAGACCGGTAACTTCGACGTGATTTAGAACGGTAGCACCGTAGAGCTGCGCTGTCAGGGCCAAGGAAACGTTCATCCGGGAATCATTATGCTGTCCATCATAGTAAACTAAAGCGCCGACCAGGTTGTCGCTGCGCAAGAGTGGCACCTGGGCGAGAGCCTTGTTCTTGCCCATGGCATACGAGCCTTCGATGCCCTGCGAGCCAGCAAGCAGATCGTAAGCCTTGGTACCCATCCACATGTACGGAGCCTGCCACCAGCTGGAGAGTGGCAGCAGAATGGGCACGGAGTTTGACAGGTGAGGGCTGATGTTTAAGAACGTCTTGCGCTCGTGCAGAGCTTCCATGACGAGCTGAAGTTGTGAGTAGTCGAGATTCCAGACAGCTTTTTCGAGGTAGCGCACGCCTCCGTGGACGAGCTTGGTGCTTTTGGAGCTGGTACCTGCGGCAAAGTCATCGCGGTCGACAATGGCGACCCTGAGGCCTCGGGTCACAGCGTCGAGGGCAATGCCAGTGCCGGTCGCTCCAGCACCAATGATGAGCAGGTCATATTCTTCGGCCTTGTCTGCCGCTGCTGCACCCTGTCGTTGCAACTCAGCAAGCTGATCTAACCGTGACTTGATGGCAGGAAAAGTCGGAGGAACGATGCGGCCGGAGTCGTCGCGCTTGACTTCAGCGAGAGGCTTGTGAGTGTTGTGTGATATACGCGTGCGAGCGTAGACAAAACCACCACCGACGGTGGCTGCGGCAGTGAGTCCCAGGAGGGGACGTCGCAAGCTCGTAAAGGCTCGAGCCATGCTAGATTATTAGGTTTATGGAGGTTTATGATGTTTGTTATAGGTGAATCCAGTCGCTGTCCGTAAGATAGGATATGATAGGATATGATCTTTTGGCAGTCTGTGGTGAGGAAATGGAGGATCGGTGGGTGTTAAGGAGAAACCCTGAGCGAGGGGCACGGTAGAGGGGGCTGTCGTCTTTTAAAGATGCGTCGACGATCAAAGTGCAGTTTCAAAGGACTAGCCAGCAGAAGAAAAAAACCAGAACGAATCCGGGATTCTCCTGATGTTATAAGAAATAAAATGTCTTGCCTTGCTGCACGTCGCAGGGTAAAACCAAGGTGACGGCGGCGGCGGAAGAAGCGAGGTCGGTCGTTGAAGAGGACCCCTGGTGGCCAAAGCGAGGGTATGGTATCTGATAAGTATGTCTAATTCTTCAGCCTCTAGCCACGGTGATTCGTGGAACTGTGAGAGTAAAGGATGCCAACTAGACAAGCGATGGAGGGTGGGAAGAATAAAAGAAAGCGAATTGGAAGAGCAGAGATAAAGAAGACACAGAAAGATGCCCGTCTGCCCAGAGGATGCTCCACGTGGGAGCTGTAAGTGTTGCAGAGAGTGACATTTTCTCACATTCATTTGTTGCAGGAACATGATGTCACAGCTGGAGGATCTTGCCTATAGAGGCATGACAGCGCTCCAACTGCCCTGTAACCTCGATGCGCCGCAGCCTGTAGGGTCTGTCGCCGATGCCGCCTGCTGGGGTTTTCGGTGGATTTGGGCAGGACCATTTCTAAATTTTAATTTTTCTACTGCGCCTCGGGGTTAAAGCTACCGAGTTGGCTTTGCTAGCGCTGGACCTCACTGGAGGAACTTGGCTAGGCAGGTCTGCGGGGCGGGAGTGGCTTGGACGTGAGATTTCCCGGCGTCCCGATGGTCCAATTGGAGCTCGTGGAAGATTCTCCTCTGGGCCCTGTCTGACCCTACTCTCGGTATATGTCGCTATTAAAGCCCCGAGCTCAGTAATGCCAGCAGTCACCGCCAAAATCTCGTATCGTTCTCATCATGCCTACCCACCACCATTTCTGCAGCACGATTCGTGGGATCGATTCTAGCCAGACATCCCAGCATATTCTCTCTCAACGAGGCTCCCCCCTTTTTTTCCACCAACAGACGGACGGAAATATGATACATTGGCATTGTTGATCCCAAATGGAAAGCTTTAAGGAGGGAGTATCGCCGTCGCTGTCCCTTGTACCTCGTTTTGTAATATAAACATGCGTGCAGCCATGTGGCCTTGTGTTGCAGCCAGTATTTGAATGATAAGTTTCTTTCTCCTTTCAATTTTTCAAATCATCAAGTGCTATCTGGCTAGCAATAGCGGTTAGCGACCGTCTTTCTGCACAACGAGGATCGAGAAGCTTTTCAAATACAACTGGGTATTACCTAGCTAGATACCTGCTCTATTATTTAGCCGCCACTGCGAAATTCGACGACATCGCCAGCTGGCTGCCTTATTCATTAACAAAATGACCGAATCCTCATTTGAAACACGACACACCCTAACTGGCCGTTCACTCTTGAGTACGCTTACATAACTGGCCTCAAAGATGCTATTTTTAAAGGCAGTCAAAATTGGACAAGTTCTGCATCAGCTGGTATATGGCCTGGTCTATTTCGAGGTGGAACCGGTGCGACAGCTGGTTTGAGAGAACATGAAATACTACTCACCCATCTTGGTCCTCTTCTCCACAGCGGGTTGTGGGTATGGAACATGTCTCTGAACCTCGGATGGTGTCTCAATACTGGAATATGGCAGTTGTCCTGCCCATCGCATGTCCATACGATTTACCCTACCGTCTAGCAAAGGGTTGATCCAATGCTGGTTTCTCATGGGCTTCCCACAATTGGACATCTCTACAGGGCTTTTGATGGATAATGCTACCTACCTAACGGCTGACAATGATTTGTTTTCCCTTTATTTAATTTCTAGCATCGTTCCTTGATTTTTAGAGCGCTGCGTTCCGGTTTGCCCTTAGACAACTGACTTGCCTTAATTGCTAACAGCCCATTCTGGACATGCCATATTTATTATAAATATGCAAATACGGCAATGCGTTGAAGCTATTCTTCTCCCTCGCAATGGCAGGGTAAAAAAAAGTTCTCGGCTAGTGGCTCGTTAGAAACGTGGCAATGTCTCGTCAATCATCATCCTCCCAACGGCAGAATACAACACACACGCTCTTTCTGGTACTATTATACATGGAATCCGGTGTCTCATGCTAATTTTTGTGCATTACAGATTAACACAAGATCTCATCTCTCAAACGACCAATTGCACACCCCTTGCTGCGCACCTCACCTGGGTGGTGCCATTACTAGGAGTTTCAAGTTAGCGGCGTTGTTAAGACAGTCAACGGGCCATCCGCGCTATCCGGAATTTCTCAAAGCCCTGGGCTGTCGACTCCACTCGCTAGCTATTTTGCTGCTTGTGCTCCATCAAAATCTAGACCAAGGGAATCAACTGGGTTGGCATGTGGACCAAAGTCGCAACATGATGCTTTTGACGATGTTGAGGGCGAAGCAGTAAAACAGCCTAGTTTTATCTCGCTACGCCAGCCCCATTCAGAGTTGTTTACACGCACCACCATCTAAAAACGTATCGACATCAATATGGCGACAAAAGATCAACGAAAAAAGGTATTAATCAGAACTGCTACCCTGCTAACATATCATACATCATCCAATTCTGTAGTTTCTGTCTCTTTCTCTGTAATCCTCCCGAGATAACCCTCGTGCTGTTTCATCATTCATCGAGACGTAAACATATTTCGTAACAAATCAAACTTTTGACTCTAAACTCGACGAATAAGTGTTGGACCATACACTTTTTCGAACCTTTAGCAGCCGCTGTAGGCCCATCCATGGGGTGTTGATGGGACTCTTGCCAGTATAAACGAAGACATCGTAAAGAAAGCCGCCGAATGCGGTGCCAAAGAAAGGGGCTACCATGGGAATCTACATCACGTTAGATCACTGCCCACGAGGATCATTTGAGAATAAAAAAAACATACCCAGAAATAGTAATTTCCTGCTGACCAGACTTCAGTACCATAGCCGATCATATAGCTCACCAACCGTGGGCCAAAATCACGGGCAAGGTTGATGGCATAACCAGTTTCCCAGCCCCAGCAAGCACCGAGACCAAAGATGAGAAAGAAGAGGCAGAGAGGCATAAGATTACCAGCACCAATGTTGTTCGGATCCGCAAGAGCGAAAATACAAAACATGAGGATGCTGCTGGTAATGAACTCGGAAAAGAACATGCCAGTGCGAGACAAGAACGGAGCTGGGTAGGTGCAGAAAACACCAGCTGTTGAGTTGGCACCTCCGACGGTTCGGATACCAGCGCCACCTTCAAAGGTATCAATGGCAGATTTGTAGTTGCCATATACAATGGCAGCACCAGCCATGGCACCGAGAATCTGGGCAATGGCATACACGGGAAGCTTTCGCCAGGGGTGACCGCGGTATAGACAGTTGGCAAAGGTTACCGCAGGGTTCAGGTGGCCACCGGACTTGCCACCGACATAGACGCCGAACATGACGGCAATACTGCAATGGCCGATGTCAGTCATCAATCTTTCGAATTGAAGATGGAATACAACTTACCCCCAGCCCCAGGAGATACTCTGGTAGTCACCCTTGGTGCCGTTACTGAGAACAACCTGGGCAACAACACCATCGCCAAAAAGAATCATGACCATGGTTCCCAAGAACTCCGAGAAGCCATCCTGGCAATAGGCGCGGATTTTGCTCCAAGCCAGCTCCTCCTCCTCCATCAACGGAGGGGTCAACACCTCTGTGGTGGGCACAGTGGTATGAGTTGTTGCGCTGCCCATATCGGACTTGTGAAAGGAGGTCATTGTCTTATCAGAAAATTCGGACAACGTCTCGTGAGAACTTGAGCCAGACATGAGGAAATAGAGAAACGAGGCCGGAAGGTTGATGGGTGTTATATGCTCCGACAAGTAAGATGCGACGAAGCCAAATTATACAAACTTTCCTGGGGAAGAGCGGCTCCTGGGGTCTGCAATACCAAACTACGCTGGGGTACTAAGGAGCCTTCAAACCCCCGTGGGGCGAATAGACTGTTTCGTGGGTACGGCCGGGAAAGATGGAAGAAGGTTGGTCGGGTGCTCTCGGCCGCAGGATTGACGAGATGAGGGGCTTATGAAGGTTGGATGCCCATAGGGATAACCAGATCTCGGGGCGACAAAGCCGTTATACGTGGATCTTGACGAATCGAGAACACGTTCTTCCCCGCCTCCGGTATGGATGTCATGCGAGAATGCAAGGTCCAAGGGTTAAGTTATCCTGGAAACGAAGCGCACGACCAACAGATTTGGCTCGGCTGATGAAGGCTGCAAATGATGTTGACGGGCTTTGCGAGGGGGAGGAGGCATTGAATGATGTACTAGGCAGGAATGGCGAAGTCAAAGTTGGCTTAGATTCGGCGTTACAGTGGGAAGGAAGGGGTGCAAGAACAACACACCCTCGGCGTCTTACACCAAATCAGACAAGTCATGACGGTTCGAATGCCTGGATGCGGATGGGGGCCTGCGCGTACCGTACAGGCAGCGGACGAGGCCGAGATTTCGCGTGAGTTTTCCTCTGCCGACTTCATCCCGAAATATACACACCCCCTACCTAGGTCGATTCGAGCACTTGGCGAAATTCTTCCAACTCAGTCAGTGGTTTTCTCTCTCCGTGGCCTACCAGCTGTTCGTATGGGGGGCCGTCCCGGATGTGAAGACCGGATCGTCAACTTTGTTCTGCGGAGACGAAAATCCACGCATTGCAATTGCATAGGCATAAGGCGGGCGAACCCAAAAAAAATTCAATGGACAAAACCTTCTCTAGGAAAGGATCGAGCGAACGACACAAGGAAGACGCCCAGTAAGGAAGAAATCGGCGCTGTTAAGCTGGGGTGACACACCCCATAATGGAAAGAGACAGAGATCAGCGCACAATAAGCTTCTGGGGCCTGTTGTTCATCAGGGTTTTCTCCACTCACGGGCGGGCCAAGGCCTTCTTCTCTCTAGGATGTGCATGGACGGCACAATTGGCGGATGATGATGTCTCAGTGTGCTGCCGCGGTCTTTAGCAACGGGCTAGGTAGGCGTCTGTGTCAACGAATGAAGCCGAGGGCGCATGTAACGCCTCTCCGGTGACACCGTTGTCTTCTAGCTTTCCGTTCCGGTCGCCCTGCTTTCGTTCCACATGTGCTCATGTACATATGACCACCGACTTCTCGCACCTCACAGATCTTGGTCAAGATTGAGCGCCACCTTTCTCGGGATATTCGAGGCGGCGGGCGAGCGCTACAAGGAACAGGTCAGCCACTTTCGGTATTTAAATCCCAAGCTGCGGCCCCCACTCTCGCTATTCTTCCCGATCAAGATTCCGCTCTTGAGGCTGGGGCCAGGGGCGCTTCTAGTGTGTTTCCAGAGCTTCCGTGGGCAAACTGTTTAGGACGCAGCTCAAGGACCAACCAGAGGCGCCAGAGGCTTCGTCGAACCTAGTCGGGGGAAGCACACCGAGAAGGGTGGCTTGGCTCCTGGGCCTCTCGCTCGTCGCTTGTCAATGTGGCCGCTCGGGCTGGTAATCCCGATATTTATGGCTTCTCTGAAGGATTTTCTCCAAATTGGTGCCGCGCGGGGACAGACCCCTGATGCCTGTCTACTTGCACCCTATGTATAACAGAACGTCTCAGCAGTAATGACCGACGGCCCTGGCAGGCAATGCTCTTTTGGCCGAGAAGATCAATGGAGCCTATATCATAGCCTCATGCGTGACATTTAGCCTCCGCTAGCTCGCTCGCATTCACAGCTTGTGACCAGCCACGATGATGAAATGCTTCACCTTCTCAAGGTGGAAATAAATGATCGCCCATCATATCCTTGTGACAGCGCAAGCTTGTTATTCATCACTAGGACTCCGGGGATTGCGGGCTGGCAAGGCGGCGTAAAAAAAACATGGGGGGGAGTGCTAATGGATGATGAGCTGAGATGCAACAAATGGCGGGGATTGAGGGGTAGTTTAGTTATTTCCCCTTGTTCTAGGCTGTTCCCCATGGAGACAATTTGTCCGGAGAAGCATTGCTGCTCTGTTGTCTCCAACTATCGATTTTCACAAGCATTTCCATGCCAAAACTGGGGTTTCGGCCAACTGCATCTGCTTCCTCTCTCTCACTCCCTCGTATCGTATTATACCAGACCTGCCTCCTCTCCTCCTCGACTTGTCTTGCGCAACTCTTTCCTTTCCTCACTCTCCTCCTAAACTCAAACTTACTTTGCCATTGCTGGCTTGTCTTTGACTACGTGGCGTTGTCCGTCCGAATCGAAATCCTAGTTTAACTTCTCGTCAACCCCTCGTATACGTATATCTATCCTGAGAACCTCATCTTCTATTCCGTGAATGCTTTCTTCGCTTCTCCCCAAGGGATTCAGGAAATCCGACAGCAAGATGTCTCACCCCACCTTTATTGGCGCCATTGACCAGGGCACCACGAGCTCTCGTTTCCTCATCTTCAACCAGCGAGGAGAAGTAGTTGCCGCACACCAGCTCGAGTTCAAGCAGATATACCCAAATCCGGGGTAAGTAGTCTCATCCCCCTGCGCGCGCGCCTCAGTCATTGCTACCAGAGGATGCTACAGCGTCGCATTTGGAGGTATGAAGCACTCGATTTTCTAACATCATTCAATAGCTGGCACGAGCACGATCCTGAGGAGCTTGTGTCGTCTGTCGAGGAATGCATTGACGGCGCTGTCCAGGCTTTCGAGACGCAGGGCCATTTGCGCGAGCATATTGTCGCGATTGGCATCACCAACCAGCGAGAGACGACAGTGGTCTGGGACAAGACCACTGGCAAGCCTCTTCACAATGCTATCGTTTGGACCGATGCTAGATCCCAGGAGCTTGTCCGCAGGCTCAAGAGCCGTATTGGAGCTGGAGAGCTGACTGCCCGATGCGGTCTCCCTCTATCCACATATCCCTCCGTTAGCAAACTTCTCTGGCTGCTTGAAAATGTCAAGGAGGTCAAGGATGCCTATGAAGCTGGCAATCTGGCATTTGGCACCGTGGATACTTGGTTGACTTACAAGCTCAACGGTGGTACTGCCCGAAACGTTTATGTCTCTGATCCCTCCAACGCTTCGCGCACCATGTTTATGAGTCTTGAGACTCTCGACTACGATGAGGAGCTTATCGATTGGTTCCGCCTCGACCGTAAGAAGATCTTTCTGCCAAAGATTGTGCGCTCCTCTGATACCGAAGCCTACGGTAGCTTGGCTGGTACCTTGCTGAAGGGTGTCAAGATTACGGGCTGCTTGGGAGACCAATCTGCTGCTCTTGTTGGGCAGAAGGGATTCTCAGCTGGTCTTGCTAAGAACACATATGGTACTGGCTGTTTCCTTTTGTACAATGTCGGCCCTAAGCCAGTAATCTCGACTCACGGTCTGCTGGCCACAGTTGCCTTTGACTTTGGCGAGGGCAGGACCATGTACGCTTTGGAAGGCAGCATTGCTGTCGCCGGATCCAGCGTCAAGTTCCTCGTTGACAACTTTGGCTTTGTGGACTCATCATCCAAAATTAGTGCCCTTGCCGAAGAGGTGGAGGACAACGGAGGCTGCACATTTGTCACTGCCTTTAGCGGTCTCTTTGCGCCATACTGGGTCGATGACGCCCGCGGAACCATCTTCGGCATCACTGCCTACACCCAGCGCGGACACATTGCCCGGGCTACACTTGAAGCCACGTGCTTCCAGACACAAGCCATTCTGCGAGCAATGGAGAAGGATAGCGGCAAGCCGTTGACCGAACTTGCTGTTGATGGTGGAATGTGCAACTCTGATCTCATTATGCAGGTAGGTTTTTATTTGTTGTGACATTTTACTGGATTACTTTATCAGTACAGCACCTAACCATTGTTAATAGACCCAATCCGACCTCATCGGCATCCCTGTCAATAGACCAGGCATGCGCGAAACAACTGCCCTTGGAGCCGCCATTGCTGCTGGCCTGGCAGTTGGTGTTTGGGAGAACTTTGAGGACCTCAAGGATGTCAACACTGAGGGCCGCACCATCTTTAAACCACAGATCCCAGAGAAAGATGCGGCTAAGCGATTCGCTCGTTGGGAAAAGGCCGTGCAGATGAGCAAAGGATGGCTCAACGAAGCATAAGCTAGCCAAGCGATGAAAGGGGGGGGGGGCTTCTTTGAAGTTAAGGGATATTATATACTAGTTTCTTGTTTTTGGCTGGCTTGCTTGAATATTGCGCAACGAGTCCACGATGGCTAGGGTTTTGAGTACGGATTTTTGTATGATAATGTAGATAAGGGATTGGAATACAGTTGATTGATTGACTTGCCTGCTGTTATTGGTCATCCTCTCGAATGGCATTGTGCAATGTAGCTTCAACAACAGCTGAGGTTGTATTATAGTCCCGTTAAGCACTTAATAATTACAAGTTTTATGGAATCACTTTTTTAAAAATAAAATATGCAAGACCAGACTCAGTAGCCATCCAAGACTTTGTCAGGATGGCCAAACTGTACCATCCGCCCATTATCCATTATTCCCACCATATCCGAGTCCACAATCGACCCTATCCTATGTGCGACTACAATGATGGTAAAGTCAAGGAACTCCTGTCGGATTAGTGCTTGTATCTTTGTATCCGTCTCAACGTCCAGGTGACTAGTCGCTTCGTCCAAGAGAAGGAGCTTGTATGCCGATGGCGTCCGAACTTGAGCGGCCCCTGTAGGGTCGCTGTTGGCAAGATCCTTTTGGATAATCGTCCTTGCAATGGCGAAAAGTTGCGTCTCTCCTTGAGATAATGATTCCGACGTCATGTTAGCATCAAGGCCTCCTCGAGCCTTGATGAGTTCCCAGAGTCCCACCTTGCGGAGAGAATAGATAATCAGATCGTCGCGAGAATTGTCATCAATACTTCCAGACTCACTGTCACTGCTGATTTTGGCCTGGAAAGGATTCGCATTGAAACGGAAAGTGCCAGGCAGGGTGAGTGATTCCTGTGGTATTGATAGAATCCGGGATCGGAGAGTTGTGCGAGGAATGGTGGCAACAGATAAGCCATCGATAATTATCTGGCCTATATTTGCCGGCGAAGCTGCCATGCCTTCGACGTTTCCGGCTGAGGCTATGTTCACAAGACGTAGCAAGACGGATATTAATGTACTTTTACCACTGTACAGACACAATCATTGATTGACATTAGTAATAATCCAAAAATGCGGACGCCAATTATGTGTGAGCTTACCTCCCTGTCCGACCGATAATCCCAATCTTTTGCTTGGACTTGACAAGAAACGAAACATCACGCAAGGCCATGTTTTCTCCGCTGAGGGCTAATATTAGAGACGAGACTAAATGGGCAGACATGGCTCATCAGAACTCACTTGTAAGATGCAGAAACGTTGCGAAACTCCATCGCCCCTTCACTCGGCCAGTCAGGTCGCGGCTCTCGCACCTCATCATCCACGTCTTCTGGAAGAATAGCACTCTCTAGGGTCTTGGTCCTTGCAATCGCTCCAAGCGAAGTTTCCATCTGGGTCCAACTCAACAGCAGTCCCTGCAAGGCTTGGCTGAAAGACAGAACAGCAGTCAAAGCCACTCCCAAAGAACCGCCACTGGTCGTGCTACGCAGTGAAAATGCCAGAGCTACCAGAGCAGTGGCAATCGCAGCAACCATCAGATCGAGGACGAGTGTAAGCCACCGCTGAATACATAAGAGGAGGTAAAAAGGCTTTTGTGACCGATCAAGGTGCCGAAGGTTTGTCTTGATAAAATTAGCGCGCCAGTCAAAGGCTCGGATGCTGACTAGACCTTCTGTCGTTTCGACAAAGTGAGTGAATAATGGGCTTTTTGCCTCGAGTTCAAGGAACCGAAGCTGTCTTGATGTCCGAAGATACACTCTTTGAATAAAGTAGAGGGCGATAATCGTCACTGGGATGCATATCGCCATGTAGCTAGATCCGAGGGAGATGAAGATGAGCTGGGCTACACACTGAAGTGCAGCTTTTTTTTTGTGAAGCTTTTAGTACCATCTTTTAGACATTGAGCGTATGTATGTTACAAAACGTACCGAGAATTGTCCCAAAAGCAGCGGTGGGAAGAACAGCATCAACAAGCGTCATATCCTGGCTGAAACGATTGAGCGTGACACCAAAGTCAACAGTCCAGAAGAAATGCATCGGCGCATGCATAACTGTGCGCAAAAGAATCCTATGAAGCTCTGTACCTGATTTTGGAACGATGTTTATCATGATTTGCCTTGTATCGGTAGGTCAGTCTCGGATTACATAGATCAGTAGGTCTGGGGGGGGGGGGGGGCTATTACCATATCATCGCACCTTGACTAATTGATGCAACAAGTACCAGCATTACATAGACCCCAATGAAGAGCCTATACCTGGGAATGGGATCCTCTGTGTACCATTGAATCCAGAATCGAGGGTAGTTCGAGGCAAAGGTGAAAACTACCAGGATGATGACAGCAAGTAGTGTGCGCCATAACCCGATACATCTATAATAGTAGAGGTAGACAGAGGTATCACCGGTGCGTCGTGCGAGATCCTCCAAGTCCTCCTGGCTAGCTCCTTTTATAGCATTTTTGGGTTTATTGGACATGGGAGTATTCGAATTTGCTGCCCCGTCGTCGCCTTCCATCTCGCTTTCTACACTTTGAGGAGGTAAAGGCAGATCGTTCAACGTCGCAAACTCGTCCAGACTGTGGCTCTTGGCTGTTTTGGAGTTTGGATCAATCACAATTATATTGTCGGCCATGGAGGCGTGCCGCACTGCCGATTGTGAGCATATGACCAAGTCGATAATATCAGCAAGTAACACTTACCAGCATCGGTGACGAGAATCACAGTGCAGTGTAGTTTTCGTAGAAGACCATCCTCTGAGAAAAGCCTCTTTGCAATCTTCTGCTCGGTCTCTCGGTCAAGAGCACTAAAGATATCATCAAGAAGAAGGAGCTCCGTACGTGCGTAAATGGCTCGCGCCAAAGCCTATATCTTGGTTAGAAACTCCGAGCACATATGAAGAAGAGAGAAGTCACAAGTCGCTACATACTAGCCGCTGCCTCTGCCCACCGCTCAATACGGATCCCCGACTCCCAATGATGGATGCATCTCCTTGCGGAAGCTGTTGTATAACATCCTCCAAGTCGCAGGCGTGGATGACGGTGTTGTACCAAGTTGCTTCATACGGTGCTGTGCAGCAAAGCACGTCGCGGATGGAGCCGTTAGGAAGCCATGGTATTTGCGAACAATAGCCTACGGACTTTGTCAAGACTGAATGAGACCCACGTTCAAGAGTGATTTCTCCCAGAAGAGCTTTCAGCAAAGTGGACTTCCCAGACCCTACAGGACCTATGACGATAGTAAGTTGCGCTGCAAAGATGCGGAGGTTAACGCCTTGGAGAATGAGTTCCGCGTCTTTTGCCAGGCGCAGGTCTATGTCTTCTAGCTTAACAAGCAATCCGCCCTGTTTAGGCCTTGGCGTTTGCTCCATTGCCGCCATCTCATGCTCAAAGCCATTTTCAGTCGATTCGCAATCTAATAATGTCTGCGACGCATGCTCGTTATTGCCACTAATATTGCGGGTAAGAAGAAACGTCTGTATGCGATCCAGACAGCCTTCCGCGACTCGTAACGCAGGAATTGAGGCTAAGAAATTGACTGTGGGATTTGTAATCAACGATATAATAGCAAGCGATGTAAAGGCCTTAACAGTAGAGAGTCCATCACCATTTTCCACCTGAGATCGTATAGCGTATACAGTGAATGTAACGAGAGGCGCCAGAATTTGCGGCATGGAGGCTGCGAAGCGTATTATTAGATATTGCATAGATTAGCGAGAACAGCGATTGACCATACCGACGATGTTGATCCATACAATCATCCAACGAAATTGTTTCGAAAGTTGCAACTCTCTGATGCGTTGTGTCTGAAGCAGATCTACGATGAGCTCTTCTAGGCCTAGCATTTTCACAGCCTTCATATCGCGAAGCACTGAGGAAGTTTTGCCGACCCGGCTTTGGATAGCCTTGATCCATGGTAACTGTTTCGGACCGATGTACCGTGCTAGCCATGTCTGCCATGCAAAACACACTACTCCAAGGTTAACTATACGAGAAGAAGCGCAAGGCGCACTGGAAACGACTCACTGATAGCGACTAATATCGGCGCGATGGAAACAGCTCCCATTTGTCGTTCGAGCAGCCATATTCCAATGGCAATCTCAAGTAGCCGAGCCCATGTCTCATGGATTAACTCCAGGCCACTGACGGCTCGATCGACATCTGTGCTCATCAGAGTGACAGTCTTTGCCTCATCGTGATCGCCCGCAGGAGCCTCCAGTGACGTAACATATATCAAGGAGATGGTGGCCGCTCGAACCATTGCCAAGGACCTACAAAGTTTATACTGATACAGAGAAGTTGAAACCTTGAAGCGTGCGTTAGACCAGAGAGTTTGCAGTTGACGAGGTATTCGAGTTCAACTTACTGCGATTCCGAGATACACAAGAGCAGTAGCCGCAATTAGGCCATACCCATAGTTTGTCGTTTTCTCATCAACCGTCTCTTTAAGTAGACTAACTGCTCGTTCAATGAGAAAAGGCTGCGCGTAGTTGAAGGCGACTAGACAGAGACGTGGGAAAACGACAGCGAGAAATGGCCATCGAAGAGTAGATACGAGGGCAAACACAAGCGAATAGCGGCCTTTTCCCTTATCTGCCACCAGGTTTGAGAATTTGTTAATTAATGTTGTGATCTATAGAAATACGATAGCGACCAACTTACACTTGCCCCAGCCATGGAGAATCCGCGACTGCACGGGCTCGGATGCCAATGCGATGTCAATATCGCACAGCGAATCTAACGTAATGGTAGTACGATAACCTTGGAGAAAGGTCGGGTGGAGCCACCAGAAGAAGCTCCGGTTCAGGATTCCGCTGAGGTTTTCGAGAGGAAACCGAGAGTACGGCTCCTTGAGATAGCCACATTTGCTTCTGACTTCAAGGACCAGCAGGACAAGCTTGAGTGCCATGGCTGTCGATAGTACGCCCGCAATGGCTGTAGAAGGCCCTCGTAGAAAAAGCGTTCGTACCTGGACGGCGTCAAAGAGAACGAATATGAGTAAGAAAATGCTCAGTAAAGAAGACGGTGCCAGCGACCGGTCATGTCCCAGCAGAGCAAGAACAGACACGGCGACAGTCACAACGAGATAGACAACCGCGTATGGAATAGCAGTTTTGACAATGTCATCCTTGGACCAAAACACAACAAGAGCGAGCTGCAAGCCGATCAACGCGGCACTTGTGGTCTGCGAATTGGTGTCAGTTGACGCCAGCTCAGCTTGGAGATATCCGAGGCCAACTTACAGCTTTCAATGCCAGCACCTTGCTGGGCACCGTTTTCCGCGTCGCGCGCCATAGTATTCGCAGCTGAAATGGCAGGAAAAGAAGGAGAAGAGCAGAGGGGCCAATAGAGAGGATGCTCTGCTCGAACAGCAGGGTGAAGTCGAACGTGCCGTCGCAAGAGGCAGCTGGACCAAACGAGGCATCCGAGCAATCCTGCGTTACATTTGCCATTTTTCAACCTAAAAACACGAAACAGAGCACAATACTGCCTTGCTTCTGCTGCAGGGAGTCGTGAACTTGAGAGCCATTTAGATTTGGTAAGTAAGGCCCAAGATGTTGGGGCGCTGTGGGAATCGCTTTTGCGACAGGAGTTTTACGCACTTACCTGTAGGTGAGTGTTGGTCGTGTTGGGGGGAGTGCGCAAAGCGGCCCAGACATTAATGGACGCGCGTCCGTTAACTCCAAAAGCAACAGAGACACGGCAAACAAACACCCAACAGGTGCAAATAATATCCAAAAAAACAACATCTGGAGACGAACCGCTTCGGATTTTCCTTGCATCGCTTGACCGCATAACACCTCAGCTATACAAAAGGTAGTGATTGAACGTTAGGCAACTAACTCACGCATTAACTCACGCCAAGGGGTACCCGCCCTGTAATCTATGTGTATATTGCGCTCGAGGGCTTCTTTTAAGCATAATATGTCCAGCCCCGCCATCATCCGTTCTAGCGTTGATCTAATAAAACTGACTGTTTTCTGTATATAGGCCGTCCCGCTATTACCGTTACGGCCCACACTGAGAGGGCAAAGTATTGGCATCATTCTTTACATACACGTACATCATGCTAAGCACGTTAAACGAGGAAATGGAACATGGCAACCCGATCTTAGGCTATTAAACTGTAGGTAGAGCTAAGTTGTTAAAGCAAAGTCCTCGGACCTTTGCCCTCAGAATAATCGCTAATCCCCCCGACCCAGCTCTCGGCTGCCACAGTAACACCAAGCCCTAACCGTTTTGACCTTTAACTGGCCCAGTCTGGCGTACCAGTAGGAGGACTTCCCATCAGTTTGCAGCTAGCTGCGAAGCTAGGTAGACTCCTCAGCTCCAGCGTCCTTTCCGATGTAACTATAGAGGTTGGTGGCACGCTTCTCAGCAGGAGCTTCGGCGTCTTTTCCAATGTAGCTATACAGGTTGGTGGCACGCTTCTCAGCAGGAGCTTCAGCATCCTTTCCAATGTAGCTGTAGAGGTTGGTGGCACGCTTCTCAGTAGAAGCTTCAGCATCCTTTCCGATGTAGCTGTACAGATTGGTAGCACGCTTCTCATTAGAAGCCTCAGCATCTTTTCCAATGTAGCTGTAGAGGTTGGTGGCACGCTTCTCATTAGAAGCTTCAGCATCCTTTCCAATGTAGCTGTACAGGTTGGTAGCCGGAGCAGCCAATGCGAGTGAGGCGCTGAGAGCACCCAAGGTGAAAGTCTTGGACAGATGCATGTTTGTTGAGTATACGTAGGTAGACGTTTTGGTGGTAGAGTAAGTTTGATTTGAGGGCTGGTAAAAAGATGAAGCCGGGAGTGATGACCGAAAAGTTCTGCATCTAAAGCTTTTCCATCAAGGCACCAGTCAGACCTTTATAGTGGTGGGTTCAGCAACAACCTCCTCATTGCCTCATTAGCTTTACCTACCTGACTGTCACCATCACATCAGATGAGACCGCCAGTAGCCCGTGTTGTCTCGATACTGCGGACGAGGCTCGCCTCTGCGGAGAGGATCTGCGTTCTTGATGTTGGCCAGCCTCTCAAGAGTTGAAACGTAGCAACGCATGTATTCCATATACATGACTGCATATGCATGTTGGCTTACGTTTGTTACTTGTGTCCTGGAGCATGTTCAATTCATGTTCTAGCCTCGTCTGTGTCTTCGAGTAGATTCCCCACAGGGTCTAGAGGGCTCCCCGTTATGATGCCCCCAAATCACATCTGCTTCTTGCTCCTTGCTCCTTACTCCTTACTCCTTACTTCTTCCTTCTTTCAACCCATTCTCAAGATTGTACATCTTCCCCTCAAAAACTTTGCAGATTCAACCACCATCAGTTCAACATGTTTAGCTTTACTGATCTGGTCTATACGTGGAAGCAAAAATCCATGAGAATCCCCGACATGGACGTGGTCGACCAAGCATACGACGACGCGGAGTCTTCAGCATCTGATACTGAAAGATTTCTCCCTTCGGAGAAGTACGAATCAGCATGGACTGTTGCCTCGGGGCACCGCAAAATGAAATGGTTGACTATCATCAATCTCGTCGTCTTTTTCGCTTCTCTCACTGTGCTTATTTCAACAGCAGCTATACACTTGGAGCACATGGGTGATAGAAACTATTATCTCAAAAAAGTAACAGCATACTGTGAGTCTCTCCAAATGCTCTTTCTACACTGTACATCTTCTACACGCTGTACAAGGCCTAACCAAATTGGAAGCTCCGATGTTCGACAAAATCTACGTTCCGGTAGAAACCAAAAAGATGGACGCAACGCTGATGGTTCCAAATCCCGCACCCATATTTCGCCAACCTCCGAGCCCAGAGGTTGATGCTGCCTGGGACAGGCTCGCAAATGTGCGCCCCATTCCCATCACCCGTGAGGACGTCATTCGCATGGGCAAGGACCCAGAACAAGCCGCCAAATTCCCCCAAAGCTTCGGTTTTGGCTCTGATGCATACATTGGCAGACTGGATATATTCCACATTATTCATTGTCTTGATCAAATCCGCAGAGAAGCCAACTTCGACTATTACTACGGCAAACATTGGGGCAATCCAAGCAATGTATCTGAGATGCACAAGACTCACACCTCGCACTGCTTCCACATCATTTTGCAAAACCTGATGTGCTCGCCCAACCTTGACATCTACACTCATTTCTGGGCCGACGCCCAACTGAATGCGTTCCCCGACTTCAACGTCAATCACAAGTGTTTCGACTTTGAGAAGTTACTGAGCTGGCAGGAAACCAATTCCGTCAGCGTGGACGAGTTTGCTGCCATTAGACGACCTGAAAGCTACAAAGCTCACATTATGGCACCCAAGTTCAAAGAGCTGTTTGGGTATGAGGGTCCAGGTCAATTTGAGGGAGAAGAGGTGGGCTAAGCAAGACATGTCTTTGATGGGCCGCTTGCCGTTGGACTTACTATCGCTACTGTGCCATCATTATGGGGAGAAACGGCCGGATGCTGCTGATTCCGAAGTGGAGAGGAAATAGCGGGTAGATCGAGATCTTTAATGACATACTGAATCAAGAACTAGCCATAACAGGGAAGTTGTACCACTTATCATATCTTTCGGCTCACAGTGGCGTCTCGGATGCCTAATTAGTGCAGCGGGCTGCATTCGAACGTCATTCGAACGGTATTCAACGGGTGCAAAAGTACTGCCATTAAAAGAAATGAGGTTGCGTCTATATGCAAGTGCGGCAGGACCACATGCTAAGGAGAAGCTACCTTAAGTAATATACATTGGGATATATGCGGACATGCATAAATACGACGCTTGTAAGGCTGTAGTGATGGTTTGTCTAAGTCCTAACGCAGTGACACCTACATAAACTGTGAGTAGTACCCCCTCATTGGGTTACATCACCACCCTTTCCAACAATGCCGGGGGGCTTCATTAACGCTCCTAGGTTTCTTCCTTGGTCCCGCTCGAAGCCCCCCTCAACGGATTGATGGCACTACAGCTGTATAATTGGACATGTTGTACTACTCTCAAGCCGTGAAGAACAACCGACCAACATCAAAAGAAATACGCCTCCCCAAGAGTAGTATATTTCATTCAGCAAACAGTCTGACTGACGCAGACAGCCCGACAGAGTCCAAGTCGCGGTCATGTTTCGATCCACCGTCATGCTATTCGACTATACAAAAACGCGTGCAGCTGTTGTGATTATAGCAGCAGCTTTTTGCGCAGCCGTACTGCTCATATCGCCTTGGAGCATGGACAAAACCTGGAACTCGATTATAAAAAGTCAAGATGCCACGTCTACGCGAAACGCTGCGTGTCCGCGATTGTGGACTATCCCAAGATCTTTTCAAGCAATCACCAATGAAAGCACCATGGATAATGAGTTTTGGATATCCATTGACCAGGCACCGAACGACGGCTTCGTCACCGTCCAGACAATGGACGGTGATTCTCAGGGTTGGGGAGTCTCGATGTGGCACCAGTTGCACTGTTTATCGCTGATTAGAGGGATGCTGACCGGCGGTGGTGCTCACCACCACCACAGGAGAGGGAGCGATGATCAGAAGCAGCCATCTTTACATTGGATACACTGTTTAGATTATCTCGCACAAGTCAGTCTCAGTAGATTCAAGGTCCAGATTCAGCACTAACAGGATTTCAAATCTTAGGCAATTCTGTGCGCTGCGGATGATACTCTTGAGGCTCCAGAGACGCACATAACCCTGGAGAATGAGACGCAGAATATCATCAACGGCCTCGGGTCCAGTGTTGTCCATCAATGCCACTCAGCACGTCATATTTGGGCAGCAGCTGAAGACTCTGCCAATACACCCTGGAAGGCATGGAACCATCAGCCAGGGGACACTGTAAAAAGTGTTATGAAGATGTTGTCAGAATAAGCGTATAGAAAGGATATCATTGGAAATCTAGGTATGGGCAAAAGAGGAAGACAAAAGAGACGAAAATAGCAGAAGAGGAAAGTCATAGCTAGCATAAAGGTAATAGGTCTTATTTTTATAGTAAGTAGTCTGCTCTATATCTATCTACTTAATTTACTAAGGCTAATTAAATCGAAAACAGTATATTTTCTACTCCTTAATTAATTAGTTACCTATAGAGGGGAAAAAATCTTGTTCTAACTCGCCCAATTCTAACTACTTGCGACCACTATGTCTTATACAAGAGTCTCAATACACTTCTAACTGCCTACCAATTTTCGTCCACTTCTAGCTCAATATTCTTCACGATCCACTATACATTACTATTGCTGCACGGTAGAATAATCGAATTAGGAAAGTTTTTTTGCTGGGCAGAAAAAATGCAAGTCCCGAATTAAAGACAAAACATAATTGGATGCTGTAACGTTATGAACCTAGTGTTTACCATCAATATTAGAAGACAGCCTCTGGCTGTAGTTGTTCATCCTCCCCTTTCGCCCTCACCTCCCCTTCCCTCTTTCCTCTCTCCTCTTCCCCTTAACGATCGTTTTTCATGAGGATGTCTCACCTTAGTCGTCAGTCGTCACTTCTACACATGCAGCACGGATCGCAATACGTCCACGACGGACTACGGAATCCAAGACCACCACCCTAACAAGTTCTTAACCAACGGCCGCACCAAATTTCTGCAGTTCGTTTTCAAATGGCAGGTACTTCTTGAATTTAACACTCTTGTTTAAATAGCATGTTTGCTGCAAATGACTTAGGGTGCTATATGGGATGCGGCCGCCCGATCCTCACCGGCTCGACTCTAGGCTATGAAACGAGTCAATAGACATACCCGAATATTTTTTTGGCTTAAAAGTCAGTAATATATATTTCTTTAGCCTATAATTTAAATGATTTTTTAAATGAGTGTAATTTGTATACAGTATGCGTGATTTTCAAGGATGGTCGCAGACTTTTGCCCCCTTACTGTAGATTGCCAGATACCATGCCTAATCACACTGGTGCAGCCGCTTCGGGAACTTCTTAGGGAACTTCTTTTTGGTCAGGTTCTGATTCTGACTACAATGAATCCGGAGCCGTGTGTTACCCAAACTTGTTTTTGTGCATGAAGCCCGAACCGAATGTCTGTATCGTTGACGCACCATGTCGTCGCGCATCCTCCAACCCCTGGAAGTGTTTTACACCACGTTAATCCTCTGTTCTGACATTACGTTAGCTCTTAATACGTGGTGATAAGTGCTTTTGTCCTGTTTCCCGCACCGGCTGGGTAGCCTCGGCATCCAACTAGCAAACTATCATACCACGCATGGACGACTGAATACCGTGCCGCTGGCTTCAAAGTCCCGGCATCCACACAAACTTTCTGCAAAATGTACCATAATTCTTTTAAATTTGACATCGCGCAAAGTAAATTAAGTAATAAACTAGTAATCTATGGTCACAGGGACAAAGATACTTGACGCCGTACATAGCGAGAATCGCAAAAAAATGTTATGAGTCACGGTGTAATTCATATAAAAGTCAATTGAGGCTTACACTGGTTGCTTGTGCTAAAAAAAAAAAAAAAATTGTCCAGCCGAGACATCCAGCAGAGCCTTTCCTTTCATCATTTCAATTCGTCTTCCTCGCTTCTATCAACTTCTATTTTCTCTCGTTGATTTTGCCTCTTTCCAGCTAATCAACATATTGATTTTGGATACTCCATCCAGCTCCTTCTCTTTGATACAGGCGTATCCAATATCCATTACCAATTTACCTTCGGGTCTCCCACCTGTATTTGATATTTCAAAGGTAGCCCTAGATAATTGATATGCCCTTAGCTTGTAGCGTTACTTGGCCTGTCTCATCTCGTCAGCTATCTGTATTTGCTGACCATGATATCCAACTGTGGTCTGAGACGGAATATTCTTGTGATCTGGCTGACCGCCTTTTATATCTCTTAGCTCATTGTGACTTCGATATCTTCTATTACTAGGTTAGGTAGGATTTCCTCAGGGTATCTCATAAGGTTAAAGATAAACTAAGATAGTTGCTGAATATTTTTCATAGAGAGCATACCGCTTTTCAGCCAGCCAGCTAGGATATGGTTGCTCCAGGTAGTGGTCTGGGTCTTGGATTGATTGGATGACCATGCTGACCGCTGGCGATGGTTGTCTAAGAACCCGGATGTCCTGTTACTTCGCTCTATGGCTATATCTATGAAGTAAAGGGTGGATTATGGAAATCGTAGGACATGCACCGCTAGCTCAGCACAGAGAAGTTCTCGAAGATGTTGGGAAATGTCTTAGAGAGACGTGGCCTAGCCGGGGGGGTTAAATTGGGCGGCATTAATTGGGAGTTCACCCATGGAGCGTGAGTAGAGCGCTAATACTGAGCCACAGGTGAAATCACCGACATGGAGAAAGGAGCTATGACTGGCACTCATTGATGCCTGATCCCAAAGGCAGTCTGTTATAGCGATGACACAGCATAATTTCCAATCTGGCTAGAGCACCTCTAGACAAGATAGAGTTCTGTCTTGGATGTGCTAAGGGTGCCGTCATAATGGAATGTGCTCCTAAGGTGCATTAAAATGCATAGCTTTGCTTCGTATGTTGATATTCCCCTTATAATAACCGTGTAATTCCTTCTTTAAGTCGTGGAATTGCTCATGACGTGTAGTTTCTTAGGCAAACTATCTTCCTAAAATCAAAGCGTCAGAGTTCTACGGGCCCTGATCATGCACGCAGAGATACGTGTGGACTCATTGGCCCGCCGACTTGATTACCCTTTGAAGTATGGCAGTGAAAGTCGTTCAAACAATAGTCTTTTGAGGCAATAGCAGATGTGTGTGCAATATCTATATCAAATCTGATCTTGTCGAGTTTTTTAGACGGCCGTCCTGTTAATTGATCGCCCTATGTTATGGCATCGATAGCCAACCATAGCATAGTCATGAAGAGAGATGCATAAAACTGAGATTGTCAAAAATAGGCACCGTCGTTACTCGACTGATATTAAGTCGAATGAGTTTAGATGGAAGCTGCACTTGGCTTCTAGAATATCTCCTTACCTTATAGTGCTAATTAATTAAGTTATCTTCTCGACTGGCTTTGTGCAATATAGCTTCAGCAAGAGCTACAGTTGTATGATAGTGCCGTTAAGCACGTGGCTGTCGGGAGTTTTCTTTGTTGTGGAGATCTCTTCCCAAGTTGAAGCTGCAACAACGGGGCAGCACGGATCTCTCCTGTGACGATTCGGGATGGGTCTCGGCCAAGAAGCACCGAGGCTGTCCAACGGACTCCCTTGGGATTTTGCTCGGTCCTATAAGCCCGAAGATGTGGACACTGGCTGGCTTGGGTCGTATTCACACTAAAGATGGAGCATCTGGAACGCAACGCTCGGGTGTCGGACAGAGGCAAGGCTGGGTGGGGCAAAATCTGAGATTGGACCAATTCGCACATATGCTCTGGGAATACATATGATCTTCATCGTGATTATGTCAAAGGTATGATGATGATGATGATGATTCGCATGTCGCCTGCTGAAGGGACCACCCGTATTCTTCTAGAAGCTTTGCCAGAAACTAAGCAGATCTGCAACAATCTTTTTTTTTAAAGCTCGCTGTGGTGGCGCAGCCACAAAGACGGAGCAAAAGATGGCTTAGGCGATCAAACAGACCCGGAAGGCCAGGCCCCTGCAAGCTCGGTGAGAACAACAGCAGCCACCCGACAGTCCCATCTAGAGCAAGTAAAAACGGTACAGCGAAATGAAGCCTAGGAACAACATTTCAAATTCTTTGTTAAATTCTGGCTAAATAAACAAGAACCCAATCGCAGGAACTTCATTTCAATAGACCACCCACTAGTTGTATATATCCCCCATGACCAAATAACCTGATTTGGGTTACGCGCCGAGCCAACGTTCTGACAAAAAGCTGCTGCCTACGGGATGCCAGGGAAGTCGCTGTGTCAAGGCCGAGAAGAACATACATAGAAAGAAGCCGTTTCGACAAGCCGTCGAAGGATTTGCTGCGGAGAAGCCGGTGCGGAGGGGGGCGTGTGGTGTGGTATGGTATAGTGATGTATCACGGCGCGAACGGACCTCTTTTCAATGACTCGGGTAATTGGAAGCGAAGGGGAGGGCGGGGGATATGGTCGTTTTGAAAGTTTGGTGATCCTTGTATTGTGGCATCATGGGGGACAGAAAGCTGTGGTGATAGGGTGAGGATGGGGAATTGTGACTTGTGTTACGGGATGAGGGTTGGGGTTGCTGGTGTGGAGGGTGCTGGAGATGGTGTTGCCGCCGGCGGAACGGAGGATCGGAGCCTTTTTGGGGTTTTGTTGATGAACTACCAAATTAACTAATAATTAACCAACCAACCAACCAGTCGGGCAACCAACGATGCCAAAAGTTCTCTGAATGTGGAGTCACTGCTACTTTATTAATACGTCTACCGAGTCTGTTATTCACCTTTTGGGCGACCGCGCCACATCTGCAGAATTGAAGACAATCGCAAAGACGGCCAAATCCAGTAGTAGAAGCTACACGGGTGACAATGAGAGGAATTAGATAAAGTACATAGTTTAATCTATGGAATTCTATGCCAAAGCAGGTACGTCTGCAAAGTCTTGTTGGTAAAGTCTTTCTCCACTTACCTACTCTATTTCTATTTCCCAAATTAGCGGTAACTAATCCTCACCACACGAGATTGTATACTTGATTTATCGAGATCTTGGAAAGAATTGTACTGTCATAATACCTGCACACATAAGTTTCCACTATATAAATTAATGTGTGACAGAGCTGCAGGATATTATTTCTAAACATATTCAACTTCTGTTCTGATTGGGAAGTTTGCATGGACTGGCTCCCCATAGGCGATAACCAATTCCACGTAATCAGCCACAGAGTGTGCATAAGTTCTCCACAATATTAGAGTCGCTCGTCTTGTCAGATGTGGCTGGAGCACCGTTCTGCTCGGTCAGCAAACTCCGAGGTAGAACAGCAATTGTGCGCGCCATCCTCAATTAGTAAACTGCAGAATCCATGGGCTGGGCCACGTTAACTCGCTTTATTCTAGTTTGCTTTAGAGCAAGGCAGCTATATAGAATAGAAGGTGGAACATTGCGTAGATAGACGCAGCAGAGCATCAATAATCCAGATCTCTCCCACGGCTGTCCAATGATGACATAGCAACATACTATCGTAATGGCAAGAAAGAAAATGGAAAAGAAATAATTAAAAATAATAAAAAATAAAAAAACCTCCAATTCTGCGGTGCACCGTTTCTTGGACATGTCACCCACGGTGATTACCAAACTTGCCCTATCAGGCTTAGAGCCGCCGTCATCAACCGCTCTGGTCAAGCCGTTCAGGGCGCCCCCCGTCAACTGTGGCTGCTGCTTAAAACTCCACTCTTGGACTCATCGAAAACAAGCCGCCGAACCGCAGCAGCAGAGACCATGATCCATCAACTGAAAAGACAGTAAGGAGTAACTTACGCCCGCCTGCTTGTCTCTTCGCATAGCGCGGGTCCTCTTGTGTCTGTATGCAGAAGGGATTCACGCAAAAGCACGCAACCGCACGCAGATGTGGAATCAACCCCACGGTAACGGTCATGGGGCAGTTCGCACGCTAGAATCCAGGAACCCACCACAGGCAACCTCGCGATCCATGCCCGAGGAAGAGGCAAACTCGGTGTCGAGCCACGACGAAGGCTCCAGCGCCGACGAGACCACGCCGGCGGGGGCATCGTCATCGAGGAACGGGTCTGCAGGTGATGCTGGCGCCTCCTCGGGGAAGAAGCGTAAGAGGATCAAGTATCAGAAGACGTCGTACGTGTGTTCTCTGGCCCCTATTCCTATAGGAATTCCTATTCATATTTCCATCTCTATCCTCTGTATATCATAGATCTGTCTCTCAGTATTCCCATTATCTGCATACACGATGCCCCTTGCCGCTCATGGATGGACCATGAGCATCTACTCTTCAAGCAACTGACTGCGCAATGGACGACGGCTGACCAAAACCCTCATCCCAGATGTGAGCTCTGCAAGGCGCGCAAGGTCAAGTGTGACCGCGCAGAGCCAGCTTGCTCCTGGTGTGCTCGGCACGACCGGGCTTGCGTCTATCTCGAGAGGCAGAAGCCAGGCAGTCGCATTGGCTTCAGTCTTGAACTCGAGGCCAAGGTCAACAGGATCGATGCCCTGCTGCAGAGCCTCGGCCGCCGTGTTGAAGAGCACATTGCCAATGACCACGCCGCCGCTGGGCAACCTCAGATTCTGTCGCCAGCCACTACTAACCACGTATCATCTCCCGCCGATGTTTACCATCCAGATGGTGCCAGAGTCAGCTCTGTAGCACCGCCAAGGAGCGCTCCTTTGAGCCAGGCGCGGCCTGTTCTTGCAGCTCCCGTATGGGATGCCAGCAGTCAAGATGGCCAGGAAGCTCGAATGTCAGCCCAGGCGGCATCAAACCCCCCGCCTTCATTTAATCAGAATTACCCGTCATCCTCTAGCTTCTCAGGACCTCGGAGAGGACCTTCATCTCTCTCCAACCCCAACGACTTTCCTCCTCACGATATTGTCTACAGCCTTGTCGACCTGTACTTTAAACACTGCAACCCCTGGTGTCCAATTTTGGACCGCAAGACCACATTTGGCATCTTCTTTGGCTCGACCTCACTAAACGAACCCGACCGTATCCTCCTACACGCCATCATGGTAGTCACTTTAAGGTTTCTAAAAGACCCTCGACTGACGCCCAGCATGAGAGCTCATCAACACGCTCAGTCGAAACAAGCTGTCCAGATGTACGCCTTGGAGCACGTAAGCATCGCTGCGCTCAGAGCCCTGGTAATACTGACCTTGGACGAATTGGGGACCTCAAATGGTCCCAAGGGGTGGAATCTACTGTCACTTCTCGCGCAGAACATTAGACAACTTGGCCTTTGTGATGAAAGCAGTGTCTACCTTTCCGTCCAGTCAGACGACACTCCTCTTACAGGATCCATCCGGAGAGTCGCTGCCGGCCGCCCCGAATCGTGGATAGAAGACGAAGGGCGGCGGCGGCTTTGTTGGATGGTATACTTACTCGATCGATACGCGACCATTGCCACACCCGTATTTGACTTCATGCTTGATGATGGCAAAATGCACAGAGTCCTGCCATGTGCATATGATCTGTTCTCCAGAGATATTCCAGTTGAGACGCGCTCGTGGGTTTCACAGACCCAACCATACGGCACGACAGGCTATGCTACCAACAAGCCAGAGAACCTGGGGAGCTTCTCATACCACTGTGAGATTCTACGGATATTAAGCAAAGTGCACAGCTTTCTCAAGACGCCCATCGACATAACCGCATCTGCTGATGTGACAGTTTGGCGCAACACATACCGAGCTTTAGACAGCGCACTTGACGGCTGGTTGCGGAGTCTGCCCAGCGACTATAGCAAAATCTCGGCTCTGTGTCATTCAGACCCCGGCAGTCGTGTGGCCAACTGGTTTATGTTGCATGGGGCGTACGTCACATCTGTAGTTCGTTTGCATTCTTCAGCAGCATATCCGACTGTCAGATCCCATCTCTTCGTCCCCTCCTATTATGCTATGCAGCGGTGTTTGTCAGCCGTTCAAAGTCTGGCAGATATCGCACAAGATGTCTTTGAGGCGAGTGGGCTGGATAACCTTGGGCCGCCGTTTGTGTTTGGCCTCTGGGTTTCGGCTCGGTTGTTGTTGGTTCACTCGGCATCGATAGGGTGTGCTGTCGATCCGAAGATTGAGTTCTTGATTGAGGTCTTGGGGCATATAGGACAGTATTGGGAAGTTGCCAATAACTATGCCAAGATCCTATCGAGAGCTCTTCAGAGAGGACGGCATGGCGATATGAGTTTTACAGCTATGCGCAGGTCAGTCAACAGAACCTTTTTCTTTTTCATTGTTGTTCTACCCACGAGGCCATGTATTGACTTGTATTTTTGGACAGGAGCGCTCACGATTTAGCAACATTGACATCCTCGACAAGACGGTGCGGCACAGAGCAAACGTCCACCCAAGCGACGTCGCTCAGCGAACTAGACAACATTGACATATTCGACTTTTTCAACTATCCCAAATTAATAGAGCCAACCACGCGGGGGGCGAATGGACAGGGAAGTGTTTGGCAGGCGCAGGTGGTGAATGGTCTCACGGGAGAATCACTGCGGATGCCGGATCCAGAGTCCGACTGGTTGGGATATAATTCACAGATGACTCCGCAGTATAACTGAACTGTCGAGGCTCAAATGAGGTGATCGATACCGTCTTCCTCGAGCTACTCCATCATATGTAGCGGGCGTGGGAACAATGTGTATACCATTATAAATGATAAATGACATAAAACTAAATATATAGTGGAACTGCGCACGTTTCTCTATTGATAGTGAGCAGTGTTGAAGTAAAAATCAGCTTCACATTACCTAGGAGACATCAACGTACATTATCCAACTAAGTTCAAGAAGGGAGAAAGCTTGCGTATTTGAGATATCCATCGAATAATTTCAATTCACAGCAAGTGATCCCACGTCTGAGCCTACGATGCAAACCCTTAATGACCTTTGATGTCTATAAAATGCTGCCTGGTTGTTCACGAATGTTAGTATAGGGTAGGCAATTAACAAGGCGACATCGAACTGCGGTATCCCGAATATTTAGTCGACAAAGTCATGTTCAATTATTATTACTCATACTATTAGCACGCCCTTGAAGGAGAATCCATGCCATCAGAATAACCAAGACAATTGTTGGTGTGTAGGTTCTGTGTTTACTGAAAGTGGTTGCCGCGCGGCCACACTGGGAAGAGGATGGTGATGGCTTCGTCCCAAATGGGCAGGACGTCGGAGATTAAACATCGGCTTGGGAACTACCGCTGCAGGCCGGTAGTTCTGTACCTAGTCATTTGTGCATGGGTATTACGCAATAGAAACTACTCGGATAATAGGTCAGTTTTGTCAACATGGAGGGAGGATTCAAGACGTTCCATCCACATTACCTATTGGTCGAAAATGTAAACATCGCTTCTGGACACTGACACAGAACAATGGTTTTGGCTTTGAAACAAGTCTCAATTATGCAGGGACAGGAATCTGCTAGCAAGTCTTGCGGTTTTATCCTGTGAAATCGAATGATACGGTGCCATGCATTAGATCTTCTGAACCAAATCGAAGGGTAACGGTGTAGCGGTGTTGCTAATTTTCAGCATAAGCAGCCAGCATTGGCCAAGAACTGCTCTCAGCTTCAAAACAGAACAGAGTTTTTTTTTTGGGACAATTTACATAAAAGTAACTGTAAACACACATAAGAAACCACGTTTTCTCGTGGAGTAGCGGCGGTTTCTGGAGATTTGAACGAGGGGTGTGCCCGCATTTCCCCCGGCTACAAGAATGTTGCATTATGGTGGGTTTGTATTGAGATTGAAGTAAAAGAGTTTTTGGGGGTTTGATGAAGAGATGCAGACTGGGAGTGAATCCCTGGCTGTAGATGGTGCTCTTGGCGAAGGAACAAGAGACGCCCTTGGTGTTTGATCTGTCCACTTTAACGTGCCGTTGTCAAAAGGAGTTTGGAGCGATCAACCTTTTCAAGGAGACTGATCTACGACGGGACAAGTCTCTTTTCGTTTTTTTTTATTCTTAGAACTTACATCCTCAAGCTAAGTGAAGTCCATGGGGTAGAGGAGAGACAAGTTGCGGGGATTGAGACCATCTGGCAATGAGGCAGTGACAGCTCACTACTTTCTGATATTATGTACCTGTGTGGTATGATGATCCGAAAGAACTGAGTTTCCGACGGCGCAAGTCAACGAAAAAAGAGAGGCTTGAACAGTAATAAAGTAGAAACCGAAGACGGCGATCTTATTCAACCGGGTTTTCTTCTAGAAGACAAGAAATCCATCGGCAGGGCCGTATGTGGACATTTGGAGATGTTCTGGCTGCTGGTTGGTAGGCTTCCTTGACGGATATGTCGATCGACCTGTTGCTCCCGTCCAGGAATAGACGGATGCCTGTCTTGCCAAGCAAATAAAACAGAATCCCAAGGAACGACATTCTGGAAAGACCCTCTTTATTTATTATGGCTGCTTGATCTTCCTTGTTGTGCAGGGGTTCGGTGAGGCGATCATGTACCACGGTGTCTTCTCACAGAGGTTGACTCACGAGACGTCGTGCTGGGAATTGCGGACGAGTCAGCGCTTACAGTATTTACGGTTAAAGCTAATCCAGCTGGTTTCCTGCTGGCCATCCGTCTCCATCTGGGGATGATGACTCTCCCCCATGGGAATTCTTTGTTGGAGGGGGGGGGGGGAGCATTGGTAGTCGATGCTGCTCACTTTGTCTCGCCTGCTGTCATCGCGCGTACATGTATATACACGCCTGTGATATGTACGTACATGAGTACCTACTATTTTGTTTTCTATCCCCTAGGCTCTTGACACATGGACCGCCAGATTCAAACGCCAGCTTAATAACACGCCGCGACGCGAAGCTAGGTTTTATCGTTGGTAATCAGTAACACTGGCAAAACGCCGCACTCATGATCTCGGGGGGGGCAGCTGGGGAATGACTTAAGTCAGCTCAGCTCAGATCACTTTTGGTTTTATTTATTTTTTCCATGTCTTAGATGTGTCAAAGATCAAAGTAACAGAGTGTTGTTTCTCGGTGGTTGGACATATATATGTCTGGACTATTATTGAGGTCGGCGGACCGAGCCCCCGAACCTGGGGAAGAGAGACAATTGTCGCAGGCTAGTTGTGAAATGAGTATAAGTAGACGGACCAAAGTTTGGGACGGGATAGTCGAACGGCCCGTTTACAATGGTGAATGAGACGATGCTACGTGCTCCGTATTCGAACACACACACATATGTGAAGTGCTAGCGCGGCTGGGAGTGTGAAGAGGCCTGTTTTGTATTTTTGTCACTCGGGATATGTGAAGTTGGTGCTGGCTACGACGTCGTACTCTGTGGAAAGGCACAAAATATTCGGCCAGTGTAGTTTCACGAACAATGTGGTGCGGAAAAAGAGAATAGGCACGGGCGGTCTTGTCTAACAGGACTACTGAAAAGGGGGGATTAGACGGTACCTATAAATTTTTTTCAAGCGGTCTGCTGATATGTTTCTCTTCCTTTTGTTCCGTATGTTGTTTCGTATTCGAAGAGCGCGCTCAAGTCCCGGAACGGTCGTAATTATGTTTTAGGCATCCGAATTAACATTTTTGCGGGTACTGAATTGTTTGGCTGCTGCTCCATAGAACATGTGAGGAATAATTTTTCTTCTCCACGGGGAGAGAGCGAAATGGAGAAGAAAAAGTGGAAAGGGTTCCAGGCAACAACTAAAGCGATTCATTCTCGCTTTTCCTAGAGGTGTGAGGATCCTGTCCCTTGTGCGAGGCGCGCGCGCATTTTGTCTTCTCGTGGAAGAGGATGACTGGAGACTGCGGGGGATAGGCGGCGGAACAGATGGCATTGCGGCTCGTGCATCTTTTCAACACTAGGGGAATGTGAAGGGGGGGTTAAAAGAAGAGGTGAGGCATGCGACAGATTGAGTGTAGGCCAGTAGATGCGGAGGCGGACGCTGAAAGAGATTTGCTGGCTGATGAGATTGCGATGAGATGTTGGGGGAGAGTGTGCGCGCGGCGCAAAGTAAAGTACAGTACGCATGTACATACGAACATGGATGGATGGACAACTCGCTGGAGAGAAAATGAGTGAGTGAGTGAGAGAGTCATTGAGCTACGTTGACAGCTAGGCAAGGGTTGTTGGCTGTACTGAAACTGAAGATCGACAAGTACTGGGTCTGTGTTGCTGCTGGGATGGGCATGATGGCTGTCAGATCACGAAAGACGTGACTCTCGGCAGCAGCGGCGGCGACGGCGGTGGCGGCGCAGACTCCCGGCCGGACAACGGCGGTTGGACAAGGCCTTAATACTAATGGCAGACGGAAAAATGTGTCAGCCAATTCCCAGGTGCATTTTGCAAAATTTTATGGCTGTTGTTTGAGGCATAGGTTGTGGCGTGCGTTTCGGGCGGTTTTGTTTGGCTGTCTCGGAGGGCGGAAGAGTGAGATGGATGTCATTTACAAGAGTAGTAGTCTGGCCGGATGAGAATGTCTTGAACTATTTCCTGCATGAGGCGGTTTTGCCACTATGAGTTTAGGTGGTAATGGTACTACTATTATGTATGCATGTACATTACGGATATGGCCAACCAACTGCACGCTCGCTTTTCAGTAGGCAATTATACTAAACAACATCTAATAAGAACAACAACATGGCATTGGCGGCCGGCGGCTAACCAACAATGTCTGATGATGGGGCAAACTGATTAAGCTGAATCAGAATATGGAGCAAGAACCATACATACATTGAAAACGGCCGAGAGATCTGGATAGATTCGAGACAAGTGATGATCGCCGGTTGTTCTCTTTGTGTGTCACTGTGTCAGTGCGAACACGCTGTTGTTGCATCTTGCTGGCTTGCAACCAATGCGACAAGATGGCTCCTCTTCAGCCCTTCTGAATGTCACCCTCCTTCATATACATGTACAAGCAGTAGGTATTTTGAGTTACAAAGCCACAGTTTGAAGGTAGGTATCTGTGTATTCTCTTGCACTCCCACTCTCTCAGCGTTGAAGCAAGGTTGAAGCTCTCCATGCACACATGAAATCCACTCTCTTGCGTCCGGCAGTTGATTGGCCCCTGTCCCAGCCAGGGAAGCCTGCAATGGCCCCGTTCACGATGGAGTCGGCACGTCATCGAAGAAGAGGGATCAGCACCAGGCAGAAGCCAAAGAGCACCAGGCAGAAGCCAAAGAGCACAAGGCAGAAAAAAAAACCTAAAAAAACTTCCAGTAACCAGTAACCAGTAACCAATGCTGGCGGCGCATCTCCATCCATCGTCAAGGGTCGTTGTCATAACGCTAAGTGGGTTTTGGGGCTATGCCTATTTTTTTTTCCTTCTGCGCTTCTCTTTGCATGCTGTTGCGGGTAGTGGTTCGGTGTGATTTTTGTCGCGTGTCCTATGGCGGGCCGCCGTTATTGTTGTTTTGCTCCGGCTATCCCACATCGAAAACAACAATTAAAGGACCCTTAGTATTTTTTCACACCAAGTCGTTAGCCTCGGAAAGACTCGTCGCCGTTGGTAATTAAAGACGCCAAAAATTTCCCCCATTTCATATTATGGCACGGCCTCTTGCTGCTGTACGTGGTAAAACAGCCCACAGGCGCTCACAACCAGCGCACGCACTGAAGGGATTGATTAGTGTTGTCCCAAGGCGCGGACCTCCGGGCCGATCGCACTCCCTGCTAGTCCGTTGCCAAGTGCCGCGTTCCGGCGGTGGTGCTGCCGGCACGCCTTTTTGTATGGTAGGTCTGCTGCTTTGGCCTTTTCTTGGTTATTTTATTTTTGATTTGATTTCGGTTTATTGCTCTCCGTATTATATTACATTGTATTTCTTATTTTGGCTTTTGTTTTCTCTTCTTGGCCTACATCCATAGTCCCACCAATTCAAGCAACTTTCATTGTATATATGTATTTCGATACATGGGTCTCTGGCCGTAATCGTCGAGGATGATCATCCTAGCTTATTACAGCCTTGACTGTACTGCATGTACTCTGTACCTACACTCTAACCCCTGAATGATTATGAAGCAGTGACTTTATTGGCTTAGCGCAACGGGAGGTATCCTCTGCCGATAGATCTGAACGAATAAACAAAGAGCATTAACACACTAACGAGTATACTTTAATATACTTACGCCACCGCCTATTATTCCCTGACGCCACTGTAACTATATGTATAGACTGTTATATTTTTAAGCTCTTGATTGGGCAAACCTATCCTAATAGGTCACTGCTTCACAATCATTCAGGGGTTAGAGTGTACATCCATACAGATTCTTTCTTCACTGTTTGCCATCTGACAGATGCGCACCATCAAATGGTCTATTGTGGCTGGTGGCGTCATGCAGGGGCACCGGATTAGGCTTAGCAGATCGGGTTTGCCAAGGCAGGGTAACACAGGAAATGAGCGCAAGAAAATAGAATAAAAATTTGAATTAATTAAATAAATTCTCCGGCAATAAACATGTTTTTTTTGTGCTTTCCCATTGAGGAGCGATGAGGTCACCGGCGCATGCTGCGGCAGGAACGAGTGAACGACTGCCGCCACAACGGGAGGCTCCGGCCTTTCCACGTCGTCTGTCTATTTTTGCTGCTGCTGCCATCGTCATCGTCATTCATCCTCCATCATCATCAGCATCATCATCGTCATTGCTTGAGCGCCACCTGTCAGCGAGCCATGATAGCAACCAACAGTATGAATGAGAAGTGAAGGGAAGAAAAACCAACGTTGACGACGATGCTCGCGGCTAGACTACTTTGGGCATTGGCAGGCGGCACACATAGTGGTAGCGGCGGCAGACCTGACAAAATAAAACCTGACAGAATAACGAGGATGCTGCTGCTGCTACAGTGCTACAATAACAACAGCAGCAGGGGAATGACAACTGAATGAGGGTGAAACACCGTTTTGACCTGGCCGAGAACGTGCCAAAATATGGGCCGTCTCCAGATCGTCCACTATGTCTGATTGACCATGTCTTACAATTGACCCAGAAAAACACTACACGAACCAGGACTATCCCACTGTCTCATCCTCAGCAGCAGCAGCAGCCTGATGTTTGCCCTGTGTCTCACAGTTTCGCTCCAACTAAGGTTGGTTGCTGAGTGCAGACAAAAAAAAACACAGCTTAAGCCAGCCGGAAGCAACTCTGTTGACATTCCCCAGTTGGTCCAAACAACACCGAATTCCTCCCTCTGGATATGTTTATTGGCCAAGACTGCCGAATGTGGATGTGAACACACAGAAAGGAAGTGGAAGAGAGACAGACTTGTTAAGAGAGACAATCGCAAGCAGAACCAAAATAACAATCCCAAAATGGTATTATGTTATGTTATTCAGCATCTGCCTTCGGCACCCAAGGGCACAAGGGGGGGAACGGACCAAGCGGTCTGGTTCTGGCGTTTGTTGGGCATCTCACCTCATCTCCTTCTGACATCTAATACGCCATGTGTCTGTCCTAAATGTCTGCCTGCCTATCTGTCTTGGGAATGGTTCATGGTTGCAGCTCATCACGGCGTTTCTCACGCATCCATCCATCCATCCATTGGGATCTCACAATGAACGAACACCACCCAAATGTCCGTCCACCACCCAGGCTTCTCAGGTTTGCGTTCGGCTAGCCCGAATGCGACGATCCCCAGATCAAGGATCACGACTTGGGGTTCCCATGGGGGTGTGTGTGGTGAGAAAAGCATTGAACCTCTCCGTCCCAAGCCAAGGGGAACGTCATGTCCCCCAAGTCTCCATCCGCCACGGTGGGTGTGGATACCCTCCGCTCCGAGACCCAGAATCCCCATTTCTTTCTGCTCCCGCGTGATGCCAAACCGTTTTTGTATATACCGTAGTATAGCTCTTATTTGGTCGGTGGGCTTTCGACATCATTATAAAGTCAAATGAACTCGCCCATCCATTCCCCCTCGTCTTCCCCTTCCCTCTGCAAGCACATTCTCTCTCTCAATCTAATCTTTCTTCTTCTTCTCCTTCTTTCTCCATCTTTCTCCTCCTCCCCCCCAAGGAGTGATTCATCAACTGGTTCCACACCCCAGTGGTGAAAGCTCTTGTGCAAGACAGCAGCAAACATGTCTGCTCCACACCACACGCACTTCTCTGAGGACCCTCCCCAGGTCCTCAACCAGAAGGATCTGGATGTCGCCAATGAGAAGCTCAAGTCCAGCGGCTCCCAGAATGGAGAGGGCTCTGGCAGCGATGATATCGTCCCCAAGGAGGAAGCGGCTGGCACCGACAACAAGCTCGAGAAGCTCGGCACCTACGACAAGTACGAGATCACCGAGGATGATTGCTACGGCGAGCTTGGTTACAGCTTCCCGACCTGGAAGAAGTGGTATATCCTGACTGTCATCTTCTGGGTCCAAGTCTCCATGAACTTCAACACCTCTCTCTACTCTAACGCTATTACTGGTATCACCGAGGAGTTCAATGTCAGCGCACAGGCCGGCCGCTGCGGTGCCATGATCTTCCTGGTCCTCTACGCCTTTGGTTGTGAGTTGTGGGCTCCCTGGTCCGAAGAGTTTGGCCGCTGGCCGGTCCTCCAGCTCTCTCTGTTCCTCGTCAACATCTGGCAGCTTCCCGTTGCCCTGGCCAAGAACTTTGCCACCATCCTGGTTGGCCGTGCCCTCGGTGGTCTGTCCTCCGCTGGTGGCTCCGTCACCCTCGGTATGATTGCCGATATGTGGGAGGCCGATAATCAGCAGTACGCCGTCGCCTACGTCGTCTTCTCCTCCGTCGGTGGATCCGTCTTGGGACCCATTGTCGGTGGTTTCACTGAACAGTATCTTCACTGGCGCTGGTCCATCTGGGTGCAGCTCATCTTTGGTGGTGCCATCCAACTGATCCATCTCTTAACTGTCCCCGAGACCCGAACCACCATCCTCATGAACCGAATTGCCAAGAAGCGACGTGCGGAAACCGGCGCCAACATCTGGGGTCCCGATGAGCTCGTTCCCTTCCGTGACCGATTCTCCGCCAAAGAAGTCATGACTACCTGGATTCGTCCCTTCAAGATGTTCCTTACCGAGCCCATTGTCCTGGTGCTCTCCCTGCTCTCTGGTTTCTCTGATGCTCTGATCTTCATGTTCATCCAGTCCTTTTCCCTGGTGTACGCTCAGTGGGGATTCAGCACTGTCCAGGTCGGTCTTTCCTTCATCCCGATTGGTGTCGGTTATGTCATTGCCTGGCTCCTCTTTATTCCCGCCATCAAGCGCAACATCAAGGAGCGAGCTGCTAAACCCGATGACGAGCGCGCTCAGTACGAGTCCCGTCTGTGGTTCCTCCTGTACACTGCTCCTTGCTTGCCAATTGGTCTGATCGGATTCGCCTGGACCATCCAGGGTCCCCCTATCCACTGGATCGGCTCCATGATATTCGTCGCCATCGTCGGTATTGCCAACTATGCCATCTACATGGCCACCATCGATTACATGATTTGCGCCTACGGTCCTTACTCTGCTTCTGCCACTGGTGGTAACGGTTGGTCTCGTGACTTCTTGGCTGGTGTTCTCACTATCCCCGCCACACCGTTCTTCAAGAACATTAACCCCGGGTCCGGAAAGAACCTTGAGTACGCTAGTACCATCCTGTTTTGTGTCGCCTTCGTTCTGGTGATTGCTGTCTACGTCATCTACTGGAAGGGACCTGCGCTGCGAAAGCGATCTCCATTCGCCCAGCGTCTCGCTGATGCTCGACAAGAGCAGAACAACGAGGGGCGCCGTGGTAGTCTTGCCTACGACCCCACTGTTCGACGACGTAAGTTTTCTCCCCTGCAAAGATCCCGTTTACACTTTTTTTTTTTTTTTTGAGTGGCTTGATGCTAACTATTTCCCAGCCTCTGGTGCCTCCGCGACTGGACGCCGTTTCAGCCAACAGAACCGATTCTTCGGTGAGAGCCGTGTTACTCCTCGTGCTACTCCCCGAGGTACTCCTTCTGCCTCTCGTCGCCAGTCTCTGGCCAACGTTAAGAAATAGACATCGGGATGATGAGCAAGATGAGAAAAAATGTGAAGATGAGTTTTAAAAAAACATGATTTGACGTCTTGGAGGCGGCTTCATTCTTTTTTGTGCGCAATTGCAGCAGAAAGCATAGGTCTTTTTACCTGCGCGGAAATACTCATTCACTGGGAGTTTTTGACCTTCATAATGTGGGACTAATTGTATACTATGTCTTTTTTTTACTACTACTTACTACTACAACCATCATATAACACAATAGTACTTGAGATTTTATTATATAGACCTTACCACACCGTATAAAATGATGTGTGATTTTCACTCAAGGCCTTGGCTCCTCTGTCATGCAGGAGGTGACCATCGTCGCATTCGCCAGAGTCTCATCGCTCGAACCCTAAAACGCGTTGGATGAGCCAAACACAGTGAAAATCGCAGCGTCAAATGACCTTAATGGTCCAGACAGCCAAAAACAGTGGAGGTAGTGAATCAAGGTGTCAGCGCTATGGCCCTTTAGAGACAAATGAGAGAGTTGCGATCATGTTTTGATGTCACCACCCAGCTAAGACGCTTGTTTCACCCGAGTGGCCCGGCTTGGCTGTGAACGGCGCTTGGATGCAAAAAGAACAACAGAAAGGGCGTTATAGGATGCGGCGGAAGTAAATGTAACTTTGAAAATGTCTAGAAAGGACTTTTTGAAGTTTGAAGGGAAATTGAAAATGGGGGTGCGTTGTGAATTGGCGGCAAGGCAGCAGAATGACAGTGTCGAAATCCTAGCTTCTAATGGCACTTAATTCTGTATGGTTACAATACGTTTTTACTCAATATGGTGAGGTGCGGCTGATGGGAGTGACGATCCCGCTCCTCTTGTTGGATATTTGATTCAGGCTGGATGATGGTTGCGGTATGCGATCTGCTCTGTGATGTTGTGGGATGGAACTGAGCGATTTAGAGGCGTCTACTCCCTAGTTGCAGAATGACATTTAGGCATTATTAGGAGTTGAGGAATACTGCATGCACATAGACTCCTATCAACTAGCTAAAGTGCGTGTAAGCTAAAGATCTATGAATCATTGGCGCTCATCATAGAAAACACGACGAATACGGGCGCTACTACAAAACAAACAAAAAGAAAAGAAAAATCCAATAGGAACACTCTAACATGCAATTTCATTTTACTCTCTCTCCCTTTCATTTCTTCCATTTTTTTGTTGTTGTTGGCTGCTACGGGCTATCCCGTTATTATAGGCAAGCCACAATAGCCCAACTTTGATGAACAGGTCTCACTTCAACTCGGACCCTTGGGGAACTGCAAGTCAACGGAGAGAAAACTACTAGAAAGGGCTACCCTAAAAGAGCACTTGGCACGACAAAATAAACGAGACGGAGCCAAAAAGGGAAAAGAGAAAAAAGCAAAAACAAGTAAATAAAATAAACTCGAAAAGGACATTATGCGCGTGACTATTGTGCCGGCGAGCACTAAGACGGCTGCAGCGACGATTCGCTGTCTACTGGAGTCACCGCAGCAGCTACCCGCAGATGCAGAAGACGGTGCCGCGCCAGCATCATCATCATCATCCACAAGGGCCGCACTACCAGAGATCTACGCAGTGTACCGCAATGCAGGCAAGGCGCCGCCAGAGGAGTTCACGTCGCGGCCTAATTTCCATGGAGTAGTGGGCGACGTATCTGACGCAGAGAGCTTGGATTTCAAGGGCTCGGATGTGGTGTTGGCGATTACGCCGCCAGTGTATGATGGGCGAGACATGTTTGCGCATGCAGAAGCGGCTGCGAAGAATGTGAGAGCTGCGGTGGAGGGGTCGGGGAGTGTGAAGAGAGTGGTGCTGTTGAGTAGTGGGGGCGCGCAGTTTGAGAATGGCGTTGTGAGTGCCTCTTGTTGAATTTCCTAATTAGCAGTATCGTGAGTTTTGTGTCATGGTGTTTTTGTTGTTTTGTTTGTTTATTACACTCCTCGGCCCAGCGTGACGACTGATATGGTCTAGACCCTGATTTAGATGTTTCTCTCTACTCCGTTCCAATCTCGGATTTTTGTTTTGTTCTTCCAGATCTGACAGTTGAACCGAGCGTTGCTTCCCAAGACATATAGGGCGAGATCAAAACGAACCATATAGCAGAGAGAGTCTTCTCCGCAACGACCACTACCACTGCTACCATCACTACTACTAAGACCCCTGCTGCGGCGGCATACGTTCTCGATCTGGTCTTTGTGCGGTGCGCATTCTTCATGGAGAACTGGACCATCAGTCTTGAGACACTCAAGAAGAAGGGCCCTGATGCCCCTTTTTTCTACTCGACCATCACGCCGCTGGAGTGGAGTGTGCCCATGGTTGCCACGCGAGACATTGGCCGCGCGCTAGCAACTGAGCTGTTGAGGCCATTGGTGGTACCTTCATCTTCGTCTTCGTCGCCGTGGCCTTACATCTACGAGCTTCATGGGCCGGAGCGGTACAGTCCGCTGGATGTGCGGGATGCATTTTCTGAAGCGCTGTCGTCCATAATGATGATGACGACGACGACGACGACGACGTGGGGGGATCAACCTCCTGTAGCAGTGGAGGTAAAGCCCGTGGAGAGGGATGAGCTGCCTGCGTATTATTCTAGATTGTTTCCGCCGCAGATTGTGGGCAGCTGGGTGGAGATGGCGACGAGTTTCTTGCCGGGAGGGTTGTTGGCGCCGGACACGACGGATTTTGATAATCGGCCGATTGTGAAGGGGGAGACGGGGCTTCGGGAGGCGATTAAAGCGGCTGTGGCTCAGGGATGGTGAGTGAGTGAGTGACTTTAACAGGTTTGCAATGTGATTGTTAGTGTTGGTGCCGTGAGAATTGCGGAAAGTGTCGTGATGACGCAGCGCGGTACACATGGTAGTGTTGTGTAAGTGCTTCGTTGTAATAAGGTTATCTGGGGAAAGGAAAGATAAACCACATGGCTGTGTAATATTACCCACCATACATCATTCATATTGCTTAGGGTCTTCTTTTCCATGGAATTCTTGGAAACTTAATGAATAGGATGGACCAATGGCTTGGAACAGAGCCGGAAAATGGGGGTCCTGTCAGCAGGATGGAGACGTTTGTGTGGCTGAACCTTGTATGCGATGAGGATTATACGGGACCAAGGATGTAAATGGAAGAGCTGGCAGTAAATGGTCAGACAACAATGCAGCGCAGGGTTCATATTAATAGTTATAAGTGACTTGAATAAACTAGACATTTGTATATACATGAGATTCTGATCATGATCCAGATCCTAACGCCAAGCCAGGCCATTCATTATTTAGTCCAAAACAACAACTAGGCTACACTTTCAACTTCCACCGGTGGCCACGTGTTGTCCTCGGCATCTTCCTCTACCTCCATCTCTATGCTCCAGTCAGCTGGAGCAGACCATGTGGCAACTGCTTCGTCGCTAGCTGGTTCCAGCGCCTTCCAGCTATCTAGACCAAGGATATCCCCGGCATCGTGTAACGTGTTGCTATCGCCCAGTAGCTTCTTGACCTGATTGATGACTTCTTCCAATGATTCAAAGTTTTGTTCCAAGTGCCATGCGTAGTCCTCATCTGTGGCTGCGTATTCATGGCGCAGGACACGAAGCTCATCGAGGTAGAACTGGATACTGGTATCCAGCTGCGAGCCGGTATGTACTTCATCGAGGTCATATTCGTCTCGGCCAGTCAAGGCGTCCTTCAGCATGCACAGTCTCACGTCGATTGCATTCTTGCGGTGACCTAGGCTCTCGTGCATGGAGGCGAGGAGTTTCTGGCAGTCGAGGGTGAGAGGGTGGTTCACACCATAGACATCCTTAAGGTTATAGGAGATGTCCTCGAGAAGTTCAAAAGCCGCGGCGTGCTCGCCACAGGCGAAATGTACTTCAGCCAGGCGCTTGCCAATCGAGATGGTTGTTGTTGGCGTGAGGTTAAAGTCGTAGTTGTTTCGCGACGTCCACAGAACTTCTAAGATTTGCTGTTCATTGTTAGTAAAAGAAAAAAACAAGGATTCAGAAGAGGTGAGTGAGTATCCCGATGGGATGCTTACCTTGAGCGTTTTGTAATCCTTCTGTCTTCCAGCAACGTTGAGGAGGAAGGCCAAATGGCTGGTGCTCATGACACTGAGATCAATGTCGGACGTGTTGCCCACTGCCAAGACTCCAATCTTGGTAGCCAGCTCCTCGATGCTGCGACTCAACTCTATGATCGACTCAGCCTCGGAGCAAGAATACAAGATAGTGGACAACTTTAGGCACAACAAAGCCACGGTGCTGTCCTCGAGGCCTGCTCGTGTCTGCACATAACTGTAGATCCATTGAGACAATTGAAGACCGGCTTTTCGGTTGGCGGCATTGGCCAACTCTTGAATCACTAAGAGTGATGTTTCCAACAGTGACTGAGAAATCTCTTCCTCTCGAGATGCGGCGAGAATGGTTTGGAAAAACTGGCGAGTTGAGCCTCTCTTGCTATCATTCTGGCCAAGAGACTGGCAGAACAGGGCCCACAACTCCTCTTCGATTTCCTGAGACTCCGAATTGAGTTTTGATGCATCAAGATGTTCAATCAAACGAACGCCGGAAGACAGCTGGTCATCCAGGTGACTGCCGTTGAGACGCGCGCGCAGCCATGCCTCGTAAAGAGCAGTCTCAGTCATGACACGAGTCAGAATATCAGCCAAGAGGCCATCCCGAGTCTTGCTCTTGAAGAGCTCCTGCATAGAATACACTAAAACCAGGCATCTGCGGTCATAGGAGCTAGATGATTCATACTCCTGGTAACGATATGCTGTGCCACACAGCCCCTTTTGCTGACTGGCAGATTTGGAAATTTGCCAGCGAATAGAGCTTAGGAACCCTAAATCACTGTAATCGGCACCAAAGATTCGGTACATACTAACAAAGCTTTGAGCTAGTTGAAATAGTTTCCGAGGGTTCTTTTCCTTGTTAATGGTGCCTTGGACGGCCTCCTTTAGGGAGTCCATTGCCTTCTGCTTGTGCTCTACATTCAAGACGGAAGCCCAGAAGGCGAGAAGCTTTTGCAAGCAGGAAATTGAACGTTCATGGGCATGGCCGTACTTTTTGTACGCCTTCTCCCACGCTTTAACAAGAATTTGTTCGGCGCGGTCATGCAGGATTGGTTTGCTGGATACCAGCAGACTGAGACGTTCCTGTGCAATCAGGAGAATGGACATGAAAGCCTCATCATTCGAAGACAGAGCAAGACTAATCTCGTAAATCTCGTCGTAGATATCGACCGCTTCTCGGAGAGTTGCATCATCCAACTCCAGAAGCTTAGTGAGCTCCAACGATGCTTTCAAATACCAAATGTCTTGCAGCCCAAAATCTGACAGAAAAGTAGCCCTCAATTTGCGAGCCAGCCGGATTGCGCCAGACACATTCTTCATTCCTATTAGAACAGCGGAATATCCTTGGAAAATCTCGAAACCGCGATCGGTATCCATGGCGAGGTCGTGGCGGAGGTCGAAGTAGTAAGACCACAAACGATCATACCACTTCAACAGTCCTGGGCCACGTTCCTGCTTGCCAATAGTTCTGCAAAGAGCAAGCATGCCTTCAATGAGCATTGAAATGCATTCGAAATCATCCTCATCTGGTTCAATTTCAAGAACTTTGCAAATCGCATCGTCAAAATCGATAGCGATATCGAGCTCCAAGCTCAATCGCGCAATTGCAGAGGCAACCTGAAGAGTGAACTGGTCACCTCGGCCTAAATGACTGTTGCAGTCATCGAGAATAGATTTCCAGAAATGCAAGGCTTCATGCTGCAATTCTGCCTCCTCCAGAGCCAATGAGAGAGTGTTGGCGATGTCCTGGCCTGAAGGCAGCCACCGGAGGATGTGCTTTGTGCAGCACTGAACTATTGACTGAAGCAAATGCTCTGCATGCGCGGCATCGTCTGTCAGCTTGTACATTTGAGCCACAATGATAGTCATCTGAATGCACTCTTGCGCATTTTGCTCAGGCAGGAAGATCTCATCCTGATCGTCGTCTGAAACTGCCTGTGGCCAAAGAACGCTTAGGCTTTTTAGGCAGATATCAATGGTAGTAGTCCATTGGGATCTCGAGCGATGGAGAATAGCCAGATCAAGGCACAAGGACACTGTGTCTTGTCCTAATGAGCCATGAGTCGACGCTGTCAGCAGAATGCTGTCAAGGATATTCAGCCAGAGAAAGTCGTCTACAGGATTCTTCACCCCCTTATAGCAGGCAATCAATGCGGAATACACCTGAAGCACTTCTCCAAAGTGATTATGTGAAGGTGATTGATGGATCTCATATAAGACTCGGAGAATGCCGAGTGCGTGCTCATTCTCTTCAAGCCTGAGGAGAAGCTGTGATACTTTGCGGAGCTGGGTCAAAGTCGAAAGATCAAAACGACTTTCAGTAGTAACATACTTTGACGCAATGACCCAGAATGCCTTTAGTTTGGATGCGGCCTCACGCTCCTGTGACAAGTCGCGCAGCTTAGTGGCCAATTGCAGCGACACAAAAGTGAACGCGGCAAGGAGGTCTGTGTAGCTGCTAGCATCTTTCTTGAATTGTCCCTGTAGTAAAGTCCAAAGCTGAAGCAGCTTGTTCTTGGACACCTCTGACATGCCTCGGTCTTGGTAGTGTCGAACAATACGGCTGACTGCCGAGAGAACAGCTTCGTTCCACGTCTCTAAGCTTGGAGCCGCGTCAAAAATGTCTTGACACAGTTGCTGAGCGTCGCTCACGTTGTCACTATGTTCTAACGTATCGATGAGTAGATGGAAGAGGTCAATGGTCTGGCGTGCAAACATGCCCTTGGTTCGACAGCATGCTTCATACATGTCCTGGAAGACCTCGGCTGCGTCTGCAAATTTCATCTCTGCCTTATAAAGCTCGGCCAGTTTCTGTGCAACAAGGAGCGTCTCATCATGGCTGTCTCCAAGCTCGCGCCTGTAGATACTCCAGAGATATCTATAAACCTTGAAGCCTCTTGAAGGCATGGAGATATTAAGGCCAGTTTGCGACTTCAGAATCGACAAGATGTATTTGGCACCAGCTGTGGCTTGAGGGCTGGGATCTCCATAGGCTGCAACTGTGCCTTCGAAAGCCTCGATAAGCCTTTCGACATTGATAATGCTGAGGCTTGATGATCGAACTTGCTTCTCACAATGTGCTAAATTGATCAATGTCTGAATCACAGATGGCGCATGCGAACCAAACACAGCTGTCCGCAAGGCCAAAACTTTTGATAAAGTCTTATCAAGGCCTGAATCGGCATTTTCAGCTCGCAGATAATGCCACTCTGCCATGGCCATCATGACTGAATCGGGCAAGACTGAAGAGACTTCGACGGGAACGCGACGCGACAACTTCTCTGAGGACGTCAAAGACTTCTCGTAGTGGTCGAACCAGTTCCTGATTGAGTAGACTAAGAGAGCATCAAACTCGCTATACTTTGAGGTGGCTGCCCACTTGCTTCGGGCTGGGTCTTGGAAAACGAGATCAACCTTCTGCTGCAGATGCTCGTGGGCATGCTTAAGGCAGTCGATGGCCACCTGGCGATGGGATATGTGAACAGAAAGCGGGATCTTTCCATGGAGGGACATATGGTGCATTCGAGCTTTGACTAACGGATCAACGAATTTGACAAATCCATTTTGAACGGTGATAATTCCCGCAAGGAATGAGTTAGAGCTCACAGACCGTCCTGATCGGATTCTGCGCAGCCAATTGCTAACTGTGACAGAACCATGGCGTTCGAGCTCAGACACCTCGATAGGACGCTTGCCAACGAGGAGCCACGATAGCAGAGTTTGCATATCTGGATTCTTGAAATCAATCTTGAGGATAGTGTGATCCAACATGCCCTGAACTGTTTTTGGTGTCTTCGAGATGATATCCGGCATATGTGCGAAGTGACTCTCTGATTCGAGAAGACGCAATATCAATTTCGCCTCCAAGAGCGATGTCCATTGTCTCTCGGCAATATGCTTCAATAAGCCTTGCCGAATCTGCGCTGACAGAACTGACAGTGTTGCCGAAGCCGCAATTGCTGACTGGAGAAACTGTCGAGCATTTCTGCGGATGTCATTGCGGGAAATTGTGTAGAGCTGAACACCTGATATCACATTGGCTGCGTCTGGATCAGCCAGAGCCAAACACCTAACGTTGGCAGACTTTGAAGTCAACTCCTGCAGCTTGGAGAGCAAGCCTTTTGAAGATGTAGAAGCGCCATCGCTGACAAAGACGCTGTCGACGACAATAGCAACATTTCCTTTCGCCTTGGAACATTGATCTGCGAGAAGTTCCCACAAGAGATCTTCTGTTCGTGCTACTGTTTCGTGCTCGCTGCGCTGTAGGACCTCATTCAACGCTACGAGGAAACTCGTGTTGCCTACTGACTGGTCGAGGAGTTGACGTAACAGAGATTTGAGGAAACGAATTGTGCTGTTTCCAGTGCTCTGGAAAGAGCCTATGAACCCGTTAGAACTAGAGACCCAATATTTAAGATGAATCTGTGATCATGAAGTGTTATACTCACCAAGAGAGACATGCAGCAGTTTAGCATCCACCAGCAGAGCCAGCTGCAGTCGTTCAATCAAGTTGGATACCAGTTCCTGCTCCCCATAGCCAGCCTCACCAGTGACAAGTAAAATTCTGGAAGTGCTCTTGAAGAACTTGTCAATGAGGGGCTCAACGCAGTCAAACACAAAGTGTGAACCATGGCTGCCAATATGACCCGGGGCAAAGCCATGCGCATGCTTGTCATTATGGTGGTCGTTTAGCCAATCCAGGATGCGTCCATGACTAGGCTCCAATGAGCCGTCACCAATACCTCTGAGGGAGATTAGCCATAGTTCCTGGTAAGCGTTGTTGGCGGCAAGTGCTAATGAGACAATATCTGCCTCGAAGTGCTTGTTGATCTGGTATCCAAAAGTCGCAGAGTTGCGAAAGCCCCCTGAATTTTCATTAGCCACAACAACATCTACATTTTCACAAAATGGCTTAATTACCCTTCTTGAGTTCATCTAATGTCTCGATAAAGTCAATGCAGATGTGTTGCAGAACCTGTATGATCTTGGATAAAGAAGCATACAGCTGCTCTGAAGAAACGCCATCTGGTATCGAAGCTTTGACATGCTGAACTATCATGCTGACCCGATGGAAGATGGATAGAAGACCATCCAAAGCGACCGAGTCAAAAATCTTGCCCTATAAAATGCATTATTAGTACAGTAAGGATGTCGCTGTTGGGAGACACATAGGTACTAACCTGAAGAGAGAGCTCACAACAGGCATAGAACAAGGAAGCCACATTCCCAACATCCGAGCCATAGTCCTTGACCAAGCCAATGAAGTCTGCGACACGCTCCGCTGATGACTGAACTTGCTTCAGGCGTCGGTCAACCAAGCTCCATTGATGCGGTACGCGGCGCATGCGGATCTTGTCGATAAGGTCAAACACATGGCGGAGAGTAACTCGCTCCCGGCTCGTTGGCAAAGAACAAACGTATTGGAGTTCTTTGAGACTTGATTGTGTCATGACAATGCGTTCTTCGACCGACAGATCTTTGAGCTTGCTCGCTGCAAGACGTCCCAGGGTTGACGAAGTGCTTTCTGTTGAGAAATTGCGCCTGGCTGGTGCTTGAAATGGGTCAACACGACGCTTGGGGACGTGAAGCACATTCTGCCCGGTAGCACTTAACACATCGTCCTCAGTTTTTGCGAAGCTGTGGTCGAGACTATGGAGCCCTTCTGTGCTGCTGAAGGGTCCAGAAGAAGCGGCCCGCCGTGATGGAAAGGCAGGCAGTCGGGGAACATCGCCATCCAAGACTGTATCAATGGTCAGATCAGGGTTGATGGATTCGGTGTCATGCTTTTCGTCAAACACTAGGTCTGTATTTTCGGTCTGGGCATCGCTGTGGCTGGAGACTGGTCTCTGGCTAACTTCGGTTTGACCATGTTCGGATCCATGGTCGTTGTGGTCTCCAGACGACTCGGACAGTGCCTCTTTTACTGAAGATCCATTCAAGTCATGACTGCTTTCAGAGCCGTCTGTCAATAACTCTAATTTGGCCTTTGATCCATCAATGTCTGCGTGTTTGGTCAGGTCTTCTTGCGGTGCCCATTTGCCTGCGGTAACCTCTTCGTCAGCACGGCCCTTTACATGTACTAGAAATTCTAAATGAGATTTGTAAAACGACTCTTCACTAACCTGATACATGTCTAATCATGTTTTCGACAAATCAATCAGAGAAAAAATTGATTAGGGACGTTCTCTATCAGGCGCAAAATCCGTGGTAGAACGAGATCTTAACGGCGCAGGGCTGATATACTCGTAAGCTTCTAACAGTATGGTATTAATAAGGGATATGATAGCGGAAGCCTTCGACCAGCACCAAAGCTGTAACCTTGTGGATTGAAATTCTCCTCAAATAATTGATTAATACCGACGGCGGCGACGGTCCATAGTCTAACCGCGGCATCATTGTGCCCTCGCCCACCCCTCAGCCACTAGTCTAGAATACTGTAGTCGAATATCGGTACTATCGATCACCACCACTGCATCGTCGCCGTAATGACACAAAAAAAAGACATGGATGGTTCTAGGTCGCGGATATACCCTTGTGCGCTGAAACGGATTTGTCGTCTCGGTTAAGGCTGAACACACACACCACCTGCAGGTTTCGGCACACATGGCGTCAAATAGCGCTGCGGGATCGATAGCGCGACGGGGCAAACGGCGTCTTGAATCCATTGATTTCCGTGGGCTAGAAAAGTGACAAGGGCCTACAGGCTAGCATTGTTTGCACAATGGAACTACGGGAAGCATTTGTATTGGGGAGGCTTGACTGGTTGCAGCTGAGAAGAGGCATCCAGTCCATGCCAGCCTACACACCCACCATCCCAATTTATCCACTGAATTGATCTATTAGGACGCCCGTCGGGCTGAGCTTCTCAATATGGTATGTAGGCGTATTGCCTCTATGAATACGACCGGAATTGTGGTGCAAGCTTCATATAGTGTTGAGCGAGGGTGGAGTCTAGAGTCTTTGGTCAATACGCTGGCTCTACGATAGTGCTGAGTCGTTGCACTTGAATGATTAATCCAATACACCCATGCTGTGAGCTGAGATGACTTAATTAGTCTACATCGCTTCTTGTGCCGATTTCCGGCATGGATAACATTCAGTGGTGGGTATTCAGACCACAGCTCAATGAGCCCTGACTTTCTACGTGAAGCCAGTTGTAGGAGACATTCTTTGGGCTCTTCCACGTATACGCGCAGGAGGGCCTCTGACTGGTTTTTTTGAAGTCATGGTTGCTCTCGATGATCTACCAGTACCAACATTGAAGAGCCAGGTCGACACAGGGCGAGAAATTATTGTGCCATGGATGCACAAGCCAATCAGTCTGGGAACTGGATTCTCCTCAAAGCTCATAACATCTTCAAATCCGTGGATCACTACTAAATCACCGTTCGACACGAAGAAGCTCCAAGAACAGCCATTGAGTTATGACGGAAGGGTTGAGGGAAGCGCAAAATACCGAGACAATGAAAGCACATCTCACTCAACTGGTACAGAACATACCAGCGGAAGCCTAGGGGCTACAGTGGGTTGTCCATTTCTCAGTGCCAACGTCACTGGAACATACGACAAGACCGTGTTGGAGACAAAGGATGTGAGTATTTTATTAAACCCTTTTCCAAATTACACATGAAGAGCAGTTACCAACTTACTCATCCATAGATGCATCGAGTTTCCCAAACTTGCATGGTTCGCGAAGGCGCCATAAGATTCAAGCAAGAACCTCAACTTACAAGAGAAGCGAAAATTAATCTAGCACAACCAGGTGGCCCAGAAGCCTTTAGCGAACTGTATGGCGATTACTATGCATCATGCTATGTGCTCGGAGGAGATGCCGGCTTATATGTCTCGACAAGCGACGACGCCGTCACTACAAATACTACCGAAAAGGTCACAGTTACAGTCAAGGTTCTCTTCTTCTCTAAGAGCGTAAGCAAAACAACAAGCCACAAAGAATTCACTGAGACCTTTGAGGTTACCATGAGTGGGTATGACACATTGAGCAATTCAGTAGTGGCTTTCTACCCTTCGCAAACCCCATCAGAAATGGTGACGGTGAAGCAGAATCAATTTGAGGACATCAAGGCACAGAGCTTGATGTGTCTAAAGCAGGTGGAGCGACTGCAGTATCGTGTTCGCGAAAAGTTGAAGGATTTTCATCTAATTAATGATCGAGACGAGCTCGGCTGGGATCATTGCTTGGACATTTGTGCAGCCGGCTTGGTGGTGCAATTAGTGTTGATGCCGTTTAGCTACCTTCGTGATTACAAAATATCGGTTCTTAGCGAATGAAATAGTTAGTCGATGAAACTTGGTTCTATTGCAGTTCGACTGTAGCACAAAATGTCTGTGTTAAAATGTCTAAATAATTTGAATGCTGTGTACCGCAATCGATGCCCTCAATCTATCGGATTAAAGAATGCAAGTCGTACGTCTTCCAGGTCTGTCATAGCCATCGTCATCGATCACTAGTAACATCACACTGATTATACGATTAATAACTAAAGGCGATCTTGTATTTGGTATATATTGGTGACTTTTTAACAATTATTCTGTTTACAAACGTAATGAAAAAAAAAAGTTGTATGAAATGCTCCAGTTATTACATCAGACGATTGATACCCTCTCAAAATTTGTTTCATCCCTCGAGTCATCCAGGGAGCAACTTCACTCATCAAGACCATAGAATACACCCAAGCGATCAAAGGCTGCGCCAGCCTCAGCCCAAAAGCCCTTGAAAGAATAGTTTGCTCTGGGTGAATCGGTCCATAACGTCTCTGCCTGGGGGACTTCACCAGCAAAGCCCATAAGCTTGGATACGTTCTTTTCTGTGACAAACTTGATTGAAGAGACCACCTTGGATGGAAACTCAAACTTGCCCGCAGTGATCTGTACTGAGGTAATTCGGTCTCCGCTTGGCACAGCGAACACCTCAAGTCGGGCGTTTTTAGGCTCTTCGTTGCTGCCTTGGTGATGGCGGAAAAGCTGGCCGCCTTTATTAAAAGACAGTCGATAAGCTTCAATATATTCATGGTGTTGACTAGCGTTTGTCCAAACCTCCACCTTCGTGACAATTTGGTCATTATTGACATTGTCAAAATCGGCAATAATTTCACCTGGCTCGTTTTTGCCATGATCTCCCGACCATGCCGTCATGTAAAACTTGGCCGCCTTTGGAGTTGTACTGTTCTTTTTGTACCACTCCTGGAAATGACCAGGAAGCTCATTCGGAGCAGTGTAAAGCTTTTGAGGCTTTGGGGCTTCTTGAATAGCAGCAACAGCAGCAGCAGTAGGGGCAGCGTGCTTCACTTTTATTTTTTCATGAACTTTCTATAAATTAAATTAGTTAGAAAATGGGTTTACCGTTGGTTCAAACATGACTTACCGGCAAAAGCTTTCGGAATAGTGAAGGGTTCATGTATCGAGCATCGCGATTGGGGTCAAGTGCGAGCGTTGGGTCTCCCGTTACAGCATCCACTTCTTTTACGATCTTTAGCATTTCTAGGCGACATTCTTTGCGAGCTTTTTCTAAGCCAAGGTCATCGGGCTCATATGGAACCCCAGCATTGTCAGGATACTCAACGTCCTGTGAGGATACGTGGCTACCACCTGATGAGTGCAGCAACTTGACCATCCCCAGCACTCGCTCGCTGCTGTCATCTACATGATCGCGAGCAATTTGAATGAGATCCTCCAGAAAATGGTTCTGGTCGGTTTTCTTGTTGACACTTTGGCGAGAGATTTGCTTCTTCAAAGGATCTGCCTGCGTTAATGTAATTTTGTCGAACTCAAACGCAACAGCATCTGCAGTTTGTGTTAGGTTATAAGTATGGAAGGGAAGTGTTTGGAGGATGAGACATACTCATGTGGATCTCTTTCCAGATGTTCTTGTATGCCATCATAGCATCCAGAAGATCATTGGTATAAAGAGATGCGATATCGTAATCGAGCACAGAAGGTTTTGGCTGTAGCTCTTGGAAGCTTCGAAGGTTCTCATACTTTGTGAGGATGGCGCTACATGATGTTAGGTACATCTTCGTGGAAGAGGTTGATTTACAATAGTGATACTTACTATGTCCTTTGAGGGCACTTAGCCACATTGTTTGGGAAGGCGGCTGCAACTTTAGTCAGAGAGTCGATTGACCAGGGATCATTGGGGTCTTTAATGTCGCCGCCTCCATTCCAGTTGACTGTAATTGTAGTCTCTGAATTATTCAAGGCATTTTCTTTATCCAAGCCCATGGAACCCTTTAGTTCTCCGCCAATTCCGCCTTTACCAAAGTTGGCCTCAATGGAGGCTTTGAGATCGGTAATGGTTGACTTGTCTTCGACTTTGATGGAAATGAGGGCATCAAGCTCTCCACCTTCAATGAAGCCAGAGATGTAGCAATCTCCATAGACTTTCATAAACTTGGCAGTGTCTGAGACGCCAGGGATGGGGTTGAATTTCCTCACATCTTCCGCCATGACCGTCTGGTTAACAACTTGAACTTGGACAAAGAAGTTTATTGCGCTCTCCTTGAATTTGTTTGAGTCCACATATGAGCCGCTCAAACCTCCCCCAGCGGTGGCACTCTTGATACTCAAAGCAGCGGAGACATTCATGGCATCAGTGACCTCAGACAGTTTGTCGACGTGGCGTGTGCAGTACGTGACAATCTGGCTGACCTGCTTAGTGTCGCCTTGATAGTGGTCACCGCCAGGCATATTCTCGTCAAACACGACGGCATCATTCATCAAGACTTCATGTGTATAGGAATTGAAACTAATACGGTTAGTTTTTTACTGATGTTTTTTGGTTGTGTTTCATCATTGGGAACCCACCCTTGGCCAATTCTCATAGCCGTATGATACGGCGCCAATATTAATGACATGGCTGCAAGTTTGGTGATTTTTTTTTTGGAGAGACTTCAGAGAAGAGGTAAGTGAATATGGAAAATCACACCTTGATTTACTCTGTGCCTTGATTGATGCTTGAAGTCGACGTCGAATTGAAGAAGATAAAGTCACTTGAAATCGGGACGTGGTGGGGGACAGTGATAAAGACTTCCTCTTTGGATGCTATTTCCAGTCTCTCAGAAAGTAAAGTCGCTTATCCATAACTGGTAGCTTCTGGACTCCCAACGGCGGTTAGTGTTCCACTCTGTCAGGTCAAGAACGCAACCCTTGTCGTAGCGCATGGCGATACTACATATGTACTGTCACACAACTAGTTCGTTCAATAACGCTCCGGATTTGATAACTTCGCCGGAATAGGCGATAGTACAATATGCTCAATGGCCGAGAAGAGGGGCTTCTGACCGTGCGTTCAGCCAGCCACGGCGCCAAAACGGGACAACCCAGCGCGGAATCTAGACGGCCTTGTCAACGGGAGTGGCTTGCGACTATACCCGGCGGGAACCAGTTTAGCAGCCGCATAGCCGTACAAGGCTATCCCAAGCTGAAAGGTCTACTATCCTTGAGTGGTCTTCTGATGCCATATTGCCGGGGTTATGGCCAGCTATCCGCTGTCTAATTGTTCCCGTCCACCACATCGTCGCCCTGGCTTACCACGATAGTCAAATAACAAGCAATAGTGCGTCAGAGTTGTCCACTTTAGGAGCAAATAGTCCTTGCCACCCCATTGTGGTGCCGGATAGAAACGCGGTAAATCTAGATCCAGTGCTCTAAAAGAATGTTTCATACTCTCATAAAATATGGACGTGCGCTTAGTTCCATTGCAACAAGTCACCATGTTGGGCTTGGGCTGGATGCTAACCACCCTGGACGTTGTAAGGATTTCTGGAGCTTGCAGAGTTGTCGCGCGCCACCACCACGAATCTCTGGGCTGATATTGACAACTTCAAATGTTAGGCCTTATTACCAAAACAACCGTGTCGATCTGGGCACATGGCGTGTAGCAACCATTTTCGGAGCTACTACTTACACCTCATATTGACCCGTTAAGCGCCACAGAATTATTACTGGACAGGAGGCTCAACCTTTCCCCAATCCTCATATGTTCCATTGTGCTGCACTGGTCTCTATGCTTGCCTGCTGTATTACTGGAACTCTCATATGCTAAGAGCATTCACAAGTTCTCTCTCTCTCTCTCTCTCTCTCTCTCTCTCTCTCTCTCTCTCTCTCTCTCTCTCTCTCTCTCTGTACCCGCTCTCCTATTCAGTATTTCTCTGGTTCTACTCCTTTATTTATTTATCATTTTGGTCTCTCGCTTTGCGTTAGAAAAACTCAAGCCGTCCTCCGCGAATTTCGAAGCCTTTTAGGATGGAGACGCAAAATTTCCAATGGCCGAACTATCGGCAGCTTGAAAAACGCCAAGGCATTCTACCTCAATTGACGGTGTCAACTGTAGATGCCAGAATGAATTGCTTTAATTGGTTTGCTTACCAGCAAGTCGGATACATTACCGCCCAGCAATTATATGCCCTGAAGCAACAGCAACATCTGAAAGTTAAAGTCGTCGATTGTCAAGGTCAGTGCTCTAAAATGAACCCTACATGCCATTTTATTAAATCTATCAAGATATGCACACCATGACTTTTAAGATCAAAGATGCTATTTTATTTGAGGTGCCGGATCAAGAGCCCAGTGACTACAACGAAATCGCATTCAAGGATCGTCGAGATCACGCAAAGGGATACGGAGCAACAGATCTGTTCCCCTCCCAACTGACAGCCTTACCAGATGCAGTTATCTTTAACTGTGAATATGGCCAAAACCGCTCTGTATGCATGGCATACTGGTATGCAAAGCATGTGGCACGAACTTATCCAATAAACTTGGCAGATTACGAACAGCGCAACCCTTGGCGGCCGAGGATCTATGTGCTGGAGAAAGGTCTTTACAGCATATCTAGCGAATCACAGACTATACAAAATGCTCTTTGTGAGTGCTCCAAGACATACAGTTATATGTCGACTTTTCTGATATTTGAGTAGTGGAACGCCACATGGATAGTGGAAGCTCAAAGCAACCATATAAGTTCACAACTTCACCCAATCCGTTCCAGCAAACGAACGTACGCGGGAGTGGACTCAAAAACAGTACCACTATGACTAATGCCACAGCCAACAAATCCAAAAATGCGAAGTGATGTAATTTCTGGATGAGACAGCCCTCGACCTGCGCGGTAAAGATGGGGGACCATTTTCTGTTGCTTGGAGAAGGTACACTTGACGATGTAGTATGGTGCCATAATTTTAGAAGTTTTGTTGATATTTTTACTAAATAAATACAAGCACACCTGACTCTGGTAGTAAGGTAGTTACAGAGTCTTACGCGGGTAGTTTTTAATTCATATTGACGGAGTAGCTAGATTGGAAATTTAACGAGCATGTAACAACTTCCGTGCCATCACTTGAGAAAGGGGTCATCTGTGATCTCAAGACACTCAAAGTGACGTCCAAAACTTGTAAATGACAACACTTGAATGTTCGAGTAGCAAAGAATATTGGCTGAGATTAAGCCAGGTCAAAAATCGTCAAGAATTCACTTGATTTTGCTGGAGACCCCTGGATATAGCGCCGGTTGACCCCTGCATGTGTCCAGACCCAGCCTTGAATGTATAATTTCAGCTCCGTCATGTAGGCCAATAGTGCCACCAATATCACATCTCTTCGGCCACTATTGCGTGTGTCAGGCGCGCCATCAAAGTTATTTTTCTCAGCCGTGAACCTGCAGTGACTAGTCGTTCTAGTTCTAATAATGACAATCTACGATGACACTAGAGCCTGGATATGCCGCTTCTGATACTAGACAGGGATGAAGATTGACACCAGATTTAATCCGGAAAGTCGCTTTCGAGGGCTCTTTCGAGTTCAAAGACCACTAGATTCTAGATAAAAAGTCTGTCTTTGCATGTCAACAGATGAATCATATTGGAAATCCTTCCGCAACCCAAAATCATTCCATCGCAAATTCTCGTAACCTCCTCGTTCCCAATGCTGTCGAGGTCATCGTCTGGTAAATTTTTCAATAAAACCCCATCGTGAGTTCCTACGCTTCTTTGGGTCTATTTTACTATGATATCTAACCAAGAATAGCACAAGTTCTAAGGGACTGTCTCCGCCACCAAGCACATCAGAAACCATGAATCAGAGACAAACAACCCCAAGGTGGGTTCCTGTTTGCCTTGTTTCTATCGCAAAAAGGCGAAAACTAACGAAAAAAAAAATAGCAAAGACCAAAAGCTTCCGCCTGGGTATTTCCCGGGAGTTCGGATGTGTGAAAAGTTTCACACCATGCCTTGGGAAGCCGACAGACTGACGGCGCAAGCTCTCGAGAACGATTTAAAAAACACAACGATAAAATACAAGCCAATCCAAGCCTTGCTCAAAGATGAAGACATCTGGAAGACTTTCACCAAAGAAGATACGGATAGCTTTGGGAAACTGTCAGAAAACATTGTCAGTGGAGGTGTGAAAGTAGCAAATGCAGTTCTTGCTCTTGAACCTGTATCTTCATTCTTTGAACTCGTCCATGATTTCGCTATTGATCAAGCAAAAGACTGGGCAATTGAAAAGTCTGCCGGAAGGATCGCCGGTTACTGTGTACTCAAAGAAGAAGAGTTCCAAACCAAGGGTTGGGAAACTTGGATTCCACCTGACGATGACGAGCCCAGCCCTGGGACAAAGCTCTTCAAGGAGCTTGGTACCGGCATTCTTGCCTTTGCACTCAAGACGACTGTAATTGGAGTGGCCGCAGGTGCGGCTGGGCTAGCTGGCGCTGTCGCCGCAGGGCTTGCAATCTTCCTTTACTTTGGGGAGGCTGAAAGGGCAGAGATGCGCAAAAAGAGAAGCGAATCAGCACGCCACGCCATCGAAACCTACAACAGAATCAAAGAAAAGTCAAGGCAACGAATCAGGGCACGACAGCACAGAGGCATTGAGCGGATGTACTTATCCAAGGCCAAGGAAGACTATGAGGATAAATTTCCCGCAGCTGTAGCAGAGTATTGGTCTGATAAAGACAGAAAGCCCAAACCGATCACCTGGCGGAATATCCACGTTCTGAGAGAAATTTACATCAGGGGTGGCGATCTTCCTCTTCCTCTGAAACAGGAGGCTGAGCTCTGGTGGGAATACAGAGGCGTCATTCAACTCGCATCACTTGATGAAGAACACCTGGCATACCAGAAACTAAGCTCCAATGATAGGTCCAAAATAGTCATGAAATCTAAAGATATAAGAGAGGGCAACGATGAGTCGAAATTGCCGTCAACAGAGGAGCATACGATAGTCCAGTCAGTTCATGCAGTGGATCCGAACTCCAACGTGAGGACGGTGCGAAATAGGGGACAACCCTAAAAGCAACCCTAGTCAAATCAGTAACTGATATGCGCGTCAGTACAAGAACACCTTGTGGGAACTCAAGGAGATGAAAACAAAACGTGGCCTGTGCAGTAGCAATAATGGAATTGACACAGAGGGGCGATTGAACGGGTGGTACTCATGAGGTGATAGATTTCGAGAATATTTGAGATCACAAGTAGCAATGGGGATACATAAAATGATGTATATAACCACTCCTTGCATTCCATAATTTGTCTTGCACTCCTTTTCGTGACTGATGGATACACTTAGGATAAGGGGCCTAATAGCAACAAAAAGCGCAGTTTCTGGTCGTCATATTTATCTACCAAGAAATGTGTAGACTAAAAACTAAACTTGCAGTGATCGTAGCAAATTCTACGCGCGACACCCTTTTGTTACACTGGCCTAGCCCCTATTATTAGAAGGAGTTGATAGAGTTGTAGCTCAGCGACGACGGCATTGAGATTGGTCACAACGGAAAATGGTGTCCGTAAAAGCTCATCAACCTCCTATTATTAAATGACTGGGAAGTTGCTTCAAATTGTAAAGGTAACAAGTAAAGTAGTATATTTAATTTACTTCGACAAGTTACCTTTGTTTGTTCCATGGCGCGCGAAACAATGCCCATACGCTGCTTTAATAGTGTCTCCGGCTCACCCGATTTGACCACTTGGCCATGATCCAAAAGGACAACCATCTCAATCTTGCTGACAATGTTTAGTCTATGTGCTACTAAAATAACAGTATGTCCCGGAATTGCGTCTCCAATACCCTCACTCTAACTTGCTCTGTGTGTCCATTGACATTGCTCGTCGCTTCATCGAGAATGATCACAGCGGTCGTCTGGTGTCGGAGCCTAGCGCGGCAAAGGCGAAAAAGCCGCTTCCGTCCCAACGATAGTGTCAGTGTGGACATATCCGTATCAAGACCGCCACTCTGGACTGAGATAAGGGGGCAGCTTTTGAAGCACAGGAGAATCTAGCTATTGATCCTCTGAATTTCTAGTCCGAGGGCATGACTGACGCTATATCGTCGCCGAAAGAAGAAGGTTTGAATCGAGCTAACCAAGGCTGGTCACTATATTATAAGAATCTGGACGATAAAATAAAATAAAACCTTCGTTAATTCCTTTCGAGAGACAGATTTATTTAATCACGTAACACCGGGATATTATCTTGCTTATGCGCGACGTGCGCTTAGATGATTGAGAAGGACATGGGACATTGGGAAGATAGACATATTAGCAAAAGCAAAGAAACTTTAGATTATTATGATGATCTATATAGTAAAGCTTAGCTGTCAACGCCAACACGAGTGGGTTACCAGAAATCGGCAGAGGAGTTTTGCAAAGAGCCTGCGCCTCAGATCTTCCCAGGAGCTGTGTCATTTGCAATAAGGGCTATGATGTTAATATTTGGTATGCGCACGACAAAGCGGTATCTTCCACTGGAAGTGAAGGGCTTTTCACCGAATATAGTTCTGGATTTCTATATTTTGATAAAGCATGTATGTTTGAATATTATTAGCCTGAAATAAAGCTGTATTCATGGTTCTCGGATCGTACATATAAACACAACGAAAGACGTTAGCGGTATGTAGGCTTTTGCACTCACTGCTATTGATATGACTCTCATAGAACTGTTGTAAGCCCATCATGTTGGTATTTTAGTATATGTGCAGCTACATCTATTCCTTAAATAGAGATGTCAAATTTGGAGATGTGACAAACCACCGCCTTCTCGCAGCTGAACTAGCACACCCAGTTGTTGAGTGAATGAAGAAGAGAAGTAGGCTAGGGATTTCCAACATTATCTACGGCGAATGGATTTGTTCAGCGCGCGACAGACCGCAGATAGCGCCTGTACATAATTTGCCGACAAAGCCGAATACAGCCGGCATGATTAGTAACCGGGGAAAATGCTTAACCTCGCTTGATGGAAACGGAGTCTTTGACTGTATACCAGAAGGTTCTCATTTTCGTGAACAGCAAATTATAGACCGCTATGAAGACGTCAATTGTAGGAATAGGCAGCCGTATTGCTCGCCCCAGTGTGCGGGTTCCACTGCTGCGCAACCGCTTCAGCATAACCGCCGTTGAGCGCCAAGTCGATGTGAAGCCTCAGGGTCAAGCTGCAGCAATAGCATCAATCAGCCCAAGATGGATGCCAGAGCTGCAGAGTCGAATAAAATTGTGCATTTCTCAAGACGCTACTTCAAAGAATAGCGATCTTCTTAGAGAACGCCTCAAGTTTCTAGATGAGAATTGGTTAGAGTTATCTGCGGGACGCGAAGGTTTCCTTGGAGCTCCGGAAGAAAGAGGACTGGATAAGCATGCGGTGCAATGGGGTGAAATGGTAAGCTTCAATTAATAATGTAGCGACTCATATGGGAGATTTAGTGGCTTATTTTCAACATTTTGGTGATTATTAGGACGCTCTAGTAAGTTTTCATGCACATCTCTCTACCCAGAAAGCTCTCGGAACTGACTACTTTTCTCACAGGGTAAACCATACTCACAGACACAAAAATTTAATAAATGAATGCTGAACACTGTCAGGACACGTGAACAATATAATTTACAATCGATACGCAGAGTCTGGTCGCATTGGCTGGACAAGAATTCTCGCCAAGTATACCGATCCCAAGCACAGCGAGGACTGGCTCAACATCATGGTTCCGGATGGTCTCGGGATAATTCTGGGAAGCATCAAGACCGATTACAAATTTGTAAGTCTTGCAGTGTCCCTCTCCGAAGCTGAAACGTTTTCTTTAACAAAAGCAACGCATGTATAGCCAATGACGTTCCCGGATCACGTCACGGTCCTTCACAAACTCACTACAAGGCCAGACTACGACAGTGATAGATTCTTCTTAGAAGCTGTTATATACTCCCAGAAACACCGACGACCGGCAGCACGGTGTTTTGAGGATATCGTTGTATATGATTACGCAGTTGGCAAGAAGACAGCATTGAAACCTTTTATGGTGGATGATTTGAGAGCAACATATGATCTTCAAGTAAAGCGGAAGCAGGAAACTGAAGATAAAGTGGCTGAATTGTATGACTTCTTGGAGCATGTAGAGAAGAAAGCTTAAACTACTAGCATGAGTAATTGTAACCTACTGTTCACAGACTAAAATATATCCAGACGCATAGTAGAATCTTGGTATATCCAAAAGCTCAATGGGAAGTTACTTCATAGCCTTAAACAATGATCAATTTGAACTAGACGGCTGATATATAGACAGCGAAAAACAAAATATATACAGAGCGAAAGGAATATATACAATGCAAAAAGGACGCCTATGTGCAATATGTGCAAGAGTGACAGGCTGGCGACACAAAATCGCCAGCCCGTCACCAGGCCCAGGTCTCTCCTAGGAACATATACTTTGTTATATCTGCGGCCTGAATTAATTCAGTTACCATTCAGAGCTAGTCCTACCACCTAGGTGGAGTAGTGAGCGACATAGCCAACCTCCAACATGCTGCCGAAGCCGTCAACAGTGGCACCGGTTGGGTTACCGGGCTATATGAGAGTTAGCTTTTACATCAAAACATGGAGTCTTTCCCAGGAATAGGGAAGAGAGGGGGGGAGACGTACCCAGCTGCCGCCAACAGCAACGTTGAGAATGAAGAAGAGAGGGCTGTGGGCAATGTTGTTCCAGACATTTTGGTTGCCGATGCGCGAACCAGTGATTTGGTTGAACTGCTGTCCGTCCAAGTACCAGGTGAGCTTCTCAGACTGCCAGCTACCAGGGGTACGATCGATCTCGACACGCCAAGTGTGGAAGTTGTAGTCGGGGATGTTGACAGAGCTGCCAATGCCGTTTCCTTCGTTGCAAATGCCTCCGGGGTAGACATCACAGTGCAGTGTGCCGTGGCCAGTCAACTGGCCGTTAACTGTCTCCATAATGTCGATTTCACCACACGACGGCCATCCACCACCTGTGCGGATGGCGTTACCCAAGATCCAGAAGGCGGGCCAAATACCCTGCTTCTGGTTCTGGGGGTTACCTCCGAATCGGAGGGAGCCCTCAGCACGGGTTACCTTGCCAGCCTGGGGTGTGAAGGTGTACTTGGACTCGAGGCGGCCAGATGTCCAACCGCCAGAGACGGAGCCATCGCGCCAGGGGACCAGCTGGACGGTGTTGCCGCCACTGAGCTGGACATTTCTGGTGCTTGAAGTGTATGTCTCAAGCTCATTGTTGACACCCAAGTTGCCGGTGATAGTGTTCCAGTTGCCCTGGTTGGGGGAGGTGTTGGTGTTTCCTTGGAAGGTCTCCTGCCAGATGAGGTTGAAGCCGCTGTAGCTTGGGGCTGACCAGGCCGACGAGGCGCCGATCAAGGAGAGGAGGGCGGCGAGAGTCTTTGGGGGAAGCATCTTGATCAACTGTGAGAAACAAGGGGCTAAAACTATGTACAGTTTTCTTTGTTTGTATATACAACAGAGAGAATATGTAAAGATATATACGCGAAGAGTCTAGGACTGAAAAGGAGGGACACTTGAGGCTCCAGAGCCAGGTAGTAAGTATCGTCAAGATATCAGTGCTGATCAACTTTTTTCAAACAGACAGGATCGACAAGAGAGGAGTCCAAGGAGGCTTTAAGTAAATAACTTTTCGTCTCGATTTTTTTCGGCCACCACGGCGTGAAGCCAAGTGACCGCAAGTCATCCCCAAAGCGTTTTTGGAAGGTCAGTAAAAAATCCAAGACCTAGGAAGCATGCCACCCCCTCCCTCCTCCAAGGCATACATACATGCCATCACCTCATGATAGTGACCAGAAGCAATTAACGAAATCTACTTTGTGAAAAGGTGCTGATTGGACCAATGACGGGGGAGGCCAGGCGCTCGAGCCAGGGCCATACGGACCTTCCATGCCGGATTCAAGTCTCGCGATGGCAAGCAAACTCTTCTGATGGCCTTCGATCCACCAGTCCAGAAGAAGTATCATGGCCGGGGGACCAGATGGCGGAGAAGGGCACGCTTTCTCATAATGGGGTTATTGTTCAAGGGTTCGTGAATCAAAATGCAACCCTCGGACAGGACCTCTGTACGCATCTTCTGACGGACGGGCCGATAGGTTGGAGGGACACGTGGGACGAAGTGTTGAAAGAGAGATCACTCGCTAGGATGGCTCTTCCAGGTTACAACAGGCGTGGATTTGGTAGTCTCGAGGTAGGGGGAGGAGTCTTGGTCGGGTCTATCTCCCGCTCGGCAGCAACACTGTCTATGGGGCTAGGCCAAGTTCTCAAACCTGGGGTTTTTCGAACAATATGGCATCCTAGGTAGGATATTGGCCAGTCGAGTCCCTGACCCTTGCATAGCTTCATCCTTAACTACATACATACGCACGGCAGCTGCCGAGTTTGGACTGTGGGAAAGAAGCTCATCGGTCCTGGGCAGCGGCTCGAAACGACTTGAGGCTGTTGGTCAGTCCGCTGCTGACTTAGTCAACCGAATGAATCACCAAGGCACCAGGCTAACTAGTTCGATGGCCACCAAATCCTCCCGCTTGCTGCTCGTGCTCCTTTTCCAGCTGGTCCAACACCGTGTGTTGAGAGGTGCGAGCCTAGCATTCCCCTTTCTACCACAATTTTCTCTCCACGACGAAAGCAGACGAGCGAAAAGCAAACAATTTGCCACAGTATAACGTTTTGGTGCCTGACTACGTCGGGGGTGGTATGGTATGGGCTTGGAGGTCCCCATGACCGGGGTGATGGTTGGAGGGCTTCATTTGTCTGGGGTGCAGAAGCCACCAATGGTTCTCAAACAATCCACTTATGAGATCCGAAGGATGGCCATTGCATCGGCCGAGGCGACAATGTGGTCGCGAGATGAACGAGCTTAGGTAAAATGTGCCGCGAGGTAAATCGCGTGTGATGGGCGCCTAACAGAACACATAGTTTTGATATGGCAAATGCTCAGGACAGATGATAGGCGATCATCGTGGTCATTTTTCAAGTCATCTTCGCGTGAAAACACCATCGTGCAAAAGTCACGCCTCCCCTCAGCTGGTCTCATCATCTTGGACGATGGTTTGCTGCAAGTCAACCTATCCGGGTTCAGGTCCGGCTAGTTCAACGTGACAGTGAATGTTCCCCTTTCCCCTCACACCATTTCTCCAACTCAGCTTTCTTGAGCCACTCACAGCACCAGTAGTCATATTCCAGAAATTGCCGGGGCCACTGGCCTGGGTCATGGCTTTGGCGCCTCCCGGATTAAGCTTAGCAGCCAAGAACTGGACATGACCTTTCGGGACCACCCAACCCTTGGCAGATGGGTTCGAAGACGCAAGGCAATATTCGTCTGCCGCCAAGCGAGCCCCTCGCTCTCAAGATTGAATAAAGGCTGTCGAGAAAGCGTGTTTCCCAGCGGGAAGGGCTACAGCCACCAATGATAATGGCCGGTATTGGCTTGAATGGCTCCGAGATGGCACCGCCAAAGCCGGCTTGCTTGCAAGGAAGGGGGAAGAGGCGTGGCTTTGAACTGGTTGAATACAATCACCAGATCGGGAATGCTGAAGGGAAGCCAGTAACCAGATACCTTTCTGCAAAACACCTTAGTAGGCTTGTTGTCGTTGCTCAAGGCGAGAGATAAACGCCTCCTCAGCCGCCGGCTTATCTTGCCTCTTGGACGCGCCCGATGTAAGCGAACGAACGCATCGTTGGCTTTATAGACCAGGCTGTTTAAGGTTGCACCAGCGGCCTAATTCTGTTTTTTATAGGCAAATCTCGCATCTCGCCTATTCCCGCATGCTACGGTGGAATTGCAGGTGAGGGAAACACAAAGTCTCAGTGTCTTTTGCCCCGTCAGCGGCCCATTTGTTTCCTCTTACAGAGCAGCTCCAGCTATATACGGCGAGACCGACCGCTATGGGCGGGGATCGACCCGAACAAGCCGGTTCTGGTGCCTAATAGCTGCTCTTTTCGTCGAGTATTGTCCTCCCATCAACATCAACCATTGTGGAACGAGACCTTAGTGCTTCCTACAAATAATGTCTCACCATCCCTCTACTTTGTTGGCGTTGAGCTAGATCTGGTAGATCTTTAACCAGCCATACTATCGTGACGTGCTCTCTTGGCTTTCGATCGCATAACACCCGGATCACCATGAGGTAGATCGCCCGAAACGCGTCGTTGTTCCTTCAACTCGAGAAAACGAACGGCTTGCCAAGTCGGTCCAAATGCCTCAACCTATCGTCTTATTACTCATCAAACGCCCCATCCGTCAATTGAACCGACAAGACCTCCGCAGTATAATGTAGCTGCTCCATTGCAATCAATATAAGCCTGCGTTATGGATCACGGAGTTAAGCCGGAGGAGAAGTGGCTGACACTCTACCCCGCTGTAGAAAAAGTTGACAACCATTCAGGCTACTATCATGACTTGTATTTTAAGCAGTCATTTGCAACTAGCTCATCTGTAATCAATTCATATATTCAAGTGACAGAGTATCATTCAAACAATGTCTGCCGCTACAGCAGTTTTCTCTCCCAGCTCGACCGCCCTGATCACCGGTGCCGCCTCCGGCATTGGCCTGGCCATCGCTAAGCTCTGCCGGAGCAAGGGTATGAAGCTGTTTCTTGTAGACCGCAATGCCGACGCCCTGGAAAAGGCCAAGGCAGAGATCCCTGGCGGAGCGAACCCGGCAGAGGTTGCTACTTCTGTTCTTGACGTGAGCCAGCTCGAGGGCTGGTCCGCAGTCAAGGACCAAGCTACAAAGGCGTTTGGCTCCATCGAGTTTCTCGTTTTGAACGCGGGGCTAAATAAGAAGGGAACCTGGGGCGATAGCGAATATTTCAGAAGTGTGGGTGAAGAAACCAAAAGATGCCGAAGTTGACAAGGGGGGTCAAAACTTGCTAGCAGAATTCCACCACTAACAGCATGGTTTCTTGTTGTAGACTCTCGAGACCAACCTCTTCGGGGTGGTAAACGGCATCAATACTTTCCTCCCAGTTGTTCAAGAGGCTGCCAAATCCAAGCCCACATCTATCGTCATCACGGGTAGCAAGCAGGGAATCACCAACCCCCCTGGCAACGCCGCCTACAATGCATCAAAGGCAGCTGTGAAGACTTTGGCAGAACACCTGAGCTGGGATCTCAGGGATACCAAGACGAGCGTGCACCTCCTTGTCCCAGGCTGGACATTTACCGGAATGGTGAGTAGATGACATGTGTCAACCCCGTGCAGCCTTGTAGCTGCGGCAGTCTTTCTCGTTTTTGCAAATGCCACGGGGGTAAAGGCTAACACCACATCAAATTTAGACCGGGGGTGGTGCAGTTAAGGAGAAGCCTGCCGGAGCATGGTACCCAGAGCAGGTCGCCGACTTCCTCTACAAGAAGATGGAGAAGAACCAGTTCTACGTGATATGCCCAGACAACGATGTTAATGAGGAGACTGACAAGAAGAGGATGCTCTGGTCTATTGGAGACATCGTGAAAGATCGGCCCTCCCTCACGCGCTGGCGACCAGAGTGGAAGCAAGAAGCGGAGGAGACAATGGCAAAGACCCAACTTTGATGACTGTCGCAAATTTACTGCAGGTCGTTGATGGGAGATGCGATGATTTTATCACAAATAACTGTGTAAGACTGAATCCAGAACCATGTCAGAGTAGGAGGAGTTATCAACTTTGATTTGACTCGCGACATGTTCTCGTTATCAGATCTCTTATAATCTAGACGCCCATTATATCAATTAGATATTACGGGGCCTGCCCAGGAAGGTCATCAATAACAAGGCTTCTGTCAGTTAATGCACCTATTTCAGTGTAACGTATTACTTGATCACCAAAACGGGAAAGTGAAGTATATGTAAATTGTAGCACCCATGGCTCCGGCATCAACTCGGCCAAAGTCCTTCTCATTCATATACAATTCGAACTAGTCCGGTCCACCGCCGTCGCAACTGACCACACCCCTTCTTAAAGAGCAAAATGCGGGCACGCGACTATTAATTTGGTGGACGGAAATATCCGGTTTAATTAACCTGACTAGACACGCCGCCGTCGACTCCGGCACAGTTTTACTATAAAGGATAGATTGAAAGAAGCGAGCTATTGTACATGATTCTGTCATATATCTGCAAAGTGAGTTTTCTCGAACAAAAAATTATAATCTGAAATAAACAAAGGGCGAATTGTTCCGCCAAGGATTGTTCAGATGTGATTTCGAGCTACCTTGACGGCTACCTTGACGGCTACTAGATACAGTCAAACACAATTCTCATTCGATGAAGTTTCTAGTGTTGCAATAATAAATCACTCGGCTTATTATGTTCCATTCTGATAGTTTAAACATATAACCCATGAAAGAGTCCATGGTCTAAAATCCAAAGTTGTAGGGTAGCTATTATTGTAAGCGGCGAACCATTTCAGTCAAGAAGCTGCTTACACAACCTAGGCTGCGATCAATGAGCTATGGTTTAATATCAAAATTCAATTGTATTTTATCTTGATAGAATCGTGTTTCTAGCCCTAAAACTATGTTGCGTGGAGACTAGCACTAACAAATGGTATTACGCAGTGGCATGGCAAGGATTGGAGTCTAATAACCCTTATCATTGCATTAGACATCACAATGTTCCGAAAGATAGTAGATCTAATCCTGCGACATCCGTTCTCAGATCACGTTGCCACGAGTCTGCCTCAAGTCGCGAAGCTTAATGTCTCTCCACATCCATGTGCAGGCCCATCCAGCAACTAGGAAACAAACACTCGTAATGAGCATAAGTCTTTGCGACTCCCCATATGCCAGAGATATTCCTTGGCGGATTGGTGTACCTTCAGGGTATCCAAGCTGTGTATATAGACTACTGAAGATGCTTTCAATAGGCGCATCGGCCGGCAAGTTCTTCGTGAGATTCTTCTTAAAGGTCCCAGTCCATATGGCTGATGAAATAGTCGACCCAATAGCACTGCCAATGCTAGAAAACAGATCAAGCATTGCCATGGTGACGGCAACGTGTTGGTGGTCAGACGGAGCCATCATAGCCATCTCTCCTGCAACAACCATAGGGCCACCTGCAAATGCGACAAAGATTTGTGTCATAATCACGTAACCGAGGTTCTGATCAGGTTGGCGGAAATGTATCATGAGACCAACACCAAGAATCATCAATGGTAGCGCGTACAGCGACGCAGACCACTTGAATCGACCGGTCAAGCGGATAAAGTAACCAAGGACCAGAGATGCAAAGCAAGATCCGACGCGGTAAATATTGCCAATGTACGTCGCCTTGGTGATTCCAGTGTTCCACACAACAAGCAGCATAGAGTTGAAGAAGCTGCCCCAAATTGTAGAGTTGGCAAAAGTAAACAGAAACATTAAACCGCCGAAGAACACGGTACGGTCCATCAGCAGTGAAACTGGAATGAACTTTACGGGTGCTAAGTAGGCCTCGTAGAAGACGAAAGCAATGATGAGGAGACCGCCGACGATGATAAAGGCAATGATGATAGGTGCACGCCATTGCTCTTCTTGATAGGAATAAATGTTGAAAGGGAGCAGGAAAAGAGCCATTCCAGTAGCAAGAATAAGGATGCCTAGAAGATCCACATCAATGCAGTATTTCTTGATAGCCGCGAGCGAAAAGTCTGCGTTGCGGTTCTTCAAAACTCCAGCCTTGCGAGCCTTGATGTGGTTCCACAAGAACAGTCCTCCGAGAGGGAGAACAACTGCCGGCGTCACAATAGCCCATATTCCAAATCCCCATCGCCATCCGATATTGCTGATGACGCTATTGGAGATCGGACCTCCAGCCCAAGTTGTCGCAATGTAAGGGGACGTAGCAAATGCGAGCATCAATGATCGATTGACGAGTGATGTTGTGTCGGCGATGAAGATAGTCAAACAGTAACTCACGCCTTGAGACCTAATTGTTCACCCAGTTAGTTTATGTCTGACTAAAGTTGAAAAAATGTAAACCTACCCAATTGACGAAAAGACCTGCGCGGCGGCATAAGTCTTGACATTATTACAGCCAGCCATCATGATAAACCCAATCACCCAGATGAAAAGAGTTAGGAGTAACCCTTGGGGTCTGCCCCAGGTATCGAGGATCTTGGCGAGAGGAAGCTTCGTGAGGCCACCAAACAAACTTGACATGACTCCAACGGCAGCAGTCAAAGAATGCTGCTGGAAGGAACTGGTAACAAAGGGGTTCAGAGCGCCAACGACGACCTCTTCAATAGAGGTGACAAAATAGATGAGCCAGATACTGCAGAGGAAAAAAAAACGTTTAGAATGAAGGACCTCTCAACACTCTGATCAAATTACAAGATAGTTTCTCACATTAAATAGGCAGCAACCATGTGCCATTTGGTCCAAACCTGAGCTGCAGCTTCGATCGCCTGCACACCGGCCTGAGCATCCTCGTTTACGGCATCGTTGGAGTCGGGCTTGTCAGAGGTGACTGCAAGGTCAGAGTTGTTATTACCCTTTTGGTCGGCAGGCCCCGGAGCGGCTGTCGTTATAGCCTCTTCATCGGATGTATATTTTGAAAACCAGCCCATCTTGAAAAAGAGATTGCTTGAGATGCGTTAAGCAGACAGCGCAAAACTGAGAACACCAGGCAAGGGTGCAGTTTGAATGGAAACACATAGATCCACGAGCACCGTTGGACCCTCTATCATCTTTATATTAAGGAAATACTAGTGTGGGACCGTGTAACACCAGCTACATGAGCAAGCATTTCTCAAACGAGATGAGATCTGCCTCGGAGAAAATCGCAGTGGCTTGCTCAACAGCTCGCGCCTCCGAGCCTGCTCCTTCGAGGAAGGCAAAAAATGCCTCTCTGTCATGAACCCTGACTCCAGCCCAAGATAATTACAAGCATGATAACCGAAGCGACCGGGTTACAGCGGCTCGTACTTCAAAAACGGCTCTTCCCAGCGTGGCAGTCCTTCCTCTGCATGTATGTGTGCCATTGATTTGATCTTATCTGATGATCAGATAAATTTTTTATCAGATCATCTCCACCGGAACCAAGGACATATCCATTCACAACATCGCATCGGCTCTGGTCTAGTTGGCGCCAATGCATTGGTCCCTGTAAAGTCTGCCAAGAAAGGTAATGAGCTGCACCCAAACAAGTTGGACCCCCGAAACCAAATGCAACATGAAATGAATCGCAACAGCGACTTCGGGATGCGCAAGTTTATTCCTTGGTCTGAGAATCTAGATGGCAGGATGGCTAGACTTGGCACCGGCTTGCTAATTGTGTTGGGCAAGGTTTGCAGTCATTATTGCCAATTCATCGTGTAATGAAAATATGGCAGTCGGCGAATATGGCCATGTGAATGTTGGTGGAAGTCACTTAAACGATCTTCTAGGCGATTCCCGGGTGACTGCTCCTTGCCGTAGACGAGTCGCTCAAACCGACGATCGCATTCTCTCCCAAGGGCTTTTTCACAACGAGGTGACCGTTAAAGGAGAAAATCACTTCCCCTTTTAACAACTCCTCCGATATCTTGTTCCGTCTAACCGTCCTAACTGGCCAATCATCCGTCACAACGAAGGCTTTTCCACTCATCCTAGCTACACCCTTGTCCAACGGTGCTGTGCATAGCTACCTAGAGCAAAGGCGATTTCTTTCCGGAGTACTATCTAGACTGTCTAGATCAAGTAAATAATGAGTCGGAAAACTGCTATCCAGAGGATGCTGTGTGGTGGTGCGGTCAGAAGAATTAAGAGGCAACCTACAACACATGTTTTCCTTGTGTATTCCTATGTTGTGACTCCACCGTCCCTTTCAGAACATGTGCTCAGCTCTGCCCAGGGAATTTGTGGATGATGTGATTGTCCAGGGCATGTAGATCAAGTGTTACCGACCGCAGCTTGGTTGTCCTCTGTGAATTCTGATTCTGCTCTCGCATCGTCTGCTCCACCGATGACTCGAAAATATGCCTTGCTTCGAGCCAAGGATCTATGGATCACAAAGCGAGCGCCGAAGTAAACTGAACAACTGTGACTACCCATAGACTATCCACAGCAAATGCAGCAGCTTCTGCCAGCACGGCGGCTGCAGGAACAGCTAGTCCCATAGTTATCACCTGCAATGCTGTTTGTCGGCACGATCACAACATTGTAGATTTAGATGCTATACGATACTGTAATAGTAAAACATCATCTATATGTGTATGTTGATTCGACCATTTTCGCGAACGGGAGCATGCCAACAAGACACTCCTAACGCGACTGCCGTCTTTTAGAATATTATTGACATTTTGTAAAGGAAAGATCGCATGTCGAGCGAGAGATATATGTATTTTTCTTCTTTTTCTGTTTGTACTACATTTGTGTTAGAAAGTGTTAAGGGCCTTTAGCACGAGGATAGAATGAACGAACCTCTCTCGTTCTGTTCTGGTCGCCACGGAAGTATTGATGTTTGATCAAACTTTAGCTCATTGTCATAGTCAGCGACTCGTTGTTATGAACGCGTACTTGTACTCCGTAATTCCCAGGGCAAGATAAGGCCGGATATCGGAAGCCTGGCTACGATGCTTGGCCAAGAAGAGAATAGCGAGCGCCATCACGAGCAATTTCGGAACCAACCCCCAGTGTGGCGGAGTGGCGGTGTCTTACACCGCAAATCAGCTTCGCCGTTGATGATGTCAGCGTATCAATAATGGCCGGCGCCTTGCAACAACGGCGCGTATGTAGCTAGCAGTTAGTGCGTCGAAACCACCAATATCGGGCCAAAACGGTCAACTGCTCAACAACTGACTGGTTTGGTCGTTGGGAGGGGGGCATCACGGCCTGGTTCTTCAGTTCAGGCGAACCACTGTTTCAAAGCCCGTTCCTGTGTCACTTGATCTGTTTGTTTCGCCCTCCTCTGCAAAAGTTTCGCGCTGTGCGTACGGCAGAAGTGGGTTGAAAGAAAAGATCCAGCGTCCACGTGACTCTCTTTTTTTCCACCAAATGCCATGCCGACGCACCAACCACGCTTTTGGGATCAGACCCCCCACTGGACCCCGTATGTGGCAGGTCACGATTCTCACTGGCGCTGACCCAGCTGGCGCCTCGATTTCTTCTTGCCACAACCCCAAGGGCCGCTGCTTGACGGGCAGCCGCTGGGGTCACCGTGTTGAGCTTCGACATCGCGAACATACACCCTTTCCGGTGGGGAGTTGCCATTTCCTCTGCCCTCCGCCATGTCTGAAGACGACATCGACCTTGCCAGCCAGGATGGCCCGGGGTCCGCCCGAGTTGATCGCGACCGCCGGGCGCCGAGATTCAGCTGGACGTCAGCCTACGAGACTACCTTTTTTCGCAGTTTATGCGAGAGCGTCCAGCTCGGCTTGCGTGAAAATAGCAGCTTCAAAGCAGAAGCATGGGAGCGCGCCGCGCAGGCTCTCCAGGACAGCCATGGCGCTTACCCGGCCAAGAGCCACCTTATAAACAAGAGCGATAATGCTCGGAAACGATTTCGCCTGTGGAGAGGCTTGAGAGAAGATCCTGATTTTATGTACAACTCCATAACCAAGACAGTGACTGCGACCGAGGAAGCATGGAGAGCACACATCGAGGTTAGTAAAACGACGTGTCAAATCTGCACCCGCCGCGCGAGTGTAGCTAATTTGAAACAGCGAGAGCCTTTGTCGCGGGCTCTGAGGGGAAGGCCCTTCGACCACGAGGAGTTTATGGAGATATTATATCCCGATGTTATCGGTTCAGGCGGCGCGCCGAAGCGAATCATGAAGCCGCGACGGAGAACTGACGGCCAGCTGTGCGATGAAGCCGAGATGCCCGGAACAGGCGTGTTGAACCTTCAATCCGATCCGACGCCGCCAGCTCAGGCGGTAACTGATAGCCCGGGCCAGCAAAAAAACCCCTGTCCAACACCAACAGGCTCGTCATCAGGAAATCCTCCCCTCCAACGCCCGACGTCCACCACGCTGCCCCCTCGTAACCCCAACTCTGGTCAGGCAACAGCCCTCACACCGCCGGAGGAGTCGGTTTCCCAGAGTCGCAAGCGCCCACTGCCACTGCCCTCGTTGCAGAATAATAGTGAACCTACTCAGCCGCCAGCTAGCAGCACCCCTCTTGCTCAGCCGATCCAATCGTCAGGTTCGCCCGAGAAGCGACGCCGGACATCCTCCCAAGGAGAAACTGTGCCGAGCTTAGTAGCGACAACGACATTGAGCTCCTCAGTTCTTACAACCCCAGCGGCAGCTTCGAATCCCATATCATGGCCCCAACCCGACGCTCAGACCGGCGGCAATCAATCTGTTATTGAAGAAATCGTAGATGTACTAAGAGCTCGGGGATCGCGTTTATGGAGAGAAGAAGCCGTCGAGTTGTTTTTCAGAGACTTTGGCGAAGAGGATCCAGACCTGCAAATACGTATATCAGAAAGCATCTTGAGCAACGAACACAAGGCCATGGTATTTTGCAAAATGCCCTTCAGGCTAAGACAACACTGGGTTAGGAGCCTCTCAGGTGTGCAGCGCAGCGGCGCAACATAGGATTATCTTCTTTTGATTGGCGTGTGCGGCCAAGATGTGGGAAACAGTCGCACGCGCAGGACTCGGTCTGTCGGCTCCATCTTTGAATGAACTGGCGTGATGGGGTCGAGGCTCCTTTGGTAGCGGCATGTTGAAAGATGTCATGATACCCTGTTGTGTGGCGTTGGAAATTTGATTGCTGCATTTAATAAGCGAGGGGGTCGTTGATCATAGGACGAAACGGCCAAGGCGTTATGTTATTGCATTGTTTGTGATGCTGATGACATTTTGGGAATATTGATATCGAGATTCGGGACGTCGTCCTCACATCCATTGAAGACATTGCTTCTTTTCTACTCCTCTTTTTATTTATCTTATATTTTGGACTGGGCCATTATCGTCGATCTGTGGGAGGAACTCATCCGATACTGTGGAATTTGGTGTGCATCATTAGGATATTTTTGTAACATGAGAGTTCATCAATCGTCTTTCGTCGTCAAGGTGAGACGGCGGAGGTCACACTTTGCTTGTACATTACTGTTTTTGACAATTCCCTTCTCTTCTGAAGATGGGATATGGGATATTGGATATTGAATAATATAGAGGGATCAAATGGCAGAAGAAAAGACGAAAAATTAAAATCGAAAGCACAAGGTTAAACTAAATGTTCCATGGGGGCTGTTGGCTGCACGAGACACGCTGCGGGAGTTTTCGGATTCCAAACGTAGCAATCGCTGAGTGTCTAAATCATAATCTGAGAGCATGTACCCCTCAATATGTGTAAATTGGTGCTTCCAGCCATGAGCTGCCAAGCACTACTATAACAAGCAATTAGATCGCTTGAAGATGCGCATGACGATCTCGAACTGCACTGATGTAATGAAAACATAAAGTGACAAGGGGCTCAACGGTTTTGCTTGAACTAGGGGGGAGGACAGAACAAGCATACAGGGTCGAGCCGCATACGTCATGGTTTCCAGCTTTGGGCTGCGAATGTACGTACTTTGTAGCTTGACCATGGCGTGACATGGCGGTTGCGTCACATGGAAAGGGCTTCTTTCTTTTCTCTTTCCTTCATCCTACATACTTGATTAAAAAATTCTACTTGCGAAAAAAAAAATTCATTATAACAACCTCAATTACCAACGATTTGTGGTCTCAACGTCTTTTAATTGCGAAGCACTGAACAGTGAGTCGATATGTACCTATTTAGAGTTACGAGGGCAATAAGGCTGACGATCGAGATCAGTGTCGTACGCTGATGCCGCCGCAAAGGGACCGAAGCAGTCTCCAGAAGAGGTGAGTCCTCATCCTAGACAAATTCCCCCCCCCCCCCTATTTTTCTTTCTTTCAATTTCTTGGAATTGAAACCTCAGTCTTTCGCCGGAGATTATTCTCATAAGTGACTCGCGAATGGATGTTTCTAACAGCCGGTGATTTTTTTTTCTCTTAGGCTGCTGCCCCTCAGCCCCCAGAAATTATACCCAATGAGTCCGCATCCACTGCGTCCCTCATCGACGTCGACCTCCCCAGCGTACACACCGTGAACTCAGACTTCCTAGACCAAGACATCCAGACAGAAACCCAAGCCGACCGCCGCGAACGCGAGGAGGAGGCCGAGAACAGAGAAGCCGCCGAGGCAGCCAGGAAGAAGGCCGCCGCCAAGGCGAACAAGGTGGACTCATGGCTCACGCAACAGTTCTCCCAGTTGTCTGATGGAAGTGCGGGCGCCATTGCCATTGCGAATCTCGCGGGTCTTGTTGGCGTGAGTGGGTTTTTGGGCTACAGAGCTTGGGGATTGTATCAGAGGAGCCGGCTGGATGTGAAGCATGTGGGCATTGGCGTTGGCATTTTGGCTGCCGTCGGAGCGGTAGAGGCAGTGGTTGGGCGCTATTTGTACAAGGGGAAGAAGGACAAGTCTTCATGAGAATGATGATTGTCAAGTTGGGAACCTCTCCTCTCTCCTCTTACTCCTCGCCATATTCCTTCTCTAGCCGCTACGGGCTAAGGTTCGATCCTTTCACAAAACCACCATGTCTCTATAGTTTCATATTCCTCGACTGATATATCATCATGAGCATCTCATAAGGCCTCTATGAACCATTCCTTTGCGAGCCATTGTGTGTCCGACCAAATCCAAATGTATGCCCAATGGTGGTTTTGCCCCTCACCGAGCTGCACTATGAGCTCCCCGCATTATGCCACCTTCAGCTCCTGCACTCCGACATGTAATCTACCTATGTAATCTGGAGCTGCAATCCCATTTTCATGCGCAAAAATATGCGGTGTCGATACTCCGATCTTGTGCTACAATGCACGACTTCGGATCTCTGCCAATTCTGGAGTCAGGATCAATCCTGTTGGTCTGATAAGCTCCCAACCAGGCTCTGCATCCCGCATAACGGGGTGACGTCACCACAGACAACAGTATAACAGGCCAACGCGGATAACGTTCCGTCACCTAAACGAGGTAGCTACACCGAAAGCTCGAAAAATCATATAAATATTTTTTTGCCATATGATAAGCATCCTGCTGGAAGCATTTTCAGCAAAGATCTTCAGGTACATGATTTTTAAAAAGGAATTGAATGGCCGGCCCGTTCCGAGAGAGGGCGCCTCGAACACTCTACTCCTCCTAACCACAAGACCTCCAACGCCACCATAATAATAAAAAGAAGGTTATTTGTCTCGTGTATGTACGTGTCTATAAGCCAATTTCAATGTCATCGTCACCGCAGACCCTTCGTCTACGCCTTGCGCAGGACGAAGATGTGCCAGCCATGGCAGCTCTAGATGTCTTGGCCTTCCTCAATAGCCCTATGCATAAAGCTATGTTCCCAGAGCGACTACGCGTCAAACCAGGGATACAAGACCAAGTAGAGTGGAATGTTTCTCGGATGCGCAAGGGTATGGCTGACCCCAACGCGCACTATCTTGTGGTGTTGGCCTCTCAGCAAGATGGCTATGACATCATTGTAGGGTGTGCAGAGTGGTCTGAACCGGCGAAGGAGGAGGAGGAGGAGGAGGAGAAACACAAGGATTGTTCGGACGAAAAGACAAGGGAGAAGAAGGCCAGGGATTTGGAGCTGAGGCTGGCGAGGTTGCCGGCTTGTTTGGATAAAGGGGCGGTGTTGGATGCGAATGATGAGATTATGGAGTTATTGGAAAAGTCAAAGCCTGCGTTCCAAGGGAGGAACCGACACAAGATGTGGAGTGAGTTATTTGGTTTTCTTGCTCATGTGCCACCAGATCCTCTTCACATACTTTAATAAGTAGCAAAATAATCTCTTAACTAATGCTTTCCATACAGCCCTCAACTCTATATCCGTCGACAGAAACTATCGCGGCCGAGGAATCGGCAAATTGCTCACAAGATGGGGCATGGACAGAGCTGAGGAGGGAAAAGCTGATGTGTGGCTCATTTCATCTCCGCTCGGTCAACGGCTATATAAGTCTCTGGGGTTTAAGCAGGTGGCGGAGGGGTCGAGAATGGGCGAGCCGCAGTATGTCATGTTAAAGCTTTATGAGCCTCCTAGTTGAGCGCTTTGTCGTATTTCTTCGGAGGGGGAGGGGCGTGCAGAGAATAGCGTTGTCGTGGTATTATATTATGAGGAGTCTCGAGAAGGGAATACGGAGTTGTGGATATGGTTGACACTGCAATAGATGGAGTATGTCTAAGTGGTAATTCTAAGTGGGTTTATAGAGATTCTTGAGTTTATCTTAAACGGTCAATTCTTGTCAAAATTCGAAGAGTTATAGTTATATGTCTTGATACGAATGGTGGCGGTCAAAATTTTACCTCATCTCTGGTTCTAATCACAAGATGACCTAATTCCATGGCACATCCCTCTTGATTTCGGTACGGATAAATTCTAGTTGTGGATATGTTCATTTTGTACAGTGTAGTTGTGAGCCGTCTAACTTCATCCCATGAATCCCCCCCGTACCTTTCATACATCGTTGAATACAGCTAGTCCTTCTTAGGACCACGTAGAATACACAGAATACGACCCAGTAGATCAGCATTCTCCTTTCCATCTAATGCAGCCCCATGTTTTTGAGTGATATGCGATTTATTGCTTGTCTTTTTCATCCCTTTGAGTTTCTTCGTTTGCATCGGTGGCGTTTTGCCACTTGTTTGGAACTGCACTTCCTACAGTCTTGACGCCAGGCAAGTTGGCTGTCTCTGAAACACTCTCGGCCTGGGGGGCAACAGGGTGATCTTCTCGAAGTTGTTGAAATTCCGTCTCTTCAGCGGTAGCAATAACTTTTGCAGGGGCCACTTCAATGTGTTCTGGGACCAGTTCATTAGCCTCGTCCGCATCCTCCGCCTCATCCTCGAGTTCTGCGCCGTAAATCTCTGGGTACTTTCGGAAACACTCTTGCATGCCCCTGCGATTCTGTTAGTGATTCCATTTAATACCTGATAAAGGTTACCATACTGGAACTTATCAATGCAGTCCATGCCCTTGGGGTCCTCTTCTGAGTGCACGAAGCAGCTAAAAGCAGTCCTGAACTCCTCACCACAAGGACCGTGGGCCATACCACCGAGGCAAGGGCAGTCCCAATTGATCTCCCCAGTCTCGGGATTGAAAGCACCCTCTTGACCAGCCTCCTCTTCAAGTGCTTCCGGTGATCCTTCGAAGGTGGCGTTCTGGGCTGGTGCTGCCTCTGTCTCGCTGTCCTTGGGTGCCTCGCCCTTCTTCTCAGTCGACCTAGGGGGCTTTTTGCTGCTCTCTTCCTTCTTCTTCTCGATTAATGCCTCGACTGTTGGCAGGTCACTATCGCCATACGGCGTGGGCACAGGTTCGATGTGGGCTGTTACCATGGTCAGTCACAGCAAAGTTGTCCTCGGGACTACTAGCGAAGGCATACATGAAACATCGTCTGCAAACACAGAGCTCGTATTATAATAGTAGACACCCGCAACTGCTACACTCCACCGAAGCGCTGAGCTCTTCCATGAACGGGGCTTGTCCACCGGTGTCGTTGTTGAGGCAAATCGTCGAGGAACCGCGCGCACAACGTTGCTGCGAAAGCCACTTCCGACCGGCCTCGAAGCCGATCGCAACGCCGCTCGATACATTATGATGTGATTATAAGAAATGAGAAAACATATAGAGAAGATGCAGATGCAGGAATTGCAATGTGAACGCCGTGACGACCACCAAGACTTAGCAATCACGATTATTAAACCGAGAGGGAAAAATTGAACAACCAGGTCAAATCCGCAACACAACCACCAGATTGGTCAGCGAGATCACTGCACTCGCCCTCGGAAGCATGGAGAGCATACCTAGGTAGCCAATTGCGTGGGGCAAGCTCGGGAAGATTAGCCGCAGTTCAGCCGTAATCTTTTCGCCAGAATCTTCTCATGGTGAAAAGCCACCGAAAGCGGTTCCGGCAATTGCCACCAGCCCAGGGAGCTACAGCTCTTCTTATTTGCTTTTCGGCTTGGTAGTGCAGGACCAGGATTCTACAGCATGGGGACTACAGGCTTTTCTCTGAAACATAGCATGTCACCCCGGGCCCTGATGATCAATTTAGAATAGCATTTGTACACACGAGCTGAGGTTCTAAAGTCGTACCGTTCGATTTCAGCTGTCAGGTACTAAAAAACTTGAGCCAAACAAAGGCGGTGCTCTTGGTGCATATTAAGTAGCGCCCCCCTCATCATCTCGCAGTCACCACACAAATTTAAAAGTTCACCAAGCATCTCTCACATTTGCGTGGCTTTCACTTTTTGTTTTATTCCTCTTCTATGGCCGATATTGAGGCAACAAAAGACTCCATTATGACCTCAACAATTGAATGGCATCCCAGTAGATTCCTGCAGGATCATCATGGCATCTCCCAAAACTTCGCGCTATTGGTGCTTAACCAACCACTCAAGAATGGCAATATTCTTCGTAGGTTGTGGAGAAACTGTACGTAGCAACCAATGCTTCATTCCCATCTAAATGACTCGAAGCATGAAGAGGGGCTAAACTGGGGCAACAGCATCTATCCGGGTAGCAGCCGATGGCGGTGCCAACCGACTTCAAGAGCTCTCATCGTTTAGAGGTAAATTTGTGAGTATTATTTTGTCAACGCTATCGTCCGTCATAGTATATGATCCTAGAGTGCCAGTGCCAACGAATCACAGGCAAACTTACAAACCATCATCGGCGATTTGGACTCCCTGAAGCCATCCGTCCGCGAGTTCTACTCCTCTCAGCATACAAGTGCCAAAATTATTCATGACGCCGACCAAGAAACCACAGACTTCATGAAGGCCGTTTCGTGGATTCGCGAGACCGAGCCCGAAGGAACCGATATTATTGCGCTTGGAGGCATCGGTGGTAGGGTAGATCAGGGCGTAAGCCAGCTCCACCACCTCTACTTGTTCCACACAGATCCAACCTATGCGAATGGCCGTGTCTTCCTCCTGTCTGGGTCCAGCCTCACATTTCTCCTGAAATCAGGCACCCATCATATTCAGGTGAGGGAAGAAGGCGAGGATGACATGTTCGGCAAGCATGTAGGCATCATTCCACTCCAGGAGCCCAGCCGAATCTCAACAAAGGGCCTTGAATGGGACGTGACGGATTGGGACACCAAGATTGGGATTAGGATCAGCACAAGCAACCATGTGAGACCCGAAACAAAGGTCGTCGAAATCCAGACAACCCACGACGTGCTCTTCACAATAGCTTTGCGCCCAGTCGATGGGGAGGACGATGGGTAGCCATATGTAATTAACAGGTATTCCATCAACTTTGAAAAAGATTTGTTCAAGACTCGCCCAATTGCCTTTTCCGTTAAGCCAAACTCCACAGCGCCATTCCCTTGGCTTGCGCATCACCGCAAGTAGTGAAGAACGAGCCAACAGAACAAGAAAAATACAAGGACGCCCGCGACAAAGATCCACTTGTCTTCCTTTGCACGGCGCTCGACCATGCGAATAGTGTCACCGCTGATGCCGAGTGTGTTGGCAACACTGTACATTCGTTTCTGGGTACTCTTAAGCGTCTCACGCTGTTGGCCAAGGTCCCCCAACACGGCCTGCCCCCGCGCTATAAAGTCATCTAACGCGTGATTTGTGTTAGAAAAGAAATTTTGTTCGCGGAAGGCGTGTGCTTCTCGCACATCGTCGCCTGCGCCAGTCGTCAGGGGCCCGCCTTGAGAGGGGTGTCTTGGCTGATATGAGGTATCGGTGGTCGTCTGTGAAGTAGAAGCGTAGGGGTTTTCTGGTGTCGCATTGTATGGTCTCCTTCCAAGAAGCTCTGATCTATTTTGATGATATTGCGCCTCCTCTCTGATCTTTTTGATGACGTCTAGTTGACCACGGAACCCAGAGAGATCCTCCCGAAACTTCTTGATTCGCTCATTGGCTTCCTCCTGCTTCTTAGGAACGATTTCTTGCCGCGCCAGTGCTTGGTAGTCGTCAAGGGCTTTTGTGAAGGATGATAGAGAGACTGACACGTTGCCTATCTCAGCTGGTGAAGGTTGACCTTTGGCCTCGAGGGCGGAGAGGTCAATGCGGATAGCCTTGCTTTGCCGCAGGACTGTATTATAAGCTACATTCTATAAGTACATTAGCAAACTAAACTAGATAGTCAATCTATAGTCAGAGGGTGAACTTGCCATTTTTAAACGCGCCTTTCATAAATGTAATCAAAGTCGATGACCTGGCTAGAAGCTGAGCGTCACCCGGTACAGCTTCATCGTTCTATCAGTGGCCACATCGCTGTAATCAATCGGCATCGGAAGATCTTAGTGCCGGCGCACCTGCAGAAATGCGGCCGGAGTGCATAAGTCCGTGCAACCGGCGCCGTGTCAAATATGCGGAGGGGATTCGGCCGAAAAAAAAAGTCGGTGATGTTTCCACAACTTTCATAGGGGAAGATGGCGGAAGATGGCGGAAGACAACTATTTTGTCTACAGGCAAGCCAATCTACTTCACGAAGAGGTCTTGATGCTTGTTTCCATGCCACCATTCGGCGATTTTAATAACAAACCTCCGCCCCGCTCGTATTACAACAGCCCGAAGCAGGCTGCCGCTCACCTCACTCGGCCACCCAGTGGAACATCTCCATTCACTGCCGATATGAGTTGTGATGGATCTCGGAGGCTCCCCACTCTTCTACCCAGTAACCGGAGCTTTTTATGATGTTTGTGCATATGTTAATAAGACTGCGGATCAGGTTATGCGGATGTTAACCAACAGGACCAACTCCAATCCGCCTATTCTGGGTAAAGGCTTTCGCCGACCTCGGCACCGACGGCGGCGAAAGATACCGCCCATCACAAACCTTGGTACTCCGTACACCGGTTGAGAATCGGCAATGCTTGGTGCAAATCTCATTGTTAGTAAGGGTTTTATTAGGCTACTTATTCCCGCCTCGACCCTTACTTATAAACCCTTGAGTCCTTGTCGTAATTAAGCAACCCGAACCACCATCGTGACATGACGCATCTATAATTTATATAAAAGAGCATCATGGGCTCATTATCATCAGAGACTATTCACACGTCAGAGCTTGACCTACCTCGGCCATCGTCTACTGACAATGCTGATGTAGAGAAGCAGCCTGTTCCAGTAGAAGAGTCTCAGCCTCCTCGCTATTCAATCTACACAACATGGCAAAAACGATGGATAGCACTAGCAGTTGCCGCAACGGCATTCTTCTCTCCAATGTCCGCCCAGATCTATTTGCCGGCCTTGAATCAGCTATCTAAGGATCTTCACGTGTCCAGCTCTCAGATCAATCTTACCATAACGACCTATATGATCTTCCAGGGGCTGGTTCCCATGTTCATTGGGTCTTTGGCAGATAGTGGTGGCAGACGACCAGCCTACATCATCTGTTTCGTAATATACATTGGAGCGAATATTGGCCTTGCTCTCGCTCCTAGTTATGGTGCTGTTCTTGGTCTCAGGTGTCTTCAGTCTGCGGGCTCAAGCAGTACAGTTGCGTTATGCATGGCCGTCGTCGCCGATATCGTCACCTCAGCCGAACGAGGCCAGTACGTTGGCTTTACTGTGGTACCAGTAGTCCTGGCTCCAGCAGTTGGTCCTATAATTGGCGGTGCCCTATCCCAAACACTTGGCTGGAGGTCCATATTCTGGTTCCTAACAATATTTGCCGGTGTCACAGTCGTTTTGGTGGCAATGTTCTTGCCAGAGACTTGCCGTCACATTGTGGGCGATGGCTCCATCTTCCCACCACCACTGTATCGATCAGGTTGGCAGTGGTTGACATACAGGCGGGCGAAGGCTAACAACGCTCCTAAGCCAGACAACACGTTCAAGTTTAAGCCGCCGAATGTATTGGAGTCTCTCATTTTGCTTCTACAGCCAGAGACTGGCCTACTCCTTGGAATAAGCAGTATTGTATTTGCTGGTTTCTACTGCATAGCGACTGCCATGCCGAGTCTCTTCAAGAATTCTTACGGCTATGATGAAATTACTGTTGGAATAATGTACGTGCCAATGGCCGTCGGTTCGATGATCGCTGCGTTTGTAGTTGGTCCAGCCATCAATTGGAACTACAAGCGGCATTCTATGAGGCTCGGTCTTCCTATTGATCGATCTAGGCAGCAAGATCTCTCTGAATTCCCCATTGAACGAGTAAGGCTAGAAATTGGTGTTCCTTTACTTGTTCTCACAGGTCTCGGTTTGATAGGATGGGGCTGGTCCATGCAGGCGGTCGCCCATGTTTCGGTTCCTTGCATTGTAAGCGGCATCATGGGCGTTGGCATGATCGGCTTCAACAACACAACCAATACTCTACTTGTGGATATTCACCCTGGCAAAGCAGGTACTGCAACAGCAGCAAACAATTTTACCCGGTGTCTTGTCGGAGCAGGAGCTACCGCTGCAATTGTCCCCATGATGAACGCAATCACTGTTGGTTGGTCGTTCACTTTACTCGGGTGTGTCATTATATTATGCACCTTTCCATTGCTTTTTATCATTACAAAGGGCCAGAAATGGCGAACAACACTGAAAGAAAAGGAAGAACGCAAGAGGAAGAAGAAGGAAAGCATACAGTAATGGAATATTTAGGGGGTTCGAGAGGAGAGGAAGAAAACGCGCTCCTTGAAGTATTGATTAACCAGCTCATGACACCGGCAGCATATTATTAGGATGATACCATTTTTGCATCAGGAAGCGAGCGGTACTAAGCATTCGTGGGTAGGATAGATCTAGATTTGGGCGTTAATAATCGACACTAAGTCTGCATTGAGATTATTTAAACAAAACAATCTAGACCAATTAATCTTATTTTCTTCAAAACTAATAACACCAAAACAAAAATTTACCAATTCCAGACAGCCGTGAGCAACTAAACTCCGTATAGTAAAGATGTGGTTCTGTTGAAGATGGTCACCAAGGGCCGGTGTAGTCTCGTTATAGCGATAACCCTTGATACAAGACTCAAAAGTCGAACTTACCGCCGCTCAGAAAGAAATCGGAAAATTTCCCAACATTGTCAATTCCTTTTCTTTCATGCTGGCGACAATGTTTTCTGGATGTACAAGCAATTATATTCGTGAAAATTCTAGTTCTCAAGCTTAACATTGAAAGCCGACACGGGACATTTGCGCAAGTTGCCTAGACCTTGAATGATTGACCAGATGCCGAATGAAGCGACATGCAAAAAGATTCACTATGGAACGCAGCGGCCTGGCTGATATGTAAAATTGGACAAACCGCAGTATATGGCGCCATTATATTGGTTCTATCTATCATTACCGTCGTGTTATATAGGATATCCTTCCATCCACTATCATGTGTTCCTGGGCCAAGACTCGCTGGGATATCCAACATCTGGTACGCTTATCAAGTCCGCAATGGGCGAGCGTTTGAACTAGGATGCAAGCTGCACGAAAAGTACGGAGAAGTGGTTAGAGTTGGTCCAAATGAGCTTTGGTTCAATTCACAACAGGCATTTGACAAGATATACAGCAAGTCATCGCCGGGATGCCAGGCCGCGGCTGATAGAATGTGCTGACCATATTTCTAGGCTCTACGAAAGGGCTCGAGAAGACCGATTTTTACTGTGAGATAACTCGCGATTATGCTTACATATATGCTAATTGCCAGTAGTGGCTACAAGTTTGAACAGCCCACAGATAGACTGGCTATTGCGGCCGCATTTTGACGACAACCTAGACCTGCTATCCGAGAGGGATATGAAGCGCTATCGTATTCAGCGCAGGCTTATTGGAAGAGTCTATCAAACAGCGAATTTACTGAAATTTGAGGCCGCTATTGACGGCGTTATCGCAGAAGTAATCAAGAAGTTAGAAGCTATGAATGGTGCTGAAGTGGATCTAAAGGAATGGATGCACATCATTGCCGTCGAGTGTCTTGGGGCTTCCGTTATATCATGGTCTCCAGGACTGCTCAAGGTTGGGACAGATTGGGGCTCCAGCGCCCACAGCTATTTGGGCTGGCGAAGAAAAAGCGTCATGGGCCTCTTTCCTACCATGACCAAATTATCCATGAAATCCAAGGTAGTAGATCGCATCTATCGAGACTTGTGGAGGTTGAAGTTTACTGCTTCACCAAGCTTCCGGTCATTCTTCCCTGTATGTCACCTGGTAGATCTTTGGAGGCAAGATCATGAGGTTAACTGAATCCGCAGGACATCGGCAAGCGAATTTCCCGAAGGATCAAGTCTGCCCTACGAGAACACCGTCACCAAGACCCTCGTAAGGACCTACTTGCCGATTTGATCCAACTTCACAAGGACAACCCCGAGTTCACGGAGACATACCTAAGGAAGATGGCCGTTACCAACTTCGGAGCAGGCCACGAGACAATGGCCTCGACCCTGACATCAATATTTGCCATGATTGGCACGCATGCCGACGTTCAGAGCGAAGTGGCCAAGGAGGTCCGGCACACAGAAGCTGCTACATCGTATGCAAACACGAGTCGGCTGAAATATACACGTGCTGCCGCAAGGGAAGCCATGCGTCTTCACCCTGTACTCAGCATGTCCCTCCCTCGTGAGGTTCCCCCAACAGGGTTGCATCTACACGGATACTTCATTCCTGGCGGCTCTACAGTCGGGTGTAATCCGGTGGCGCTACACAGAAGCCAAAGTATTGTAGCTGGCCCAGACCCAGAATCGTACATTCCACGCCGGTGGCTGGAAGCCGACCACAAAGATTTGCGCATAATGGATCGGTATAATCTCAACTGGGGCGGTGGTTCTAGGACTTGCCCGGGGAAGAATCTGGCCGAGATGATCGTGTTTAAGGTTGTGCCAGCTTTATTCGAGAAGTTTGATGTGGAGGTCACGATGCCGTCAGAGGTTGGAAGGCCGTCATACTTTTTGTCAATGATGACTGGAGTGAAGGTCAAGTTTTTGCCATTGAAGCAAATATGCTATGCCAACGATGGAGTTTCATCTCCTAGAGATGAAAAATAGACATTAGGGCAACCTCTTGTCAGGACATTTTTACACACCAGTAATGTATTTGGAGAATATTATACTAGGGTGCCATGCTGCAGTAGCAGTGTTTGTACGGATTAGATCTCAAGTGCGTCTCACTAGAAGGAAACTATAATCTAAGAGCTTCCCATCTAAAAGGATCCTCCAATCTCTTGATGTAGCAGTCCAGCCATCATATCTATGCCTTTTCCTTCTCCTCTAATTTTTTCTCAAGCTCTTCCACGTGTGCCTTAATCTTATTGAATTGCCATGGCCAGCTTACCACGTACTATCGACATATTCGTCAGCATAATTTGGGAGATGTGTGAATATAAAGCCTTACTAAGAATGGTCGCTCATCGTGGCGATTATCGTCAGGATTATAAGCCGATACTATTAATACTATTAGCGTCTTCTCCTGGCTATAGAAGCAGAGACATATTCTAAACGTTGACAAGCTTTGAGGCTCAAAGTACTACCGTTTCACGCTCCTGGCAGCGCAGTAAAAAGGGAAAAGCGCGAAACTTCGACACCGAATGACTTACAATGTACGCTAGGCGAAATAATAGTTGCCTTATGGCGATTGATTCTGAATTTATCCAGTAAGCTCAGTTCAGTAACAGCCATGACTGACTGAAACCAGTTGCGGAATAAGACTCACGAGTAGAACCGAAAGAACCTCATAACCTTCTCAGCGACAACTTTAGGTTTCAGGTCATTCCACTGGCTTAAAAGCCGAAGATACATTGACCATGGGCCTAGTTTGTCTTGTTTGCGAAGTAAGCCGAACACTAAAACAGTTGTTAGCATTTGTTCTATCAAGCTATGATGGAGTAAAGGAATAGGTGATTCGGAACCAGGGGGTGTTAGAGCGATGCCATATCGGCAGAAGACACCATATACATCCAGTATCAGGATAGCTTACCGGATAGTTCGGAGTAGGTCATGCCCATTTCATCTTCGTCGTTCTGGTTCAGTGAAATAGGCAACAACTCAGCTGTCGGCGTGGCCTCCAGAAACTCCGTTAAGATTGGAAGTTCCCATTTCTCCCTCGCCCACTGCTGGAACGCCCTTGCATCATTCTTCGAAATGCTTCCAAGAGGCGCCAGATCGGCGCTGCTAGCATCATACTTTGTATAATAGCCTCTCAGGTTCTAAATACCAAAGTCAGTACTAGATCCCTGTTGTGAGGGGATGCATATCGTGATCACATAGCTAATTCTAGGAAAGACTTACTTCATCTACGTTACCACTTCCTAATACTAGCAACGAGGCGCCAGCACGAGGGAGTTTACGTGCTGTCGTCGACAACTGTGCAAGTTCATATGCGACAACCATACGGCTACGCGCTTGCACATTCTGCCTCGCAAGGCCCTCTGCCGCTGAGCCACCTTCCGACTCGAACCTTGGCACGAACCCAGCGAGAGCCTTGCCCGCTATGCCTTCAAAGGCGGTGACAGCCTCGTCGATTTTGATATCAGAGTGGAATGCACCGATAGTCTCTGAGAGTCTTCTGGCGCGGGACTGCGTTTCTTCGGATGAATGCACAGTGCCCATGTAGCAAGTATGCAAGAGCCGGGAGACGATTTCTTGGGCATTCGTTGGGGTGAAGTTCGAGTCTCCTGTGATGCGACGCAAATCTTGCAAGGTGCTCGTCTCGCCTTTGTTAATTGAAATAAGGACGAGTCGGGCCATGCCATAAACGAAAAGCGCAACACTAGAGCTGTCGAGGCCGCCTGAAAGGGCGAGGAAGAAACCAGCGGCATTTGCGCGCGTCAGATATTGCCACAGATAAACTGCAGTTGCCATATAAATTTCCTCCATAGGGTCTAGAAGCTTGAGATTGATGGGCTTTGTTATCTCTAGCGTGTCGGACAAGTATATTTCTTCGCTTGTGCGTCCGAGTCTGATATCACACTCTATCCGTGGGAATTCTTCTTGCTGGGCAGCCTGCACTCCGCGGCTGTGCTCACTTCGATAGCTTCGTACTTGTTCCACATCGACAGTAGCGATAGTTACCTCTACGGAACGGAGGGAGAATTGCGAAGATTGCGCTACAACCTCGCCGTTGACTAGAACCATGGAAGATCCGTCGCTGGAGATATTGTCAGTAAACTCCACCATTCGTTTGTGGGACCTATAGAAACCATGATTTTCGTAATTTCCGTTGTCATAAAGCAAGGTTGATAGCTGGCCGATTTGAAAGTTACACGCCAGGAGGCTGGATAACAGAAGGACAACCTACAAGAGCATTCGTGCCTCACCACTACAATTGATTTGGTTAGCAAGCATTATCTAGCCAACATATACTGCTTGAGTTAGAGCTGCGCATTGAGCATCTAACGGATAATGAGGACTCTAGGCTGGGACAGCACAATGGAGAGAGACAACGCAATAAACAACTTACTCGATACCAATGGCATTGGCGTAGACATAGACTATGCGAAACGGTTAGCCACAGTAGTTAAAAATCTTATAGAGCTCTCAGAAACAACTGGTAACTATTGTAATGGATTTGCTCACCCCCTCCAAGTTTTCGAGTCGAATTGGCGATCAAGTCAAGCCTTGATTTCAGCTTTCTCAGTTCGGCACTAGAACCTTGTGGTGAGTAACCATCCATAATGCAGCAATACTGAGAATGCCTCCAGGGCGTAGGACGCTATGAATTTCGCAAGTAACATGCCAGAAAGGTATATAGCTTACTGAGAGGCACTGCTGTTTAAGATAATTTCCGCTCCACTATAGATTTGATTAGCTGTGTCCCTGGTGTTTCTGCCTAAAACGGTGAAAATTTCCAGATGCATAATAGACCTGTGAGAGAGAATCATTATATAACCCGAACTACTTACTTTAACCCCGCGAAAGTCGACGGGTTAAGTGGCGTGAAGAGTTCCTCGCACGTTTCACAAGTCACAGCTGTGTCGGGTGTTGACAGGATGAAGTCCCCTATTGGGCAAGTGTCCTGACCAGTGACGTTTCTCGCACATTGTTCGAGATAGTACGTTTCCACCGTGCGCTCCTTTGTCCACCCTGAGAAATGTCGCGCTTCGCGATACAATCCGTTATTGGCAAGTGACTGCTTGGCGCGGATACCATATATGTGCCGATAGGTACAAAGAACGCGTGTGTTGTATCTAACGTTTCTATGTCTAACAGGAACTGCGGGGGTCAGTAAGGCCCTACATATCGCACAAACAGAAATTTCAGGTGCAAACAGTATCTTAAGTCTCGAGGACATCTAAACACGATGATAAAGCTCCATTAATTAAACTTACTTCCGATGTCAAGTAACATTCCCTTGCTTACGGGATCATCTAGAATGTCTGCAAGGACTCTAAAGATTTGTGGTGAGCAAACTTCTAATCAAGGCTTCGGCGGGTTGTTGGACAAGAGTCCTGCCTCCATATTCTATAGACAGGAGAAAGTGCGTCGGGATAGGGGTATACTTACTCCCAGCTGTGAAGAAAAGTGTCTCCTTCCAAGAAATGATCTAAACTGGTTAAGAGTTAGATTTATTGAAGATATGCAAAGCTAAATGGCGATACTTTGGAACATTCGTCACAGCATTGAGGGTTATCGGATCTCATACCATCCATAGCCAGGAACCTGTGTTTAACGTGTCAACATTTCATGCATCGGCTATAAAAATATGGAATCATCCTACTAACGCAGAAGAGTCACAGAAAAAAATGGTAAAATAAAAGCAAGAACAGCTGTAAGAAGCATAAGGGAGAACCCATCTTACCTCTAACTCTGGGCCGGTTCTCAATCTGGAGCCATTTTCTTTCGCGATCCGTATGGATTCAAGAATACGCTTCTTGTTACCCTCGAAATCGAGAGGAACCGACGGCAGCTAAGAGTGCGCAGTTAGCATGACTCCTCATCATGACTGATTGGTGGTTGAGAGATTGCTTAGAGAATTAAAAAGAAAACCAGAGGGAATAATTACCGTAGCCACAGCAACAGTTACGAATGACATTTTGGCTGTTATGACTTTCAGAATCAGACAGCTCCTAAGTCAATAAGTACCTGGGTGCGAGGGATGTCTCTTGTTTGTATGCGTGATGATCCCCGAAATTCGATGCCACGCAGGGAGTTCGTTCGACAAATGGAGGGGTGATCCGGCACCGGCCATTTGTCGGCGTTCGGAGAATTGCCCTTCGTCTAGATAAGGCAGATAACATCACGTGATACTGATTTATGCTACCAGAAGCGGCAGCAGTGTGCTCAACATACATGTGTGCATCGGATCCGCAATGCCCCTCATGTGTTCCTCATTCAATTTACAGCACTCGGAGATGTGATACTGAGTGATCCATGGACTAGATTTTCATCGACATACGTCTATGGATCCTTGATAAGAATTTTTACACTAGTAAGCTTTAAAATAAAATAAAAATATGGTGCAGTCACCTATCAGATACCATAGTCACTCAAAAAAACAGTGTGAGCGACAAAAATTATGGCATCTTACAGGGTAAGTATCAGCAGAAATGTAGCAACAAATAAGCCACAACATGGGTAGAAAACAACAACTTAATTGAAAAAATAGATGAAATACAGAGGGTCACCGAAAGTTCCGAGTTATTTTTGCTGGTAATTCTCGTAATGCATAATCAGGGCTTCCCCACTTGGTCTTCATGCTCTACCAACAATGTTGAAGTCTAATCAGGTCTGGTTCTTATGATGATCATGCTGGAAGGGGACTGAGTTGATGTGGTTGAGAAGATAAGAATTCCGCGCTGGAACTCTTGATGAATATGGATATGTCAAGATTAATGCCATGTTGGCCGTTTTCACTATCAATCCAGCAACCCGTTCCCTTAAACAGTGACCTGACCAGACGCCCGAAATACTGGAACCTCGAAATTTAGGCTTAAGGTTATGTAGCATCGTGAGCGGACGCCAAGGGAACGGACCACCGCTAAATTACCGCAAACATCAGCAAGTGGAGGCATAATACAGACATACACAGTCTATCCATCCTAGTGCATAATGCTCTGTCCAAAGTGTCAGGCGAACCACCAACCAGGGTGCCTGCTTCAAAGAAAGAAGGAAAAAAACCCATGAATGCCAAGCTCACTTGTAATGGAGTACCTACTCGTATGAGGTCTTGGCTGCCGGAGATGAAGGTGAAAAGGGCAGTTGTCCGGGACTACATTGTGCGATGCAGGCATTAAGATAGCATGCGACTATATCATTCGACCAGCTGGTGGATGAAAAGCGAGCATAAGTGGACGAGAGGTTTCTGAGATCAATACGGAATAGTACTAGAACCTGTTGTGCGTTGTGGACTAGAGGTAAATGCTTGGGGATGCATTCCAATAGGGAAACCGCCCAAAGAGGTGGCTGAAGCCACTTTGAAAATTTTGCAAAAGCTGTCGGGCAATTTACACGGCAATGATGACCTTCTTCATGAATTATTAGAGAAAAAAAAACTTCATCTAGACTAATTAGAAAACTTTCATACCATGTCGCCCAGTCGCCACCCCCAGACGGGGTTACCCCCAGATACCAAGGAGGGACGCTCTCACACCATCTTCTTCGCGGGCAAACAGCTGAATCAAGTCCACGCCTGTTCAGCCCCATCGTCACCAGCCAGCCATGCGCCATCCCCGCTTTCGTTCGTGGACCCCGGCATGGTTTAGAAGCCTTATCGAACAATTCTATGCCAAGGAGGAAGAGGAAGACCGCCTAGTATTAAAGAAGTATAGTACGACCCCCACTTAGGCGGTACGTATATCGTTTTTGTCAGTTGAGTAGAACATTGCATTCTTCTCTTGGCGGAGTTGGCTAAAGTTGGGCCTAGGTACTTGGCAGTCATCACTGCATGATATGATAATCCTGTTTCCTAGCGGGTAGATAGACATCAACGCGGAATTGGACAGTGTACAGTATAGTATGACTGGTATAAATTATTCTCGAATGGGGCCAATGCTTGAGCGGGAGGCCTCGGAAGGACGACAAAGCTCCCGTCTCTTGAGGGGTATTCCTGTCGAAATGGAAGATGAGTAATTGAATGCCATGCGGCATTCTTGAACTAGGCGGCTCTAGTGTTGAGACAAAATCGGCCCCATCTCTATTAGAGCGAGAGGAGACAGGGTGCAAACGTGGATATGGGTTGGCAAAAAGTACGTTGAGATTGGGTCGTTTCAATGCATGTGAGATCGCATCGCACCAAAGAGCGATGGACGATCACTGATCGTGGTAAAGGTGGTATCTTGGGAGTCATGTATTATTACTGTTCGTTATACTCGCTCGATCAATTATCATGATGATTTGGGGAATCTGTTAGGATGCTCTCAAAGCTTGATATCAAGCCAATCCCTCTGGTACTCCAGTTCTAGTTAATGTGTCTTGGTTCGGTGTAGCCCTCATATTGATATCGCGCAACAGTCTACGACTGAGAGATCATAAGACCCGCTTATAAATTAAACGATAACGTGTAAATATTATCCTTTGAGTAGCTTGTTTATTATCCACCAAGCCAAGATACACAGATAATCAACTACGCTATTTTGCGATATAATGAAACAAGCACGGTCTTCTTCCACCATCATACTACAATTGGATTGATAAGCATCATCATCACGCCAAGATGTAGATGGGGCAACAGGAACCATGACTAGAAACTAGATCACAGTACCATGAGCGGATAAAACTCCTTGCTAGAAACTTGTGTCTCAAGCGAAGCTACATAGATGGGAATGTTTGAGTAGGGCTTGCCGAGAAAGGATGCGCGCGCACCTGCGGTTGTCCAAGGTTGATGAAAGCAAATGCCACCTCTACCCGCATCTGCCCGCTTGTTTGATCCAGACATGGCCTTGTTGTTGGCGTCCATGAAAATCCGCGGCAGCAACAGCGCTGGTGTATCATCACTGTGATCATCCAGGATTCAGATACTCGCTGCTCGTCGCGGCTGGCTCATGCAAATGAATCGTCAGAGGCTACCGTTGCCATGCGCGGTGGCTGCACCCCAGACCAGACTGCAGACATTCACCATCTCTGGCTCCATCTCATTGTCTCTCCCCAGGATTTCCCAGGATACAAAATTTGCCTCCACGCGTCCCCCAGATACTTCCCCAATATCTTGACTAAGAGAATCCATCGCCAAATTGGCGGGCCACCATTCATCATGAACGGGTTTGTAAAAATGGCTTCGTTTGTTGAGGCGAGGCGAGTCAGTCGTGATACGTACATACTCCATAGAAACGCTATGCGAGAACCGATCTGATTGTAGGACTGCATGCTGACCCGTGCGTCGACACGCTATCTATCTGTGGCATTGTGGAGGGTTACATCTATCTCGGCTGCCAACATTTCATAACGGAAACTTGAAAGCTCGTACAGAACTTATCTGAAGATCGTCAAGTCAAGACGATCCATCGCAGCTCGCGGAGGGTTTCCTCAGCGAGCGAGACTCTCCAGCGAATGGACTTTTTGCAAGGAGGCGTCTTGGGCGGCGTGCGCATCTCGCAGCGATGGACACGGTGCCAAGCAGCCAAGTCGGCGATGATTGGGCTTTTGCCTCATGCTGCCCTCCATCACGACGACATGATCCCCTGCGCTGACTAGCATCGACAGCGGGAAAACACGAATGCGGCTTGGTGGCTGGGAGGGGGGGGACAGGCACAAGTCTCCCACTCGATAGACGGGTTTTCATTTTCTTCTCTTCGCATTTCCTTTGAGGAATTGTTCTAGGCTGTCAAATCTAATCGTATCAATAGATCCATTCTCTTTGCCAATGCTTTGCTCGAGCGGTGCCACGGCATTGCGATTGCGTGCTTCGCTCTGGAAGGTTTTTATGCGGGACCAACTCCCGCTGGTGCATACCTTTATTTTTTAAGTTGCTTAACCTTTTTACGCTTGATTTAAAATCCGACGGTAGGGGGGGGAAGAACCCTGCTCTGGCGGCCCTGAAAGAGCCTGTCAGCCACTAGAACCGAGGTGCCGACGGGGCGTAATTTCTACCTGCATGCTGTGAAAGAGAGCCCTGGAGGATGGAAGGTAGCGGGCAGGGAACGTTAGGCACTAGAGCCCCCGGCCCTAACAGCTTTACAGGGGGGGACTTTTGCAGTGTGGCGCCTGTGTGGCCTTTCGGCGACTGCGCTAGGGCGCTGGGGAGGTAGCCTAGGGGGTTTGATTCGATTAGCGTTGGGTGCATGAATCAGCACACTCTAAGCTTAAGGTTAACTTGACCGTTCTAGGTTCGGAGCAATGCGACTGTGCCAGAAGCGGCCGGTGAATATTTATCAATCAGGGCTTATTTGAGTGTTAACGTAGACGGGGGAAATGCAGGTACTTGGACAGCATTTTGGGGGGAGACTGGAAAATTTAGTGGTGAATAAGTGTAGTGAAGTGCTAAAGGCATACATCTATGCCTCCATGCGGGTAGTACCAGCAGCAGTGATTGATTGCCTCTGTATCTTCAATGGCAAGTGGAATCAAAGCTGGGAGCATTACTCCCCAACTGTCAACTCTCTCTCGAGCTACAAGGTACCTAGGTACCTAGGTAGGGACCCAACATTGGCCCAAGTTATGCTGCCAACGTCCATGTAATGGCATGCATCAAAGGAATCCTTATCTGGCTGGTGTCCACCTTCCAATGCGAGCTTAATCGTGGTGTAATGAATACATGGACATGAAGACTCTACTTGACTGTTGGGTTGGCAGCATATGGAGACGCACACATATTGGAGGTATTTGCTAGTATTAGTGCCATGGCGCCAAGCAACTGGCCCAAATGGCTAACCAGCAGACAGCCAACAGCCAGCCTGGAAAGCCGTCAGCCGTAAGTCAAATTCGGCCCTGCTCTCTCCTCGCCCTACTGTAGCCCTGCTTTAGCATCATTCATCTGCCACCATCACCACCAACACCCCGTCACCATCCCCCCCGTTCCCCCATCTTGCGTCGTCTCGGCCGACTCCACTGGCACGCACGCACGCCGCTTCGTCTGCCGGCCCCGGCAATCCCCTGGGATCTTTTGTCCTGTTGCCACAGCCTCTAGCTGGAAGCAGTATCGCCCTCCGGCGGCTGCGAGTCTTGGCCCGTGGCGACAGCTTGGCTTTCTTCTCCTCGTCCACCATGGCGCGCACCTGGACAGCAAGCTAGGCCATACCCCAGGAGTTCTAGACGACTTCCACCCTCCTTCTCATGCGCGCCATGCATTGGTAGCACTGCTGATAACAGAGGAAACATCGGGTGAGGCCGTTGGCTGCTGCTTCGTCTGGTAGTCGGGAGGAGTTTGAGTTGAGTGACCACGATATCTATATAACTGCCCCAGCGGCCATGACCTTCCCTCCCCTTTCCCTTTTCTGCTCCTTGTGCTGCGAAGCCCTTCCAACTCCTTCACCACCATCATTATACTTAACCTGAGGTATTAGCTGCTGCTGCTGCTGCTACTCTAGGAGGGTACATATCTGGTCAGAAGCACACTGTCAAAGTCGTTGTCTCATCCGCTTGCGACCACCGTCACCATGAGCAACGCTGCCAATCTAGACGTCGACACCATTGCTCAGGCTGAGCTTCGCGCTGTCGGCTTGGACGAAAAGGCTGATCTCAAGGACCAAGGCCACCAAGATGTCTCCAGCCTCAGTGACGATGACGACTGGCCCGACAAGCCTACCGAGGAGGAGATGCGCACCCTGCGCCGTATCTCTGGAAAGATCCAGTGGTCCATGTGGACGATTGCCTTCGTCGAACTGTGCGAGCGTTTCTCCTACTATGGATCTTCCGTCCTCTACACCAATTTTGTGAACCGTCCTCTTCCTCCCGGTTCCAACACCGGTGCCGCTCCCTCTTCCTCTGGTCTTCCCGGTGCTTTGGGCATGGGCCCCAAGGCTGCTCAGGGTATCAGCTTGTTCAACCAGTTCTTTGCCTACATCATGCCTCTTCTCGGGTAAGCCGCCCTCCTCCCTCACCCTTCTTCCATCGTCAAAAACGACTAGACGAATACTAATATGATGTCCACAGTGCCTGGATTGCAGATGCCCGGATGGGACGATTCTGGACTCTCCACCTTGCCATCGGTATCTCGACTATTGCCCACGTTATTCTCGTTGCCTCTGCTGCCCCCGGTGTTATCGTCAAGAAAGACAGCGCTTTCGCCGCCTTCATCATTGGTCTCATCTGCCTCTGTGTTGGTACCGGCTTCTTCAAGGCCAACGTCTCCCCGCTGCTCGCTGAGCAAAACCGGGACACTCGCATGCGCGTCGAGACGCTCAAGACCGGTGAGCGAGTCATCATCGACCCTGCTGTGACCAACACACGTATCTTCCTGTACTTCTACTTTGCCATTAACCTTGGATCGCTTGCCGGCCAGATTAGCATGGTCTATGTTGAAAAGTACGTTGGGTTCTGGGCTGCTTTCCTCATCCCCACTGGCATGTTCATGCTGTCGCCTTTCGTCCTCTGGAGCCAGAAGAAGCACTACAGACTTACCCCTCCTACTGGTTCACTTCTTGCCAAGTTCCTGAAAATGTTCTGGCATGTCCGCAAGCAGTCCAAGGGCTTCAAGCTCAACTGGGAGCTCGCTCGCCCATCCCACATCGCCCGTGAGCTCCGCCCCAAGTGGATGACATACGACGACGCCTGGGTCGATGAGGTTCGCCGTGGTCTGATGGCCTGCAAGGTCTTCCTCTTCCTCCCCATCTTCTTCCTGTCCTACAACCAGATGACCGGTAACTTGACCATCCAAGCTGGTACCATGGAGCGACATGGTGTTCCCAATGACATCATCCAGAACCTCAACCCTATCTCGATTGTCATCATGATCCCCTTGATTGACCACCTCCTCTACCCCGGTCTCCGCAAGATTGGCATTGCTTTCACTCCTATCAAGCGTATGACTACTGGCTTCATCATTGCCGCGCTATCGATGGTTGCCTCTGCTGTCATGCAGCACTACATCTACAAGATGAGCCCTTGCGGTGATCACGCCAACGGCGAGACCCTCATTGATGGTGAAATGCAGCCCTGCCCTCCTGCCCCCATCAACGTCTGGGCTCAGTGCTTGCCTTATATCCTGATTGGTATTGCCGAAATCTTTGCCAACGTCACCTCATATGAGTATGCCTACTCCAAGGCTCCCGAGAACATGAAGTCGCTCGTCATGAGCGTCAATCTGTTTATGAGCGCCATTTCCGCTGCCATTGGCGAGGCTTTTACCCCTCTCTCTGACGACCCTTTTCTGGTCTGGAACTACACTGCTGTTGCCATCATTGCTTTTATCGGTGGTGTAGCCTTCTGGCTCTGCTTCTATCACCTCGACTCCGAGGAAGATAAGTGGAACATGCTGAAGAAGTCGGAATACATTGGCCAGAACCAACCTGGTCTGGCTAAGTCTTCTGAAGATGACGCATGATGTCGATGATGGGTTGGCTTGGTTTTATTGTTTTGTAGCACATACTATCAAAAAAAGTTAAGGAGGGCGCGGCGTGATACTAGTTAATGTAGCAATCTTAAATACCCAATTTCATGAATTTCAATTACTATATCTAGACTTATTAATAAGATGTGACTCTGTCTCCCGTACTTGACCAGTTGCGTCGTCTTCCCAGCTTATACCCGCGGATCGTTACGTAACATTGTAGCCGGCCATATCCTTTAACAAATTGGCGTTTAATACTGGACCTTCCCCACCTCCTATCGCCGCCGAATTAGATTTTGCGGGGAGTGTGAACGGACCGACAATTATCTGCCGATGCGGAGAAGGGGGTTTTTTTTAAACCCGGCAATGACACTGGGTTCTTTTGTGAAGCGATTGAGGAGTGCTTCCCGAAGAATTATCGGAGCTTGCCCGGATATTACTGTTGTTGTCTTCAAGGGCGTACATGGGGAAAATGGATCCTGATTTCCACTTGATTACTTTGTCTTTACTTGTTTCTTCATCTTTCATTGATTCCAACTAAATTCCGTATGGTAATGTTGAGTGGTATTTCAAAAGTTGACTGTGGCTTTGTCTCATGATCAAATTGGCAGATGCGCCGTGGAGTCCAATACAGACTTCATACGCGAACATTAATTCGAGACCTTTTTCTTAAGATTTCAAACTCTACGAATGTTGGAAACGGAAGAGGAGAGAAGGAATTCTGCTTAGAGCAGCAATGGAGCAAACTCCATCCGCAAGTCGGCAACGACAGCCCGAGATGCTACAGGTCGGCATCGCCACATCACCAAGAGCTTCTTCTTCTTCTTCTTACCACAACGACCATCCTCAAACGATAGACCACGATGAAACGGAATACCAAATCACCCTGCCCGCTACAATCAACGCCGCCTACGACTGGACCGGCCCCAACGACCCGGACAACCCGCGCAACTTCTCGGCCGCCCTCCGCATCTTCAGCACCGTCGCCATCACGATGCTTGCTATGATTGGCACAGTCGCCGGATCAATGTACGCCCCCGCGCAGGATACCGTCGCCGCCTACTTCCACTGCAGCGACACCTTGGCCGTGCTGCCTCTCTCGCTGTATAATCTAGGACTGGCATTCGGTCCCATGATCGGGGCGCCCCTCTCAGAGACGTACGGCCGTAAAGCCGTGTTCCTCATCTCGTCGCCGATATTCCTCCTCTTCACACTGGGAGCAGGCTTCAGCGGCACCATCGCCAGCTTGATCATCTGCCGCTTCTTCGCAGGCATGTTTGCCTCCCCGCTGATCAACAACGCGCCAGCGACGTTACTGGACTTTACGCCGCCGCGGTACAGGGGCGTGAGCCTCGGTGCGTACTACGCCATGCCGTCGTTTGGCGCGGCATTTGGGCCCCTGATAGGAGGGTACGTCCTCCTGGTGAAGAACTGGCAGTGGACGCAGTGGATCTCCATCATCATCACCGTGGCGTTCTATGTCCCCGTGTGCTTCACGCGCGAGACGTACAAGAAGGTGATTCTCAAGCGGAGGGCCGTACGGCTAGGCTTGCAGGATTCGGCGTCGCAGCGCACCTCGCCGGGGAGGGCGTTTCGGTATTTCTTTACGGTGCTGATCCAGCGGCCGCTGCATATGCTGTTTACGGAACCGATCGTCACGCTCGTGAGTGTGTATAACGGTTTCTTGTTCGGCTTGCTCTACACGTTTGTGGTGTCGGTGCCATGGATCTTCAGACACTATTACGGCTGGAGCAGGGAAAGCCAGCCGCTCTCGTACCTGGGTCTCATGTGCGGGACGGCGTTGGCGGCGGTGCCCCTCGTGGTTATTGATCTCAAGTCCTACCAGAGGCGACTGGACGAGTGGCAGCGCACACATACCGACGACGACGAGCCCTTGCCTTCCGAGAACCGCCTTACCTCCGCCCTGATAGGCAGCCTGACGCTCCCTGCGTGTCTCTTCATCGTGGGCTGGACAGTAGAGTACCGTGTGCATTGGATCGTGCCGCTCGTGTTCCAGGGGATGGTGATGCTGTCGTCGCTGCTTATCTACGCGGGCGCCAACCTCTTCATGCTGGATGCGTACGGCCCGCTGTACGGGGCGTCGGCGTCGGGGGCTATGATGTTTAGTAGGTATATGCTGAGTGCGGCGTTTCCTCTGTTTGCGCTGCAGATGTATGAGCGGCTGGGGGCTGGGTGGGCGACGAGCCTGTTGGGGTTTGTGACGTTGGGGATGGCGCCGATTCCGTGGTGTTTTAGGGTGTATGGGGAGAGGTTGAGGATGAGGAGCAAGTATGAGATGAGTAGGTGAGGGGGATGGTTAGTGGTGGTGGTGGTGGTGGTAGGTTGGAAGGATGTGTTTGTTGTGTATATTAGGAGAATAATTAAGGTCTGTAGATACTGGATGTGAATATACTTCTCTCCACTTTGAGGTTTGGATGCCGATCTGTTGCGTACTGGATATCAAGCACTTTGCGTTTCATAGATATTCTCCAGTATCCTGACTAGTGTTGCTGTTGGAACAAGCATCTCGTGTATACGTTGAGAATTGCTTGTATACATCGTCAATGTGACGTTTCTTTGCCTTCACTGAAATCTAAGTAAACAAAATCCCACCTCTTCTATAACGGCTCGTCACTACTACCCCGGGAATCGGTGGAGTTTGGATGTGCGAACCAAAGCAGTCCCAAGCCAATGTTCATACCCATACGCCATTGTTCTCATAAGTAGCATTATATCTTCCAACTCAACACAAAACGCAAAAGGCTCAAACAGACATCTTCATCGGAATGGCTTTGTGGGGGTTATATCCCTTGACCACAAAGTCCTCCACCTTCCAGCCATCAATCTCGCCGCCCGTCTCCCGCGCGATTTCCAACTCTGGGAAGTCTCGTGGCTCACGCTCGAGCTGTTCCTTGAGAGCTTCGACGTGGTCTAGATATACGTGCGCATCACCCATAACGTGGGTCAGACTGCCAGGAACTAAATCGCATACATGGGCGAGCATGTGAGTCAACAAGGCGTAGCTGGCAATGTTGAATGGGACACCAAGGCCCATGTCGCATGAGCGCTGGTATAGCTGGCAGTGTAAGTGGCCCTTTGGCTTGATATCTTGCCCATTGGCCGTAGTACTCGCAGCGTCTCCGTTGGTTGTCGTCTTTGGTCGTGGGTACGAGACGTAGAATTGGGCAAACATGTGGCATGGTGGCAGCGCCATGATCTTGAGGTCCTTGGGGTTCCACGCAGACATGATGATACGGCGGTCGTATGGCTTGTTTCGCAGCTTATCTATGACTTCGGCTAGTTGATCGACGCCCTGGCCGGTATAGTCTGTCTTTGCATCCACATACTCGGCGCCAAAGTGCCGCCATTGGAAGCCGTAGACTGGACCAAGATCCCCAACCTAAAAACAAAAAGGTCACAACCGTTAGTTTGCATTATCTTGAGAGACCGATGTCCCCGCGAAGACTTACCTCGCGGTGGCCCAAGCCCACACTATCAAGGAACTCTCTTGATCCATTGCCATCCCAGATTTTGACTCCGGCTTCGCTCAAGGGTACAGATGAAGTGGTGCCAGCGACGAACCACAACAGCTCAGCAATGACGGCCCGCAAAAAGACGCGCTTTGTCGTGAGTAAGGGAAGAATGGGATTTCCGTCTTTATTCAGGCTAAACTTAAGGGGCCGAGGGGCAAATATACTATAGGTTCCTGTGCCTGTTCTGTACGCAAGATAGTGAGTATGGTGGGTTTCCAGTCGAGGTTCTAGTGAGGGATCGGGTAGAGGGTAGCGGTCAACAGCAAGCGTACCGGTCGGGTCGATGTTCGCCCTGCTCAAGAATCTCCCGCACGAGATCGAGGTATTGAAGCTCTTCATGTAGTGCCATTTTGAGAAACGAATATGCTCTTTTTGGCCTAATTGACGTTGATATTCCAGCAATTGCGTGGTTCCGACTTTGATGTGGAAGACGCGCTTGGGGATGGTGAGACGCGTTGAGTGGAGGGGCAGTTGAATTGAATGGCGGGGTTACTAATCATTCCGCGACCGCCTGTGCTGTGAACGAAACCGGAACGTAGAAAGAAAGATACGACTCTTTCTATTAGTTGATAACAAAAATCGCGTCAACCTTGAGAAACATCCCACACCAGATTTATTACCTAGTCTGTACAGTTTTACCTCCTTGACGATGTCTATATATACTCTCTAGGAACTAGTTCTATTTCCGGGATTCTGACCTGAACACCAGTATGTCGAAATTCATCTAAATGCCTACCATCGCACTTCTTCGCCAGTTCAGCGTCCTCTTCAGCCCAGTTTATATCTTCGTCTGCTGTCGGAAGATGCAAAATAGATTGTGGTTGTGCGAAAACACGTCGAACCATAAGCTGCCGAAGCTGTGGAAACTCTCCAGCTCCAACATGATTTCCCAGGTAGATTAATTCCTCCCACGCCTGCGACCCGCGCCCGACTCTAACCTCAAGAGCCTTGAGTGTGGAAGAAACTGGCTTGATTAGTGGTAACAGGCAGTGATTATTAAAAAGATGAAATCCCATTTCAGGGTCGACCCACGGCTTGAAGGACTTGTCTGTCAACTTTAGCACTTCCAAGCTGTCAAAGCCAAGACAGTCCGATGTGAGACCTGGGTTGGCTTGGGGGCGGCTTCGCCAGGGAAATAATTCACCAAAGTCTATATTAAGATATCTGATATATTTTTTCCTCGATTGGGGAGAATTGACGAATGTGGCTGATGACATATGAGGCTTGTCCTCTTGTAGTCTTAAAGGACGATATCAGAAGCTAAATCGCTCCAGATTCGGGCAAAGCGTTATCAATGTCTGAAGTCTCTCAACCTCTTTGGCATTGTCTTCGAAGTCACTCTTCTGAAAGTCGAGAGTGTGTACATGGGCAAATGGATGATATGCGTCCAATTCACCGAAGATGTCGTCCAGGCCACCGCAACGGACCATTGTAACGCGTTCCAAGTTGGGTGCCGCATTCATCAACACGGCGTTACCTTTACTGAAGAGCTGAAAGCAATAACCTTCTTGGCTTTGAAACGCAAGCATCCGTAGCATGGAGAATCCCGACTTGTCGCATAGTGAACGAAATCGAAGGCCAGCCGGCGGTTCCAGCGAGCGCTTTGGACCGCATTACTGAAAACAACTACTACCTCATGATTTGGTAGCAGTGCCAATAGAACCTCGGACACTATCTCAGTAAACGAGTTACCAAATAAGCTCACTATAGTTTCGAAGCAAAATAACGTCTCCCGGGATTTCGTGTCTGATCTATCAGACGTATCCATATCCATGCTCGTTGCCAAATCCATCAACTCTTTCTTCTCATGCTCACTGCATGGACGGGGACTAGGCCGACATCGAGACTCGTCCAGCATCTTGATCTGGGCAGCACGCTCCGGGCAGGTAATCAGAGCACGGATAAAGTCGACAAAGCAAAATGGTGTTGTTGATGGCTCCAATATGGGTAGCAAAAAAGGCCGAACAATGATCACTAGCGTTTTGCAGGTTTGAAACAAAGCTCTAAGTGCTAGCCGAGTTTTCAATAGTTCGTTCTCAGATCCACCGTCGTATCCTCAGCAGTGAGGGCAGAGTTGGGCACAAATTAGGGATATAATCTCGTTTGAAAGCTTCTCCAAGGGGCCGATTTGGCCCAGCCATTCAGGGCTCTTGCTGCGTCTGTTTCGGTGGATTGGATCAGCAGTGGCGATTGGCAATTCAGCCTCCGGACTGCCGGGTCGAACAGTGGATACAAAGTTCGGCGTTTTACCGTCTTCCAAACCCATGCTGGCAGGGTCCAACTTGGCGGTGATTTGCTTCTTTCGCCGGCAGAACCTGACAACGATCTGCTTATACAAGCCAACGTCCGTAAGAACCCCTCTACATAGTATGATGTAGCTGGATGAAGATGCTCGACTGGTTTGACGATTATATGAGGATATTTTACGATGTTGGCAAAGTGAGTAACGTCTCCCACTTCAGCGTTGTCGACTTTCCGGCCTAGTCGCAGGAGCGTAAATGGGTGCCTAGAGATAGGTGGCTGAGTTCCCGCTGCGGCGTGCAGATCGTTGCCGCTGGGAGGCAAGCCACCATATCCCTTTGAGTGTTGAAAGAAGCAAGACGGCCACTCCTAGGGATCCAGACCAATAACGCCTTGTTTTGATAGCGATATGTCAAAACTTACTACCTTAGATGGTAGTTAATGTACTGAAGAAATAATTGGTAAAACCAGGCTTTTATTGACAAATATTAAAGCACATGGATATACCACCATGCTCCGTTAACATACCGGCAGGGCTTCGCACTCTTTTGCCTGCACGTCAATTTTCAGGGTTTTCGACGACCATTACACGGCATCCACACAATTCTTTCTTAAAGATATGGGACTACCTACTTAAGTGGACAACCAAGCGAATGCCTCGCTAGCAGAGGCTGCCTCTGCAGGGGCCAAAACAATTGACGACGTAGTCCCACTAACATGACGTTAATAACCATGAAAACAACCTTCAAATTGAAGCCCCAGTTTACTCCGTGGAACTAGCATGGCATGTTGGATACGTAGCCATCGCCCCTGTGTGGATCGCGCAAGTGTGACGACTAGGTTATAGCTCGTTACCAGAGTGGATGAAACTGAAGCTCGTCCTTTTTCACCAGAAGAATCCGGATATAAGAAATAGAAGCTATTGCTTATGAACCAAGAACTACGAACAACGTAAGATCAAACTGAAAATCGGAGAGCTTTCAGTTGCTCCCTGTTATTTCGGAGCTGCGCAGTCATCACCCTTGCTCGTAATTTTTTTGTCGCCCGTTGTTTCATTGCGAGTGGAGTCGTCACCGTTAGAACGGGCGGTGCATGTCTTGAATGAGAGTCAGAGACAGAAGTCTTAAATGATTTTCCAAATTTCGGCGCCGATGGCTATGTGACGATGACGACTCCGTGGAGTTTGATAACCCATAGCTCTTCCACGGCCCTTTACCACCATTCAACTCCATCTCTCCATGGAGCTACGGCACGTCCTGATGTGCTTCCTGTTAGAGGAGATCCACAGACAAGTGCCGGGGCTGGGTCCGGATCGACAATCTAGCCAAGACAATTTGGGGAGACGGGACGCAAGCGCGCAACTGCTCATCCGACACGAAAGCCCACTGACTAGTCATGGCTATTGTCCCAGGACCTCAGTTGAAACTAGACACGTTATGGTGCCAAGCCTTTTTTTCCCGCTCTATTATCTCTAGTCTTGTCGAGCAATGAAGATCACCGACAGAGGCTTCATATCCCCTATGTGGCTTAGCAAGAGAATCACTACGCTTCGACGTCTTGGCATTGTGCTCGTTGCGTCAGCTTGGACTATCACCTTCTTCACCGTGGTCTGCCTTGCACGGAGTAAGGGTCAGTAGTTGTTTAAGGTTGGTTTTGTTGTTGGGAAAAGCGAACTAGGCTGTAACTCAAATTCGTAGATATGAAGGCATCCAGACGCCCATGGTCGCATTAATCAAGGACATTGAATCTCAATATTTCTTTTTCAACATCTCCCTAGCCATACACCACCCAAGTCCTCTCTATTTATTTGAATTATCCTCTATGTTACTCGCTCATCCCTAACTTTGGTACCGAGGTTACTTATACTTCCATTACCACTTTGATGATGGAAAGGTCATTATCCCCAGCTTGGGCAGATTCTGGTGCCCCAACAAGAAGAAATTCCGCGGAAACGACTCGTTTTTATGCTCAAGTGTCTGATGTTGATGCTGCCGAACGTGGACATCTCAATCATCTTCAGGCGGCACCATCCGACGATGCGACTTATGCCAATTCCACGACCCCAGCTCTAGAAAAGCAACAAACAGATGTCGACCATAACGTATCCTCAAACGAGCATATAGACATCTATGATCCAAATCGGCCAAAGCTATCTATAAAAGAGCGTCTACGTCACTTTACGTTTGCATGGTACACTATGCCAATGAGCACGGGTGGCCTCTCCCTACTCATATACGCTCAGCCAAACCAGTTTACCGGTCTCAAAACGATCGGACTTGTGGTTTATATCCTGAACATCATCGCCTTCTCCTTTACCACCCTAACAATGCTTGCTCGATTCTTTCTGCACACTGGCTCATTCTCAAAAGCCGTAACCCACCCTCGCGAGGGGCTTTTTCTCCCCACGTTCTTCCTATCAATAGCGACCATCATCACGAGCACGGAGCGATACGCCATACCCGAAGGTCATGTTCCCCTTAAATGGGCCATTCAGGCTGCGTTCTGGATCTATGTAGCCTTCACAGCTGTTTTAGCCATCGGACAATACAGCTATATTTTTGCCGCTCATAATTATGGCTTGCAAACGATGATGCCCACGTGGATCCTGCCAATCTTCCCTATCATGCTGTCTGGGACAATTGCTTCAGTCATTGCCGACACCCAGCCAGATGTTGCGGCCATGCCTATCATTATCGCCGGAATTACGTGTCAAGGACTGGGCATGTCCGTCGCCATGCTGATGTATGCTCACATGATCGGCCGTTTAATGCAGTCTGGTCTGCCTAACAGAGAACATCGACCTGGACTGTTCATGTGCGTTGGTCCTCCAGCCTTTACAGCTCTAGCTCTGATTGGCATGGGCAACTCTGTTCCAGAAGGCTCTGAGGACATGTTTGTTGCTAAAAACATCGTCAGACTAATTGCTATCCTTGCAGCTGTCTTCCTTTGGGCTCTCAGTCTCTGGTGGTTTGGCATCGCCGTAATTGCAGTTATTTCATCGCCGCCAAAGTACTTCCATCTCGGCTGGTGGGCAATGGTCTTCCCCAACACAGGCTTTACGCTTGCCACTATTTCCATTGCGAAGGAACTGGCGAGCAAAAGCATAAAGTGGGTGACTACAGGGATGAGTATCTTCATGGTCATCCTCTTCTTGTTTGTTTTGGTCAATCATGTTAGGGCTGTCCTGGTCCAGGATATTATGTATCCTGGGCGGGATGAAGATGTCGAGGATCATTAATTCCCCAAAGACGAGGACACTCTTTGTTTGGTTTCTTTTTTTCAAGCAGTTTGCAAATACCTCACCCATTGTTTTAGATATAGATCAGGCAGTAGCATTAGCATTAGCATTAGCATTAATTACTAGAACACATAAGGATCACCCTGTTGTTTTAATATGAACAGTTAGCCAGTAATTCCCGAGCACAATCATATAAGAAAAAGCAAACCATAATCGACGGCAAATATTTCCCTACTAATATTATTTTGAGGGTTTATCCAGGGCCGTCTACGATATGTGTTGTAAATTATAAGCTGAGTGTGAAGTCTCCTGTTGATCAGCGGGTTACACGAATGTGCCGTTGAGGTGGGCTATTAAGTATCTTTATGATGCAACTTCAGCATCAGCGGCCGCGTGGCCTAATGGCTAAGGCGCTAGATTTCGGTTAAGTCTCACCTCCTCTAGAGATTCCAGGTTCGACTCCTGGCGTGGTCGTTTTTTTGCCGCCCATAGCAGTTATTAATTTTTTTTAAGAAGTTCCACTACCAGTTTAGCGACTAACGGATGTCAATTTAACGCGAATTGCCGACAGCATGGGGATGAATATCGTGAAATCGTAAACAGTTGAGTCATGTTATTGATGCGTATGAATATCGTTATTGCGCTGCACTATACGGGAAATACTCCGTATCGATTTGACAAATTTGAAAACACTTGGACCTTATTATTCCTATTTTTATAACCACATGGAATGGCAAGTGGCTCTTCTTGTTGTTGAACACCTAGAGTGTTGAGATACTTGAGAGGCTTGACCATGGCCATGAATTTTCGCCAGAATCGGTCCAAATGTGGCCTGGGCCACTCTAAATTCCCTAGATATTCTCACATTTAATTCATCCGCTTAGATGATAAATACTCCTCACAGTAGAGTTTTACTTTTATAAGATTACGAATGGGAAACTTCTCTTTTCTATTTTCTTTTTTTAATAAGATTTTTTTAAAAAAAAAATCTTTAGCCCCTTTGTATAAATGATAATGTTCTAATGTCAAACCTGGCTTATCACGGGGTGTAAAAGAGGTCACCGTTACCATTCTATGTAAGTTGGAGAGTCCTAGAAAGGCAGGCATCTTACAAATAAATGCTTTCCCTAGTGGCTGCCGGTGCCGGAGTCAGCTATTCTATCGTGAATTGGTTGAGTTTATTATCATGTATAACATTCGGGTTTTAAAAACATGTGGAGATCAGATAGCTGTATAATTGAGGTGGTAGCATTGTAGATCGATTGTAAAAAATTGTAGAATGCGCCCTCTATGTTTACATATATGCTAGCGTTCGATAACATCCTATTTAGACTTCACAGACACAACCAGAATTTCAACTAGATTAGACTCGATACAATAGCTTATTCTAAATCTAGGGACTTTGCAATACACCACCGTAGAATGCGGACCAGTGCTTAGATCAAATAAACTCATGTTGGGGCAATACACACCCTTTGGCCTGGCTGAGCATACCCTGTAGCGAAACTCACGCTGCGCTCTTTTTAAACACCAAATCGACTAAATGCTTTAAGGCCTGAGCATGGACCTTCCAATAACTTTACAGGATGAGTTGCAAAGTGTACGCTCATCTTTGCATACGATTCTAGACAAGCTTGTAACCACAAGCCAGGATGTTGCCAGCGGTCCCTTCATTAAGGTTGCCCAGAAATGTGACTATGAAAGGTTGCGAAATTTGAGCAGACCTGGCTCCTCATCCCCGGTTGATAAAGTCATAGAGGAAATGCTCGAAATTTGTGACTACCGGGTCAGCATGAACCATCCACACTTCATGGGCTTCATACCTTCCCCAATATCACCGTACTCGTGGCTAGGAGATGCTATTGCGAGCGCTTTCAATACGCATGCCGGGTCCAAGCTGCAAGGTTCCGGTACCGGCATGGTTGAGATGACTTTATTAGAATGGCTCGCGAAAAAGGCTGGATTGCCTTCAACAGCGGGAGGTGTTTTTGTGTCTGGTGGATCGATGGCCAATCTGACGGCAATGATACTTGCTCGAGACCGCATCCTTCCACCAGAAGAATTCTCACGGGGTATGGCCTACCTCTCTGATCTGACACATTATTCTCTGGTGAAAGCTCTGAGGCTTCTTGGATTCGCTGCTAGCCGAATCCGTCGACTCCCCACAGACGATAATCTCCAATTTCAACCCAAGATTCTGGCTGACACAATACATGCCGATAAGGCGGCTGGTTTGCTTCCTTTCCTGGTTGTAGCTACTTGCGGAACTACAAACACTGGCACAATTGATCCTCTCTTAGAGCTGTCTAAGGTCTGTAAGAAGGAGGGTCTATGGCTTCATGTCGATGGCGCATATGGAGCGTCAGTTGCCCTTTCAGCGTCGCACAGCCACCTCACAAGTGAACTCTCTTATGTGGATAGTCTGTCATGGGATGCCCATAAATGGCTGTTCCAAACATACGTTTGCGGTATCCTTCTCGTCAGAGATAGGAAGCACCTAATCGAGAACTTTTCCTCTGACGGCGATTATCTCCGCGATGCTAGTGAAGACGACGACATCCCTAATTTCTGGAACTCTGGCATTGAGCTGACCCGGCCTGCTCGAGCTATGAAACTGTGGTTCACGCTTCGAGTACTTGGCGTGGAGAGACTCGGAAAAATGATTGACTGTGGCTTTGCGTTGGCTGAAAAGGCACAAGAGGAAGTGGAAAAGCTACCAGACTGGAGAGTTACGAGCAAGGCTAGCTTGGCTATTGTAACATTCCGCTTCGTGCCACAGGGGAAATCAGACGAGGAGCTTGATGAGATCAACACGGCTATTTCGAAGAGACTAATTGAAGGGAACATTGCTGGAATATTGACAACCAAACTGAATGGAAGAGTGGTTCTTCGCATTTGTGCGACCTCACCATATCTTACTTTGGGAGGTATGGAAGATATTATTAAGAGGGTTGACGAGATAGCGAGAATAGTACAGAAGGAATGGGATGGAGACCATAAAGCCTAGTCAGCCAGAGATGATGTCAGATGACGGAGAGAAATTAGAATATTTAGTCTTTAGTGATGATAATTCGCCCCCTATTTGATAGGCCTAAGCTCATTTTCATTCATCCTTTGCAATTTTGACGACGATTCGCCCCACGACGTCGCCTTTCTCTAACTCCTCATAAATCTTAGGGAGGTCTTCAAACGGACGAATATGTACCTTGGGCTTGACTACCCCGCGTCTGACAAGATCGATTGCCTCGTGGCACTCTTTGAGAGATCCAATAAGGTTGCCTATGATAGTGAGACCCTTGATCACAATGGTGCTGATTGGAGTTTCGAGAAAACCACTTTGCGAGGGAATGCCCACTAAGCTGAGTCGTCCGCCGATTCGCAAGAAATCGGCTGCTCGGCTGAATGCCTTGACGTTTGCAGCTGTGACTATGACAACGTTGGCTCCGCCATTCGTAACCTCATGGACCTTCTGAACGAGATTGGGGGTTGTCTTGAAGTCAATGAAGCCTGTCGCGCCAATTGACTTGAGTAATTCGCCCTTTTCAGAGCCACCATCGATACCGTAGACTACCGCGCCTTGCGCAAGAGCGTATTGGACTAATAATCGGGATTAGAGAAATGTTTACTGCTTATTGATTGACTTGCGCTTTTAGAGGCTCACCTGCTAAATGGCCTAAGCCGCCACCTGCGCCAACAACCACAACGGTGTCGCCGGCTTTAACGTTTGCGTTTTTAACAGCCTATTTGTTATGATTAGGCACCTTGGAGCTTCGTGGTACAGAATGGAGACAATACTTTGTAAGTTGTAACGCCGGCACATAGAACCGGCCCTATGATGGCGGGGTCGATGTCATCAGGGAGTAGAGTGATATAGCCAGCATCTAGCACAATGTATTCTTGGAAGCTTCCGTCCTCATGGTGTAAATGATTTTTGCCCTTCACGCAATATTGCTCTTCACCAGCCAGGCAAGCATCGCATCGCCTGCATACTCGGCTCGCGAACCTGATGCCAACGTACTGCCCTACCTTGATATCATCATCGACTCCAGGGCCGAGAGTGACGATGCGGCCAACGCCTTCATGTCCGCCAACGTGGGGGAGCTTGATATTTGTTATAGGCTTGCCGTCGGCTCCAGAGGCGACGCCAGCTTGTGTATGAAGATCTGCCATAAGCAGTGCTTTAGCCTTGATACGCTGTACAGTAAGGGTATTCTGGTTATTGGCTGAACGTACCGCTTTGGCAGACACCCGAATAAAGCACTTTGGCTAGAATTTCATTATGGCCAGGCTTGGAAACAGGATAGTCTTTGACAAATACAACCCCTCCTCCGAGCTTTGGGACGGTGGCCGCTATTTGTGTTTGGGGGATCGCAGACATTATAATGGGTGAGATCGTGTGTGAGTGAGATCGCGTGTAAGTGAGATGGAGGAGGTCAATTCTTTGAAGTGATCAAGTCCTACTAGAAGACACATTCCGGAAGCAACGGTATAAGACTTTAAATATAGTTAAAAGAAGGTTGACATAACATCACAAGAGATTGTACCTCCAAATCGCACGTAATGCCCTTCGTATCGGCAGCTCTGACTGCCAGCTGCTTCTCCAAAACTCCACCTCGTTGGAGGGTGAATTTATCCAGCAATACTCCGCACTCTGCCATTATCCAATCGCCGCAATTCCACTCTAGCAAAACATACTGGGTATTTGCTTCCAAATCATAAGTAATTATACATAATGCTGCGCTTCTCTGTGCCATATCGAACCTGATTTGATAGTGGTAAAACAGGTTCGTCAACAACTTATCAACACCGCATCTATAGATAATGTCCCAGCAACACAGAAGAACCCACACAAAAGGATATATATGGCTATTAGCCGCCGGCCTAAAGAGGTAGTAATCCCCCGCACCGGGCCTTAATAGCCGATCTTTGGTGGATTTGTTGATGCCTCACTTGCTGAGTTTCAACCCCACTGGACGCCCGCTCTTCCTAACGTGGGGGGGTTGATGGACGAAGAGTCTCCGCATCCTAGTATATGATGATTAAAAGCTTTTATGTTCGGTTTAGCTCTTGACAAACCTGCAACTCGGAATCCATTACATACAACGTTACTCTTTTCCCATTTGACGATTCTCCAATATTATTCCGAAATCCTAGATCAGCTGCTTATCTTGCTGACGACGTGATGGCTAAGAGATCTTGCGACTTTTGTGTTCAACGCAAAACCCGCTGCGACAATGGGCATCCTTGCCGAAAGTGTCTAGAAGCAAGACCTCCACTTGAATGCACTTACCTAAAGCCCGTGTTGAAGCGCGGACCTAAGACGTCGAAACTAACTCAACCGTGCCCCTGGCAACGGATTAAGCGCGATGAGGTGCAGAGGTTCCTTAATGGCGATGCGGTCCCCCTGCCTCCTGTTGTGGATAGTAATAATCCCATTACGTGCTACTTGAAGACCAGGCGTTTACCAGTTTCCGTCTTTGTTCCAGTTATCGAGGCCTACCGGACTCGCATGTACCCCGTTTGGCCAGTCATTGATGCCGCAAAACTCTCAGCAAAGCTCAAAGTTTTAGAAACGATTGATGAACCGGATGTAGACCTTTACATAATGGTAGTTGCACTTGGTGCAGCTACAACGGCTCAATTAAATCTCATACCCATGGAACACTTTCCTCCTAATGTCAACAGTGCTTACATGGAGAAACAATGCACACAGCTCCGAGCCTTAAGCAACTACCGAGAGCACCCCTCGCTTGAGGGTGTTCTCACGTCTTTCTTTCTTCATGTATATCATGCAAAGAGGGCCAACCGGAATGCAGCCATGATGTTTCTGCAGGAAGCTATCTCACTTGCTCGACTACTTCGATTGGACCGGCTAGAATTTGAGGCATTCCAGCGAGGCGAAGAGCTAACCGCAGGGGAATGGTGTAACACATCCCACACACGCCTTATATATTTACTTCTGTGGGTGAGTGAAAGGTAAGCTGCTGTGGATGGACATCTTCTTCATTGATTCAAGCTTGCTAACCTTTAGTCTTGGAAAGGGGGTATGGGATTCAGTGCGATTTCCCTGTTACAATATCGGATACCATTATACCTCCCTTCAACTTGGACGACTTTGACATCTATGGCAGAGGATTGATTGAGCTTGCGAGCTTGTTTATTATATTTGACCGTTCAGTTTATAGCCCTTCAAGGCGTAGTTACGGATCATCTCAATCACTACCTGGGAGGGACCACCTCGTCAAAGTCCAAGACTCTCTTGAGAAGCATTTTCCACGATCATCCGATTATGACTTAGTACAGAGGGCAGACTACAACGTAACTAAGCACTGGATGCGGATCTTGATATGGCAGCAAGCCATGACACGCGGACTGCTATCGTCGATTGCCGAAGTCGACTCGCTGACGTTCCTATTCCCCTCTCGAGTAGCCCGAGATTTTCTTTCTGCCGTCACAGAAAGTTCCAAAGATCATTTAGTATCCCTGGGAAGAGATCAGGTACGCAGTTTACCAATTCTGCGCCGATGTTGAACCCTTGAAGCTTACAAGTAACCAGCTGGTGAAGTCTTTCGAAATCACCAATACATTAGCCGATATTGCCCTTTGCACCTCAAATAGGAGAGGTAGCTCAAGTCCTCAAGAATACTCTTACAGCCGGTCCACATCACCATCTTCGTGTGGTGGAATCGAAGACCGCGAGTGCTGGAGTTGTGGTCCTTCGGATTACCTCCATGCCTTGTATCAAAACATTTCTCCATTTCTAGCGCATGACAAGAAACTTGATGACTTGTTGCGCCTAAAAGCTGCGGAAGCGCTGTTTTCCGTGCCTGGAAGAGTAGTTCCAAGAAGCCTCGGTTGCGAGTTAGAAAATGGTGGGCTGCCCAATGACTCGGAAGAGCGTTCACTTAATGATTTACTTATGGGGCCGCTCAGTATGTGATTTGAAGGGATTTTTCTGTAATATTAATTCGAATCTGGTGCAATATTAAGACAGTACCTCTGTACGGAGTACACCTAACCTAGATGATCTGAATGCTGAACGATTTAGTACCTGTTGGCAGCCCTGCTGTATTAATTTCATCTATGCATGAGGTGCCTACGGTACATGGAATTAAGATTCATGGTATAAGAGTTGATGTCTTACCCCCACAACTCAGCCAGCCACATATGACCAGCTCGTCGCCAGTCACGACTCACAACTAGAATTAAACTAAAAACTGGTAGATCACCGCTCAATTGTACAATATTAGCGAGAAACATACCAGTACGTTTTCGGTCATTCACGTCGTGGTGCAGGGCTTTTCAGCTGCGGATGCTTGTAAGTAGGTAGCCAGTTGTTTAAATAAACTCATATTTGCCGAGTGCGGAGATCAACGCAACACTTATGTCCCAGCGTAACACTGCCGAGACACTTCATTTAGGCCACCTTACACCCTGTTTGCCACCTTTGCAAGGATATCAATAGGTAAGACTGCCTTATTTTTAGCATTATACTACTTTAAATTCGCCGTCATGATCATATTAAATGCTGTGGTCTTGAATTACGCATGTATTTATCTCTAAAATGTGCTGGACAAACATCATTAGTTCCGCTAACTAGGGTGACTGTGATTTCCCACCATGGTAGGAGAGAGAACCAACTTTCTTCGATGCACTCTAGGAGCAACATAGAGTCTTAGCTATGCTAAGGGTTGCTTTCTTAGTTGAATTATTTTAATTGATAAGTTGAAATTAGGCAATGTTTATGTGAGTGTTGTTCCTGATGTCCGTTTGACTGACTTCTAACCCCTGTGGTGTCTTCCTGCAGCCATCCATGGATGTTAGGTTCCGACCGGTTGTCCCTTACAGTAGGCAACTAGAACCGTTGTGATAATTCCTAGCCATTAGGATTATTAGCCTAATCGTTTATTATGTTCGGCACTGCGGTTCGATCGGTGGAAAGCCACCGTGATTTCACATAAGACACACCTGCTTGCTAGTGTAGAGAAAGTGGCCTGATGTGTATTGTTATCTAAAACACCGCCAACATGCTCACAACTCCTTCTATGTATTCGTTAGATACTCTTGGTGTTATGAACATACCTCTTTTGTCTGATTAGCTATAGAGTGATATTGAGAGCCATCACTATATATAGTCCCCTTCTTGCCCTCCAATTTTACCATACCAGAATCCCAACCCATCTTGTATATAAGAAAAACCTCCACATATTCTCAGAACTTACCAAATATCTTGACAACATGAAGTTTTTCGTTGAATTCTTGCCCCTAGTAGCCCTATGTGCTACCGCTGTTTCTGCTGCTAGCTGCACAGATGGCATTTACTATTGCGGGAACGACGTTGAAGCCTATATAGGTATATTTTATCTGCCCTTCTAGATTTTACCATCTCCCAAGCTACGAAAGTGAATTACTGACAATTATTAGGCACCGACAGCGATGTTGAAGCGGCAGCAAATGCAGGAGGCTATGGGGGAGGAACTGTGGCGAACTACCTTTTTAAATGCGAGGGTAGAAACTTTCGAAGCGGTGCTCTGAGCGTGGTGAGATATTGTTAGAATGGCTGTAAGGTAAATGGTGAAGGCAAGAGTGACTATTGCCTGATTCAGGCATAGGTAACTGGCGTTTGGGAACATAGATGATTGTGCAAGGCCGAGTCTTTGGTGTCTCATAAGAAAGTGGTTCTGAACGCCGATAATTCCAACTTCAAAATAGCCACAGCTGCCTTTAGATAATTAGATAGCTCAGGAGGAATAAGAGGTCAACTTGCTTCCCGATCTTACATCGCAATTCAATTTCTTCCTTGTAGTAGATCCAAAGCTATCAGAATATCACAGTGAGGTGCGTGTCCCCAATGAGCTATTCATTCAGTTTGAACGATAACTAAAATGAGCTCGGTATTGTTGTCGTTTCCGTTGTATATGACTCTACTCTTGGGCCACGTGGAGGGTTGCCTAAAGCCGTGACCCACTACAATTGTCGCTCCTTTCAGACACAAAGGACACCTCACCATCATTTGTCAAATCATGCTTAGAAGCAAGTTTGAAGGTTTTGTGGTAAGAATATTCGCTCACAGGCAGGTCGTATCGAGCTGACATGAGATATCCTTCAAATTTTAGGGAATACACAAGGGTGGCTATCTACAAATATCTATTCGTAACTCTGGGTTATCAAGGAGTTACACGCACCATCAACATCCGGAGATGGAGGCATCCGCCAAATAGATGTGGTGCCTCTGAAGCCGCTCTTAAACGTTTCAAGATGAGCCTCGAGATCTATTTTCTCTAGGATTAGTGCTATTAGACAACAGTTTGAGAGGTTGCTAGAAATCTGTAAGGTAACCAGCTTCAGCATATGTCACCTTGCTAGACACCGTAGGCTTGTGGCTGGTAGGTAATGGCCATTGCCCTCTTAACGCCTTTCCCTTCCTGCGAAGCGTATATCTCGGAGATACGAACATAGCATGCAGTGTATTAGGATCCTAAGTCGGCAAGCAGCTTAATCTTCTTCATTTCGTGCCGCCCGTGATGGGAGCCGTGTGGCCCCACTATCCGAGCTACTCGTCACCAGATACATGTAGACTTACTGCATAACCAACAACATGTCAAAGTATGGTCCTTTTGTTCTGCAGCAATTAACCTGATGCAAGCCACCTTTTGTTAAATACGAAATTCAACTCCGATTTGAGAACTTGGTGGCCCTTGAAAATGACGCAATAATACTGGTAGATTTGATTGTAGTGTCGGCAGTACTCCTTCCGATTGATCAAGGACCACCATCCATGGCTTAGTATTATGGTTTCGAACTTCACTGATCTGGGCAGGTCAGATCGTAACTACGTCTCACAACTGATTAGGCTGCATTCCTCAGCCTTGCCTACCAAACGGGCCTCGTTGTCGGAGTAGACATCGCGCTGTTGGACGGGAGACTAATGACCGATGACTTAGATGCCTAATGCTCGAGTTCAATATTGAAAATCAGTTGGACCAACCCAACAGTTTTGGAGTCGTGTGTCACGAGCCTTATTTCACGTGTTACATTGACCGTTGCCTGTCCTTATATTGCATTCTGCAGCTGCCCTCTTGCCTCTTTTTCTTTCTTGAAACTATCTATAGTCTGATCAGTGTACGACAATTTCCCCCTTCGACTTTATGAAAATTTCGCTTGAAAATAAACTTGTGTCAAGATGCAATCTGAGAAAGACTCTTCATCTCAGGTAGAAGCTGAAAAACGCATTCACGAGATCCTAACCTCTAAATTCGGTCGCGAGGTAATCGTTCAATTTTTGAGCCCCACGAAGCACTGGTATCTGGGTATTAAATGAAATTTCACAGGTTATAAGAGTTTCCCTAGACCCTCGCTCTAACAACAGCAGGGTCTATATTTTGTCACTGAGCCCTAGTATCAGCAAGCCCAAGGATCAAGGTCACTCCCCTGGTACAGAAGCGCTGCCTTCGGACGCGGAAAAAGTGGTCATTCGATTCACCAATCCGGATTCAAAGTTGAACGATAACGTTTCAGTAGAGAGTGAGGTAGCCAGTATGGTACTCGCACGTAACGCGCTTCAGTCACTCGGAATAGTTCCCCGCGTCTACGGTTGGTCTTCTGCCAGCAGTGGTGTTGGCTGGATATTGATGGAATTCATGGATGGCGCCCCTATGGAAGCATCCAAGTTTACGAAGTTTTCTTTAGATGACAGACAGGGTATTCTAGACCAAATTGCTCACATTTTCAAGCTCATTCAGCAGTATGATCTGCCTGCTTCCGTTACCGGTTATGGAGGCTTGGGTTTTGCGCTAGACGGCAGTGTTGTGACCGGGCCAACACCAATTCATGGTGCCGCCACTTCTTGTGAGAATTACCGTCAACTATACGAGCAGTAGGTTCACCATGGCAAATTTTCGATGCGTACATTGGAGATAACCGTAGGACTATAGATACTTCCATACTCAAATCCGGTTTATGGATCAATGCGACATCGTCAAGGGTTGGAAAGACACAAATTTACGTAAAAGAATCGATGAGTTTCTTAATAATGGGTTTGGGCCTTTAATCCAGCGAGCATCTGCAGAAAAGCCACGGCAGACCTTAATCCATGCCGACTTCGGTATATGATAAAGCCTTGAGTGCCTACTTAACTTCGAGGCTACGGTTTACTAACGGGTTCTAGACTTGCATAACCTGCTATTTGATCCTGAAAGTAATCGCGTTACGGCTTTGCTCGATTTCAGCTTCAGCCATATCGCCTCGGCAGCAGATGAATATTTCTACTCATTCGACAGTATACAGAGTCTCCTCAGCCCAGAAGATGATGACGTGGATAAGAACCATTTGAGAGAGAGCTTGCTTCATGGTTTTCAAGAATCTACAGGAAAGCGAGAGTCCACTGGCATGGTGAACTGGGCAACAGCAGCATTGACATACAAGGCCTTCTCAAACGCGCATGTGTACCGACCGATTGATTTGATGCCGGAAATTGAGCCGTTATCAGAGCTGTATTGGTTTATTCAGAATATCAGCCCTGGGATATTCTTTCTGCCTAGATTTAGAGCTAGAGTTTCTCCGGAGAAAGCCAAATTTATGAGGACGATCATTCAGGGCACTCTTGAAAAACAATTGAGCGCTTGGGGATTTTAGGAAACATGATAATCTAGGCAACTAATTTAACAGTAAGCTTGCAAATGAATACATCAAATGGATTAAGTTTTCAAGAATAGCTTTGTAGGATTAAACTTCAGCTTCATTGTTAGGTCAGCCGTATCATCAGGAGTATGTGAGAACTGACAAAGGTTGGCGTAATAATGGATTTTCACTTATTCAGGCTTGGCTATGTATTACATTAATTAATTCTAGACAGACTAACATCAGTTGTCGTAAGATCTTCAGTTACTGCATGCTTCAATTCTGGCTTGTATGACAACCACGGCGTCTCACAAGGTTGCGAACCACTGAGCAATTGGTGGTGAGAGTCACTATAAAGCGAGATCTCAAAAGGTGGGGATGAGTAGCAGCGTTCTATAAAGCCAAAAAAAACTTTTTACATATACATAAGAAGGTCTTGAATTTCTGACTTTGTTATGCTCCAAGCTAGTTTCTGCATATTAACAATACGCGACACTACCTAGGTAGTTTGAGCGAATGAGGTTTCCGAGGCATAATGGCAGGGACTTGCTAGGCGGAGAAAATAATGACCCCAGCCCGGTGACTAAGCAAATTCCGGGGTGCTGCACCAGAAATACGCCACCAAACGAAAAGTACAGATCACGACTCGCAATTTGCCTCGAAGCAAATCCCTTTTCCCAGCGCCGTGACGCTTCTCCGGCCGACATCTCGAACATAGTCTGCCCCCTTCAGTCTCACCTCACCTAGATGACTGGGGATAGGTAAACCTCTTAACCTTCGACCGAGTATATCCGTCTTGATCTCAAGCCTTTCTTTCCGGCTGCTGGGAGCCTTACCCACCTCCACCTCTGCCCACCATGGCAGCCCTCGTGGACAATCCGCAGATTAAGCACTCCGAACTGCTTCGCCCTCTGCCGTTTTACTTCTACACCTACATCTGGCCATTCGCGATCGCATGGCCCGTCTTTCTGCGGTATTACCTCACCCCCGACCTTTACGAGCAGCATATCGGCGGTCCCGAATGGACGTTTGTCTGGTGCGGGAGCATCTTGACGATTCAATCTCTGGTCTGGTTGAGCACCCATTGGAGTGTATCTGTAAATGCGCTATTCAAGGCAACCAAGGTCAAGACCATTGAGGACGCTCAGTTGATTAAGGTTATTCCCATCGCCAACGCCGGCACTGCTGAGATTTGCAAGGTGGTCCGGGACAAGGTATGTTGTTCTCAAACTCCGCAAGATCCTCAAAGGTGCTGGGGCTGATACCATGAATATAGGTCGGAGGAAAGACAAATCTCTCGTTCCTCTTCCAAAAGCGCCGTTTTCTGTATAGCCCCGAGACCAAATCCTTCAGCACCCTGCAGTATGCTATTGATGCCGACCCGAAGCCAACTGTAGGCTCCTTCCAGTCCGCCAAGGGTATCGACAAACAGTCCGACCTGACCCGTCTCGAACAACACTATGGCTCAAACACATTTGATATTCCTGTACCGACATTTTCAGAACTGTTCCAAGAACATGCCGTTGCTCCGTTTTTTGTCTTTCAAATATTCTGTGTTGGCCTCTGGATGTTAGATGAGTACTGGTACTATTCACTCTTTACGCTGTTTATGCTTGTCGCGTTTGAAAGCACTGTGGTCTGGCAACGTCAGCGAACCCTGAACGAGTTCCGTGGCATGAGCATTAAGCCATACGACATCTGGGTGTACCGTCTTAAGAAGTGGATTGAGGTGCAAAGTGACGCCCTCTTACCCGGTGATCTCGTCTCAGTCGGCCGAACCAAAGAGGACAGCGGCGTTGCTTGTGACATGCTGCTAGTTGAGGGAGCAGCTATTGTGAATGAAGCTATGCTCTCTGGCGAGAGTACCCCATTGCTCAAGGACTCTGTCCAATTGCGGCCATCAGAAGCGCTTATTGAACCAGATGGTCTCGACAAGAACGCCTTCCTTTGGGGCGGCACCAAGGTCTTGCAAATCACCCACGGAAATCCCGATCAAGAGAAACCTAAATTGGCATCCGGCGTCCCGTTGGCTCCTGATAAAGGCGCTCTGGCTATCGTTATGAAGACTGGGTTTGAAACCTCCCAGGGTAGCTTGGTCCGCACCATGATATACTCAACGGAGCGTGTGTCTGCCAACAATGTTGAAGCTCTCTTGTTTATCCTCTTTCTTCTAATTTTCGCGATTGCTGCCTCTTGGTACGTTTGGGATGAAGGCGTGCGGAGAGATCGTAAGAGATCAAAGCTTTTGCTCGACTGTGTTTTGATCGTCACAAGTGTCGTCCCCCCTGAACTTCCCATGGAACTCAGCCTTGCAGTCAACACTAGTTTGGCAGCTCTTTCTAAACTTGCAATCTTTTGTACCGAACCGTTTCGAATTCCTTTTGCCGGTCGAATTGATATCGCTTGCTTTGACAAGACCGGAACACTCACTGGTGAGGATCTTGTCGTGGAAGGTATTGCTGGCCTAGGTCTGAACCACCCTGATGTCGATGATAAACGAGAGAGTGACGGCGCCCATTCTGTCATCATTCCGTCGAAGGAAGCCAGCTTAGAAACTCAGCTTGTTCTAGCGACTGCCCACGCTTTAGTCAGACTAGACGAAGGAGACATTGTCGGAGATCCCATGGAGAAGGCTACACTTGCATCCCTTGGGTGGACCGTCGGCCGTAACGACACGCTCTTCAGTACTCCCAAGGCTGGCACAACTCAAGGCAACGTCCACATCAAGCGACGCTTCCAATTTTCCTCAGCTTTGAAGCGTCAAAGCTCTGTCGCATTTGTCAATGGAACTCACAACAAGACTGGCACAAGAATTAAAGGCACATTCGCAGGAGTTAAAGGTGCTCCTGAGACCATTCAGAAAATGTTGGTTCAAGTCCCTGCTGATTATGAGGAGACTTACAAGTACTTCACGCGTAAAGGATCTCGTGTTCTTGCCCTGGCTTATAAGCAATTGACCAACGACTCTGAGCTCGGCGCAAGCAGAATCAATGAGTTAAAGCGAGAGAAGGTGGAGGCTGATCTGACATTTGCTGGCTTTTTGGTTCTTCACTGTCCCCTGAAGGAAGATGCCAAAGAAGCAGTCCAAATGCTTAACGAGAGTAGCCACCGTGTCGTTATGATTACTGGAGATAACCCCCTGACAGCCGTTCATGTCGCCCGTGAAGTTGAGATAGTGGACCGTGACGTTCTTATTCTGGATGCCCCAGAGGACAATGATGGCGGCGAGAAACTTGTATGGAAGAGCGTCGATGACAAAATCAGTATTCCTGTTGATCCCTCCAAGGATATCGACCCTGAAATTCTCAAGAATAATGATATTTGCGCTACTGGATACGCTCTTGCTAAGTTCAAGGATCAAGCTGGCTGGAACTCCCTTCTTCGCCATACCTGGGTTTATGCTCGTGTGTCACCAAAACAAAAGGAAGATATCTTGCTTGGCCTGAAGGACATGGGTTACTACACTCTAATGGCTGGCGACGGTACAAATGACGTTGGTGCTTTGAAACAGGCTCACATTGGTATTGCGCTTCTCAACGGCACCAAAGACGACTTAACTCGCATTGCTGAGCACGCCCGAAACACTAAATTAAAGGAAATGTACCAAAAGCAATGCGACCTCATGAAGCGCTTCAACCAGCCTGCACCCCCAGTGCCTGTCCTGATTGCTCATTTATACCCTCCTGGACCCAGTAATCCTAACTACCAGAAAGCCATTGAGCGCGAAGCTACAAAGAAGAATATATCACCAGAGGAATACATCAAGATTAACGGCCATCCCGTGGAGACCATCACCTCCCCTGGAGCTCAAAGCCTTGTCAACGCCCAACAGCAACAGGCGGCCAAGAAGGCCGCCAGCTTTGCTGATTCTCTTTCTACGAGCATGATGGAAGCCGACCTAGGGGATGATGAGCCGCCTACCTTGAAGCTTGGTGATGCCTCCGTCGCTGCCCCCTTCACTTCCAAGCTTCGAGACGTGATTGCTGTGCCAAACATTATTCGACAGGGTCGATGCACACTCGTTGCCACCATTCAGATGTACAAGATTCTCGCCCTCAACTGTCTCATCAGCGCTTACTCTCTCTCTGTTTTGTATCTTGAAGGTATCAAATTCGGCGACACGCAGTACACCATCAGTGGCATGCTCATGTCCGTTTGTTTCCTGAGCATTTCAAGAGCCCGTGTTGTAGAGGGATTGAGCAAGGAGCGTCCTCAGCCTAACATCTTCAATGTCTACATCATTGGATCTATCTTGGGTCAATTCGCTGTCCATATTGTCACATTGATTTACATCGCCCGGCTGTGTGATAAGCTTGAACCGTAAGTTTTTTCCAAATTGCGTTTCGTATTTTTTTTTCTCTCGTTGGTTGACTAACTCGGAAATAGGCGCTCTGGCGAGATTGATTTGGAAGCTGAATTTGCCCCTTCGCTCATGAACTCTGCCGTTTACCTTTTGCAGCTTATCCAGCAAATCTCCACTTTTGCTATCAATTACCAAGGCCGACCGTTCCGCGAGTCTCTTTCAGAAAACAAGGGCATGTTTTACGGTATCCTCGGTGTCTCTGGTCTTTCCTTTGTCTGCGCCCTCGAGCTCATGCCCGAGATCAACGAGCAGATGATGCTTGTTCCCTTCTCGCAAGAGTTCAAGTTGAAGATGACGGTGTGCATGGTCCTGGATTACGTCCTCTGTTGGGTCATTGAGGTGGTTCTCAAGAAGGGCTTTAGTGATTACCGCCCTCGCGATATTGCGGAGCGCAGACCTGAGCAGCTCAAACGAGAGGATGACCGCAAACAGGTGATTCTGAAGAAGAAGTTCGAGAAAGAGGAAAAGGAGCGATTAGAGAAGGTTGCAGAGTTTGAGAAGAAGGTGGAAGAGCGTAGAAAGAAGGTGGAGGCGTGGGCAGCTGGTCGTCAGCAGCCAGAGCGACAACAACCTCAGTCATAGTGATGCGGTCGTGGGGGAAAAAAAGAAACAGAAGGATTGAGTATTACTGGGTGGTGAGAAAGGGAAGACATCTACCTATCTAATGATGGGGAGAGTAGAGCATAGACATGCATGGGGTGACCATGAACCTTTTAGACATTGGTCAATCTCGTACGGTGGATGTAGAATGCAGCACAAATCTGCATCTAATAGAATCTCTACTATAGATTTTTTCTCAAATGCAAGACACTTTAATTTACTAGAGATGCGCGAAATATGAAACTTTTCTTCTTTGATTTTCATTTGTGCTAATGTTACAGAGACCCGATTGAAGTCTATGGCAGCTGTAGAACAGCAGGAAAAAGGGAGCCCATAAATACCTCAGTTTTGGTTTTTGTTCAATTCATGTTCAAAGACTCACAAACTCCCCGTGATTCCATTGACCATCCTCACAAAGCCCAGCCCAGCCAACCAAGCCAACTGCAGCAGCTAGCCAGTTCTCGGTACACATCAACCCCAACGTTCATCTCAATAAGGGGGGGGGAATCGGAAGAGAAGAAAAACGAGAAAAGCCCGGGTTGAAGCTGATCTAAGGGTTTTTCGTTTTTCAAAATCCTCGTTAAAAATCCTTTTAGTTAGAGCCAGGGTTCTCGGCGACAAAGGCAACACCCTTGGCAATGTTCTTCTTGAGGTCAGTCAGGGCAGCCTCGACGAGCCCCACCTCGTTGGCGTCAATCTCGCCAATGGGGAGGATCTTCTCAACGCCGTTGGGGCCGAGCTCGACCTTGGTGCTGAAGAATTCAATACCCTGGTCCTTGTAGAGAGGGGAGTCGACGAAAGTGGGCTCGACAACGCCCTTCTCGCCGTCGGCGGCACGGAGCAGGGCATCGGCCATGCGGGCACCAGCGAAAGCCATGGAGAGGGTGGCAGAGCCAGCACCGTCCTTGGCCTTGACGACCTCGTCACCACCGAACTGGACACGCTTGACGAGCTCAGCGTTGGAGGAGAGGCTGGGGTGGTTGCTCTGGCTGAAGAGGGGCACGATGGTGACACCGGAGTGGCCACCAATGACGGTGATGTTCTCGTCCTTGGGGTCAGTCTTCTTGATCTCGGAAACGAAGCGGCTGGCACGGACGACGTCAAGAGTGGTGACACCGAAGAGCTTCTTGGGGTTATAGACGCCCTTGGCCTTGAAGACCTCGGCGACGATGGGGACGGTGGAGTTGACGGGGTTGGAGATGACGAGGAGCTTGGCCTCGGGGGCGGATTCGGCAACAGCCTTGGCCAGGTCGCGAACAATGGAGGCGTTGGTGTTGAAGAGATCGTCACGGGTCATGCCAGGCTTGCGGGGGACACCAGCGGGAATGAGGACGATGTCGGAGCCCTTGAGGGCGGCAGCGAGGCCGCTGGGGGTAGGGTCATAGCCAATAACCTTGGAGTTGGTGTTGACGTGGGAGATGTCAGCAGCGACACCTAGAGGAGTAGATGGTTAGCAATTGGGAGTCGCAGATGTTGCAAAATGAGCTGTGGGAATAATTGGCGCATTGCATATAGAGAGAGGTCAGCCTACCAGGTCCTCCACGGATATCGTACAGAGCCAGGTCGGTGACTCGGGGGTTCAGCTTCATGAGGAGGGAGAGAGGCTGGCCAATGCCGCCAGCGGCACCGAGGACCGTAACCTTGGACAGCTATATCAAGAGAGAAAGACATGTCAGTATGATGGTGTCGTTGGCGTATTGTTTCTTTGGTGCGGCGGTAAAGCTAGCATGTGGGAAAAAAGACATCTAGCGGCCCAGCAAAGTCTAGCGGGGAGGGAGGAGAGAAAGCATACGTTACGAGCTGAAGCAGAGAAAGCTCTGCGCTGGATGTAGGAGGCCAACATATTGGGATATTGGAGGAGTTTGTGTGAAGTTAGACAGAACAATTGTTGTCACTGGAGGGGGGGGATAAGATCGAGGAAGAGGTTTCGGCGGGTTGGAGGAAGCGCCAGATTTGAAAAAGGTGGTGAAAGAGCCCTGGGCTTGCTGGCGGCTAACAGGGTAGGGGTCTATTTTCGCCGAGAAGAGTGGATACAAGTCACTTTCAGCGCCAAACGTGGGCAGAAAGGTACAAAGGAAATAGTTCGGTATTTTTCGGGTAGAGGGATGTCGCCTACCGAGGAGAGCTGGCAGTTGTGCGCAGTATGGGAGAGGCAATGATTTTCTCTGCTTGCTGATGTTTTTTCCAATCTTGTCCTAGGTCTAATTACCTACTCTATAATATATTAATCCAGCAGAAGATAATTATGGCTACTCCTCTGTCAGGCTCCAAATGAAGCATCAGTGCTTACTACCAGTCTCTGCGCCTGTTTTCCCGGCGGCTATGAGGCTGTCGCGGGGTCTGGAGCCTCCGGAGCAGCGGGACCAGGAGAGAAGGGAGACGCAGCGGCCTACGTCCGGACAACGCACCGGCGGCTCTATTGGCCGAAAAACGCCTTCTGAGACCCTGAAAGCTACTTGTAGCAACAGAATAGATCCCTAAGTGCTTGACTGGGATAGGACGTTTTGGCATTTTCCGAGTTCTGGGGAATCTGGGGACGAGCATCCGGTGAGTCGCAGGAAAAGCCCCGCCAATCCCATCATCTCCATAAAAATATATACATCCAGCACCACCAAATACTATTGTAGCAGACCTGATAGAGCGATTCCTTGTTGTAATTTAATATTATTTCTAATATTTGTTCAAAAACCATAAATATATTTAATTACTGACCTGGCTCTCGTTTTCGGCATTTTATTCTGCCACTTCCCTTCGGCGTGACTCACTGACAGCTTGAAGCTCTTTGCCCCACTAGAACCTCCATCATCCATTCCTCAAAAATAACAAAGCTTCTGTTGTTGCATGTTTTGCAAGCAGATGCTTCCCCATCATTCTCAACCAAAGCCAACATGTTACGTGCTCAGCTCTCGCAGCTGCTACCACTACCAGACGACGAACTGAAGCAAGTCCTTGACTATGCTGCGACCCTCTCCAAGCCAGAAGCTGCGTCCCATCTCACTAACCTGCTAGGCGACTCGCCGCTCGCCGTCGACTTCATCTCCACGTTTAATTCCCGCCGCAAAGAACCTCAAGATACCAATACTTCCTCGACCCCTGCCTCTTCAAAACCTGCTGCTTCAAAACCTACTGCTTCAAAGCCTGCCGCTTCCGAGGCGATAGAACCGGTGCCAAAATGGAAGATTCCACCCAAGAAGAAAAAACCAGCCATCCACGGGTTGGAAGCCCGGAAGGTCGACGATTATGCTGGCCCATTAGGCAAAGCATATAGTAAAAAGAACTCGGAATTCGAATATATACCTCAGCGGTCGAGTGCTCCGACTAGCAATCGCCCATCGAGGCCGAACACACCACCCAAACTCACTGCTGCTAGTCCTGCAACAGCAACGTCCAAGGAGACGCAGAAAAAGCAACCAGCGCCTACTGTCAAGTCAAATGCTCCATCCTCAGCTGGATATCTGATATCAGACCAGGCTCAAAAATCAAAAGCAAAGTCAACGCCGGTTTCTCGATCCTCAACCCCTAAGCCTACGGGTAATGGGGGCGTCACCAAAGTATCAATATCAGGAGGCGTGCCGATGGCGGGGCAGTCTACGGCATTGGCAGATTTAGATGCTGCTATTCGCTCACTAGAGGTTACAACGAATTCTACATTGGAGAAGGATATAAAGGCGAGGAGATGCAATTGTGTTGCTACAAAGCATCCCCTACAGGCCGCAGCTCCAAATTGCTTGTCGTGTGGCAAGGTAGTTTGCTTGAAAGAGGGATTGGGCCCATGTACTTTTTGCGGTACACCACTCTTGAGCTCACAAGAAATCCAAGGGATGATTAAAGAACTACGGGAAGAGAGAGGAAGAGAGAAAATGGCTGCCAATGCGGCTGCAAACCGCAGGGCAGATGTGGCCAAGAAACCTGCACCATTCACACCACTCCGAGGAAACAACGACGGGGCACCCTCGTTGGCAGAGGCGGCGGCCAAGGCTCGAGAGCATCGAGATAAATTGCTCAATTTCCAGGCCCAAAACGCAAAACGAACTACAGTGCGAGATGAAGCTGCGGATTTCGATGTCTCAGGAGCGCTGAGTGGTGTAGGTAGCATGTGGGCTACTCCTGAAGAACGGGCGAGAGAGTTGAAGCGCCAACAGAAACTGATGAGAGAGATGGAGTGGAATGCAAAGCCCGAATATGAGAAACGGCAACAAGTCGTCAGCATCGACATCGCTGGGCGGCGAGTGGTCAAGACAATGGCCGCTATAGCACGTCCGGTAACACCAGAGGATGAAGAAGAAGATATTTCTGACCAGGGAGCACTGCGGGAGGCGACGGGAAACAAGAATGCTAGCGGCGGTGCCTTTAGTGCAAACCCACTGCTCGGAGGTGTGATGCGGCCGGTGTTCGATGCCAAAGGGAAGGGTGCTGTAGCAGAAGGACGGAGCCAGCGCAAGAAGGGCTGGAGGCGAGTTCAAGATGACCTTGACGATAACGAGGACTTTATTTTAGATGGAGGAGCATACGGGAAACAAGGAGGAGCATATGCGAAACAAGATATCGTCGGGGCTGGTGATGAGCCTGATTGTGGATAATGAGAGAAAATGCAGTAATGGCTCCAATGTCATATCTATCGATTGATTCTATGGGCATTCCAGAAATCAGCATAATCTATGGATGCCTTTGGTGTGCGTCTCCTCAGTGATGAATGTGTTTGTTGAAATCCCTCTTTAGAGAGTACATGTACGCCATGGCCCTCAACGCCTAGCCGGCCCTTGTGCATCCAGCGATATCCCTGTTCTACCATCTGTCAGCTAGACACTGCCAAAATTAGATCTCGTGGCACGCACGTGACTTCGTGTCATTAGCGAGGCACGCCAAAAAGTGCAGGGCGGTGTGGACGAATTTTGACAGCGGGAAAAAAAGAACGGAGGCAAAATGAGCAGCGTCCACCAACGCAGGTTGGGTTACACTGCACAAGAAATCCACCCTCACCAGGGGGGACAACGTTTGGTCGATCAGCATTATCTCGTGCTGCTGTTTGTTCCTTGATGTTCCAGTCAGGCTCAGCTTACGATATCAATAGGATTGACGTTTTTTTTGTTTTGTTTATTGTTTCACCGTTCTGGATGTTTGCGTTCGGGTTAAAATCCGAAGACAGGCGATTGACTTTGGCCGGCGCAAACAACAAGAGAGACATTACTCGCGGGCCTATGTACGATTCCTGTTCCATACATGGCATTGCGAGTTTTTTTTTCACTCACTTACTATATACGGATGGCTCGTCTAATACATACTAGCCAGATAAACGACCCGCGATCCCAGTCGGTTGGCTAGATGGATGGATGGACGCGATGTTTTCTGGATTAATGAGGGCTTTGTTGCTTGCTTTCGATTTTCGCTTCCTGCAGCCATTAAAAAAAAATGTTTCAAAACCCCACAATTGGATCTGTTGGGTTAGATGTACAAGAGGATTGTCCGAAACTTTGGCAAGATTTTTTCCCCTTCTTCTTTTATGCGCGCAGATTGTGGGCGAGGTAGGGAAGGGAATCTGCAGGTGCAAGCATCATCAGCGCCATGGACGCTAATGAAATAGGGTGGGCTGGTGCTTGTTCTTGTGCTTTGCAGAATTGGAACGCCAACGGTGCAGAAGGGGATTGGATGGTTGAGAGACTCGATTGATCCATGCTGTCTGATACTGCGGTGGTGGAATCGAGCGGTGGTTATCTTTTTCAAACCATCCCATCAGCAACAACTCTATGAGTACAGCTTGAGCCTCGGCATCTGTGAGTCTGGCGTCACGCGTCTCTCAGCACAGCAGACAACAACAGCGCGCGCAATTGTGCTGTGTGAGATGGGACGGATAGAGTGATGCATGATGACCAGTGACAGAATGATGCGATGGCGCTCTTCCCAGGGTCCAAGGCTTCCAAGGGTCCACTAACCCACCCGCTTAGCGCAGTTGTTCTAGTGCGCGTGATGCACCTTCACCGCAGTGGTCCGGGCCTAAAAAATGCGGTTGCAGCACGCGAGTTCCCAGACCCGGTCGTCCCAAAACTACCCGACAATCCATGTTTTTCTTTTAGCATTTTGATCCATGGATGGACGCGTGCGGCACGGCAGGCCACTGGGGCAATGGGGGTTTCCCGCCTGGAGCAGCACTGGAGAGCCCCTGTGGTTTGGAGGGCTTGGTCACTGGAACTGGTGGTGGAAGTTTGTCCTCCAGGACTCCAGGACTGACTCCGGCTACCAGGAGCCCATCTGGCTGTCCACCTATCTAGCCATCCCGCATCCGTCGCGACTGGACCGCGTAACCTGCCCACACACACTCACACACACTCACACACACACACAGACACGCACGCACACTCTGAACAAGTCCATCCTATCACTTGAAGTCAAGTCAAGTCAAATCAAGTCAAGCCAACTCATTGGCGTGCTGGTCTCTTCTGTCGTCTGGTCTGGGTCAGCAGGCCTTCCTTTCGCCTACCTCTCCTCCGCAGCAGGTCCTTGTCTGGGTTGCAATCCATCCATGGATACCACCTCACGTCACCTAGCGACCTACCTAAACTAACCCCCGAAACTCACCACCGTTGATTTCCCGCCCAACCTACAGCGGTCTTCTCCGTATCGTCGCCACTGCAACTTGATACACTCTCCGCTTGCTACTTGCTTGGTTGCTTGCTTCCCTACTACATGTACACATTCCGACTTTGCTGCTGGACTCACTGTCCTGCTGAAGACGCGAGACGCGCTTTTTGCTCCTACTGGCTTGTGGGCTGCAGATTGACTGAGCCTTACTTGTTATTTATTTTTTAACCTTCTGCTGGTTGCTCGAACCCACGCACACACATACGCACGCAGTGGGGTCGTCGCGCTCGACGGTCCATCCGCGCGACATGTCGCACACTGCGCCGCCTCTGACTGTGTCTGCAGAGGGGTATTCCACCACCACCACAACCACTACAACCACCGCAAAAACAACAGCAGCAGTAACTGACCCGTGCTCGTCGTCGATATTGCCAGATGCTCTTGTGCGCGGAGGCCCTTCTGCTGCTACCGCTGCCATTACCGCTCCGACCATGACCGCGACGCCTGGCACTGCAGACCTCATGGGCAATACCTCTCCCACAAGCACTATGGACAGCCAAAACCCTCACGATGGCCTCCTCAAACAACAGAGCCAGCAGAATCCCTCTGCCGTCTTACACGACATTGGCGGCCAGATTTCTTCACAGAGCATCCCGCTAACCGTCACCAATTCCCAAGAGTCACACATTACCAGCTCCTCTGGCCATGCCATGACTCCCCCAGCCAGCGATATCAGCAGCGTCACTGACGGCGGCGCCGTGGGACGAGGAGGACGCGGCACATCGTCTGTTGGGACCGAGCCTTCTCTAGATAGTCTTGAAAAGAGCGACCATTTAATGCACCTATCCACCATTGCCGCTGCTCAAAACAGAATAGCACCGGACGCTGCCGTGGGGGTTTCTAGAAAACGCATGGCAGATGGCGGAGTCAAGGCACATATAGACACGAGCCCAGCCAAGGGGCATTCGAGGAACATCAGCACGGTCAGCATGGCGTCTACTGGTAGCACCATAGGAGAGGTATGTCGTCCCATCACCCATGGCTAAAAGAACGCGGTAACTAACAGTCCATCAGCTGTCCGCTGAGCTCAAGACACGCCTTTCCTACGCCATGGTCAAGGTCAACTACGGCTGGCAAGGCCGTTCTATTGAGGAGGTGGAATCATTGGCCTCGCAGGCAGTCTCCCCCAGTTCCAGCTCATCCACCCTCCTCCACAAACGACACGATTCCTCGACAAGCCCTCGTCTCGCAGTGGCTGCTGCACCTGCCCATGTCCACTTTGCCCGAGAAACTTCAAACCACACCAAAGCCGACTTCGCTTCCGATCTATTCTTTAACAAGCCAACTCTCGCGCCGCCTGCCACCATTCAGCCGTCTTCCTCAATGCCGGCTCCGCAGACCAACTCTCGCCGCAACTCGAGCCCGCGATACACTCCTGCCATGCTTGCCTACTCTCAATCTCACTCAGCGTCTCCTCACACTCCAGCAGCCCAAGATTTGCGCTCTAACGCACGCGCCAATCTTCCTAACGGCGCCCATATGGCAGACCCTATTCTGTTCCCGTCCCACCAAAATGTCAGGGAGCAAGATGCTATTGAGTCCCTGCTATTCATGAGCAGTCCGAACAATTCAGCAAATCTGAAGCATACATTCTCTCCATCCGGGTCACCAGGCCCCCAGGCTGAGACCATCAGAGGCGGACCTGGGAGGCATGCATTGCCCAGTGGGCCAAGAAAGGGCCTGCCCAGCCACAAGCCGTCGCCTTCCTACAAGAGAGCCGCGTTTGACAAATCACCCGGGGTATTGCATCCTTCGGCATCGCCTATGGACGTGGATTCGCCGCAGCATTCCTATTATAGCCCTAACCGGGCTACACCAAAGAGGCGGGTCAAGGGAACGACGAATCACTTGAGGGTTGCCCTTTCCCTACCCACAGGACTAGGAGGCAGTCATAGTGCCGCAAGGAGAGTGCTGCGAGATGAGGATATCGAGAGAATGCTCGACCGAGCAGGTGCTGAGGCAGCTGATAGCTCTGATGATGAGGAGATCCAACTGCCCCATGCGAGAAATGGCGTAATGGACGTGCGAGGGTGAAGACGCCAAGTCTGCCAGGATCATCCTCTACTCTCCATCGAGAGATGATAATGCCCATGGCAACTCAGAGTCAGTGGCCGTTTGGAGGCAAGGGAAATATAATACATTAATCCCAAAGCCACGATAGCACAAAAGTTCTGTTGCGGCTTTACGCCTCTGGCTTCATATATAAGTCTGACTGCAAGAGCTAGAACGGCCATGTGGCAGAACATCACTGTCGCATTAACGCCGCCCTATATTAAGCAGCTGCTGTCAGCTCCACTGACTACGTTGTAGTCTCACCAAAATAGAGGCAAACCCCTTTACTACTACCAAGCGGGTTCCCAAGTATATTCCAGCACCGCCCACAAATTGGGTTGCGGTACCGATGATCCGAAGATCTTAGAAACTCTCCCCAAGCTTTGTGGGTGGGCACCTATTGCTGAAGCTGAAAATACATCACGGTGTTGGCTTTACTTCCGCAGGGTATCTTCTTCGGAAGATGATACTACCACACTACTAACGGAAAGAATTTTTACGGCATATGGGATCGTATAGTATATATAAGACAGTTGGTCCAAAAAAAAACTCGCATTTTGTAAACGGAGTCCAAGGCTGTGCGTTATTTTGCGATAGTTAGTTCGGAGAGGGGGATCACAACGGGTTGGGAGCATCGTGATATTGGCGTTGTTATTGCGCTTTTGGGGGGCTTCAAGAAGGATGTCGGAGAAAAGTGAGAAATACAACTAGCTGAGCTCTGTAGCTTGCATCCAATGCATCAAGCAGGTCTTATATATATATATATATATATATATACCTAGGTGGTCACTAAGAGCAAGATTCATAATCTTAACCACATATACAACCACGCCTATCGTATCACATAAACTACAATTACATATAGTAACGAAAATGTCAACATAAAAATGATTATCCTTATTGAAAAAAAAAATTGGCTATTTGGTATCTGCAAATTACGTATCAAACAAAGAGCCCGCTCTGTCCCGTACTTCACGGTATCTAATAATAAATGCAGTCACGCCCCCCATCCATGATTATGACCCTGTCCGTGATACCCGTCCATTATTCCTTCTAACCAACTGGTATTCATACCCATTCATATACACCTACATCCCATGCATGCACACACACTCTTGAAAAAAAGAATGGCGGAAATTCGCCAGAACAAAGATTTTCGCTTTAAGCATATACCATCCACCTTGCACCGTGGGTAGCCGTATTCGTAGTCCATCATCATCATCATCATCATTGAGTCGTCCCATCTCTCGCCCCCTCACTGCCTAGGCTTCTGCTGCATTGCTATGGTCATCCCCTTCTCCTTCGCTGGCTTTATATACTCCGCAAGACGCTGGCTAAACCCCAAATGACCCTGCTGGGCATTCATTGTCCGAGGCACCGCTGCCGCTGCCGATGACGAGAATAATGGCTGCTGATCCCGCTCGTGACCAGTGACGTTAGAGGAAGAGAAGTACCCGCTATCGCGGTGGTAGCTGTGCGAGCTGCTCTCGCCAGTGGTGGTGGACCCGCGTTTCTTGGCAATGGCTCGGCGGACACGGTCTTCCGCCTCGGCGGCGGCGATGAATTCGGCGTAGTCGGTAATAAGAGGGCGTGAGGAAGACGACTGGTCTTGTACGTAGAGATGGCCGATTTCTGGGATGGAAGAATAACCGCCGGCGGCGGCGGCAGTGGCGGAAATCCGCCTTCTTGATGATGATGATGACGATGATGTAGTGCTTTTGTGTTCCTTTCCAGTTCGCTCATTTGGGTGAACAAGGCTTCTTCGTCGTGATACCATATTCCCTGATGACGAAGCCGTTTTGGAAAACCCCGAAGCGGCGTGCATGGGAATGTAGGACATGCGTTTATTGTTGGTGGTGGTGGTGGTGGTTTCCTGAGCTTCCATGTTCGATTCCTCTATTACCTCGTCGTCGCCGCCGTCATAGTTCGCACTCTTTATTGACCAGAATCGCTCGCGGAATGAGGCCCGGCGACGCATTCGTGGGGTGGGAGCCGTGTGGCCTTGCGCAGATGATTCAGTTTCCATCTCGGCTTCAGGGTGTAAATGGTCTGGCCTGGGGAAAACGCTGTGCCTCTCAATGACGTGATGCGTCTTCGCAGCCTGGCTGGCACGTGGTGGTTTTTTTTTTTTGAGGGGTAAGGGCTAAGCTGTGATGAAGTGATGGGCTTGAAGACACGAAGGTCGAGGAAAGGGTAGTACAAGTAATGCTGGGCTTAGAGAGTGGTGCTCCCAGCTTATTATGTGCGGTGTGTGTTGTAAGGCTTCGGTCCAATTCAACCCGATATTGAGCCCAAGAAAGATGATCCAAACAGTCGGGTTGAGGCGCAGGGCTTTCCTCTTATTTAAAGATACCTTCATTCTCCCTTGGACTGAGTGGGTGAGAGCCACAGACATACATACGTCTGCTTAGTGAGCAAGCCCATCCCTCACGCAACCCACTCATAATCAGGTTGGCTGTCATCCGAGAAACCTTCTGAATCGTGTAGGCAAGCCTCCATCGACGCAAATCAGAACGAAGAGGGCGCCAACAAACCAGCAAAGGGGAAACAATAGCGCATGCTCAGCCAGCCCTCTTAGAGCAGCTTCCCGAAGAATGCTTCCATTTTTGGTATTTAGCAACCGGAACAATGGGCTTTGTTTTGTTTTTGTTTTGTCATCTTATAAATTCAAGCAAGAAAATCGACCTTCCAAAACTTGGCCGCCAGCCCACGCCACTCCACGCCATCAACCACCGTGCACCGTTGGTCATTGTCAACTTGCATTCTCAGGTAGCCCTTTGTTCACCGGCGAGGCTACCGAGGGCCTGGAACCAGCGAATCTTGTGGTTGACAGAAGGTATAGTGCAAAGTGTGGAGGGCTCGGGTGCGCCGCTTGATAGGTCGAGGCGTCACCAGTGGCTGCAAGAATTCAGCCCAAATAGTGGGCCGATTTCCATCACAGCCACCCACTCGACTGAGGGAGGCCTGATTTATTGAGATATAGACTGAGCACCATCGTGAGATCTGGCACTAAATTCCGTATCGCCGTGTCTCATGCTGCGGAAATAAGAGACGGCCGAATGTCGCTATGGTAAAGCATACTATCGATGCCTCAGCCGGCAGCGTTGATTGTTTGGTTATACAGTAGCCCTATCAGAAGATTGATACCATATCGCATATGTACCGTCATCCGTGAAATAGTTCACTAGTTCCAATATCATATCTCCACATCGTTCGAGATTGCAAATGGTCCTATTATCGCCAGTGCTTGGATCACTGCGTTTCTGGACCGCGTATGGTTCATATCCATCAGACGGGCAAAGTCTAAAATCCGGCCAGCGATAGATCATTCAACACCACCTATAGAGCAATAAAGAATTATGCGACATCGTACAGCCTCTTGAGAGGAGGGTCAAATAGTCGCCAGCAACATAGAATTCAATCCCGCAATACCCTTTGGGTAGGCATTGCCAGAGCCGTGGAATCACGGCACCATGAGGCAAAACTTAAGCGCAGCGGCTGATTGAATACAGATCGTGCTCGGCGAATTGACATTGGTATGCGCACCATGTGGTGGTGGGAGGGAGGCATCGTCGGGCGCATGACTGGGTCGCATCCCGCAGCCTTGAAGATCAAGAAAAGGAGGCCGCCACAAGAAAAGCCACCAAAATCATCATCCTGTTGGAAAGAGCCAGTGACGTTCGCGAAAGGTCTTGTTGCGGTAATTGTTGCCGTATACGGCCAGGACACGCAGATTAACATCTGACTTAGGGATGATCGATGTGAAAGATCTGACAGCTGGAACACCCTGTAGAGCCAGTTTTCCCTTTCGAGACGCAGCGGACGACTTTGTTGGTCTTGACTTTTCGTAGTTTAACCACAAAGCCGCAACTCATCCCGATGCGTTGCCCTTTGTAGAGGGAGAAAATGTTGCCGGAATACAGCATTTTGTTCTGAAAGCTTGCAGCATCCAATAGCTCAGTATCCACTGGCTCGGTTGGTTTGACATTCTTGGGACCAAATGTACGGAAATTCCACATTGAGTGAATGCAAAGAGCCAGATATTGGCATCTCGATATGCTGGGAGCAGTACTAGGTCGTACGGTCAATCAAAAGTAAATTGTCGAGACAACAAGGCTGGGAAAGGGCACAGATCCGCCGGATTCGAAGTATTGGATCCAGGCCATAGATCGAGTCTTCCTTGGTAGTTGTTGCACGCAATCGTTTTAGCCGTCTCTTATTATTCTTTAGCGGCGCGTTTTCAACCCGCCATTACATATGTGGTGCTGGATGTGAAAAAGTCTCCGATATTCTAGGCCTGAAGGGCGGTTGAGTCGCATCTTGGAGGGGGGGGACCATACACAAAACACCGCCATCCCGCGCGTAGATTTCTCAATTCAAACGGGCTGATAAATAAGGCTTGTCTATGAAGCAGAACTTGGGCCACAGGTCAAATAGCTTCTCGGATCACGGCACATTTAATTGACGTATTATAGAACAAGCATCTCATGGCGACCATTTGCTGCGCCGACGCTTTCCGCCGTGCGCAAGGCCAATAGTCTGTCTGGTTTGGTTCGACCTAGTATCTCCATGCTTCTATATTGTTTTGGACTTGATATCCCAGGAGCAATGCAGGAAAGGATACCGCACAACCGCATTTTATAATCGTCTTCACAATATCTGCAAACTGATTCTTCTCTATTATCCAGCGGAGTAGGCCAGCAGAGGCGAGAATCGTAACATTGAAGCATTTGCGAATAATGGAGGACGATTAATGCAGAAACCCCAGTCAATACTTGCTTGACTCGTTATTTCAGGTGGTAAAGCATCTGCTCAACGACTGTGGCAACATGGCATGGCGTTGCGGTGCTTAACTCCGTCCTTCTCTTTCGTCTTCAAGGTCGAAAACAGAGCTTCTAATAGTTCTCGACCTGCTGGCTGCAGTACCTATTATAGGGATTCCCGGATTCGCTGAGATGTAAGGGTCCGTTCAAATGGTCCTGAAAATTCCAATAGTGATGGCGCTAACTGCAAGGAAGGTTGCCTATAGCAATAGTCGGTGGGTTGCGTCATGCAACAGTGGAATGAAGTTTGCAACCAACAGATTTATCTTAGAAGCAACACGTCCGGAAATTCTTTTTCTTCGGTGTGCTACGTGCTGACGACTTATTGAACAGTTGATCTGGCCATGAAGGTTGGCGTTGGCCGAGGAAGTGCTTCAATTTGCGCGGAGACGGTTGCAGGATGACGGTGGTTGCAACGTCGGGTAGCATTGTAGGAGTGCGGAGGTCCCCGTAGCTAATTGTACCATATCAGCGCCATCGAAGCCCCAAGATAAGCTGACTGTGGACATGTTTTTGAACTAGGACTTCATGACGATGATGGTGATGATGATGATGATGATGGTGATTTTTTTCCCCTTCGCCTTGGTGGTTGTTTACATAAGGTTTGACGTTGGCAGACCCTGGCTCAGTGATCGACATCATATATGCTGTAGATTACATACTGTAACTGCAGGCACAATACACTGTATATTCACTGTGCACTTAGCGAAGACGAGAAGCCTTCTTCTATTGGCCGTTTTGCACTGAGAATTCAATTGCTGATTTCTCAGCCAGAATAATACACATCACGGCAGCTGAGAGGAGGATCCATAACCCCCAGAGCAATTCAACGCCATTCACAAGTGCCAGGAGCTCGATTCCAACGCCTTACTCCTCCCTTTATCCCTCTTCACAGGGGCCATTCCGCGAGGTTGCTTCTCCATCGTCCTGTCTTTGTAACATAGAGCGGGGAATTTAATCAGGCTTCAAAGGATGCCATGGAATTCCAAAGGGGCTTGGCTGCCAAGAAAGAGGGATCGCCAAAACCGAAGCAAAGTCCCGGGGGAGATCATGCAATGATCCGAAAGCAAATGGTCTGTGGCGCAAAGGAACATCGATCAGCCTGGTAGGGCGTCTCGGAATAAAATCAATGAGATGGCCTGCCTATCTAGGCAGCTCGGCGCATGGATGTAGAAGAACTTTGGAAGAGTTCAATGGGGGGCTGTTCGGTTCTCGGATGGAAGCGATCCGCGATATTATGCTTGATGATATAAGGTAGACATGCATACGTAAGGTACGACTGTTCGTGTACGCAACCTAGCGGTTTCAGTGAGTACAATGCCTAGGTACCTAAGGTAGCTATTTCGCCGAGCCGAGGGATGCCAACAAAGGAGAGTGAAACCAGCAATGGCGTCACAAAAGCAAGTATGCAATCAATACATATATAGATATACATAGATTGACTTGGTTCTTTTGTCCATATGTCATCTATGCCGGTGGAACAGATGAAGCAGCGGCCATTTGGATGGTGGGCTTGCCCGGTTGACGCTGTGCCAACTTCCACCCAGATGCCGCGATTGGTGTGGCCATCCCGTCTCATCTGCGGGCTCCAGTCCAGTAGTAGCAATGCTCGGCAGTATAATTACCCTTCTTGGAAGGCGGCATTTACAGTAATAAGGTGGCCAATTACGAGTCGATACGACGGTTGCTAAGCCGCTGGCTTACAGTGCCTGAAATTTATAGTTGATGTAAAATCCTCCCATGGATGAGGCAGGTCATCTAGGGGAGATCCACAAGGGGAGTCGAGGGCGCTAAAGGAAGCGGAACCTTCAAAAGGTCCCGAAAGTGTATGAAATACAGCGTTATTAATTAATTGATTGCTGCACTGCCGTGGCGAACCCGAATGGTTTGCGGGCGCAAGACCAAGCACACAATCCATACGCTTACTGCCCATGAATATTATTAAATGAAATTCACCAAAGCAAACATACCATTAAACCTTAAGGAAGCGAAAAACTGGATTTTTCGCTTGTTTAGTCCACAAGGTTAATACCTTAATGATACCATTGCTGGAATCACCCTTTTTTTAATTGGTATCCCTTGGATCGGCAAACTACCTACCTAGGTACTCACTAATTATGATGTTCGCGGACTATAGCCCCTACTCCGTCAATGTTGAGCAAGTGAAAGTTCTCTTTTTAAGAATAGCAGAAACTTGACATTGTTGCGAACCCTTGACCTTTCAAAGTCTCCTCAAAGTTTATGATATAGGTTTCCATTGTTGTTGGAAAGCCTTCCCTAGTTGTGGCTTCTGCTATGAACTCCGGGTGGTGTAGTGCTATGAACCGCCGAGAGATCACCGTCCCAACTTCCCTTGGTACCACCAATTCGCAAGTACTACACCCATATGTGAATTGAGATATAAATGTCCAATTGGCAGGGGCAATTTGTCTAGACTCTTTACACCTGCAAGTATATCAACTTTCTTCACTTGTAGAATTTTATTTATTTTATTTCATTTTATTCGTGTGACATTCTAATTGTGCAACTCCAGTATGCAAATACCTAGGCCAAAGTATATAAAAACGGCCGCACTCCGAGACAGGAACTGCCCCGATTAGGACTAAAACCATCGTATATGTTCGACTTTAGCTGCAACCTCGGTACCTTGACCTACCACTTGGAGGGTAACCAGGGGTAATGGCCGATCACTACCCACCTTGCTGAATGGATGTCTTACAAAGGGACTGGGAGCGTGCCTGCATTTGCATGGCTGAAATCTCCCTAGCGGGCATCCTAGGTAGAGAAGGTGACATCGTCACAAAAGTCAGAGCGTGTTGGTAAATCGCACCTGGCACTAGGTTATTCGCACCCCGCGTCATGTACATCTATGGGGGCGGAATATTCGCGATACAGTTCTCTGTCATTGTTGAAAAGCTCATATTGTTAACATAACAGTGTGTACTACTCAGGGCATGTTATCGCTGCGAAACCCAAACCGCAGATGGCAATGTTAATCGGCGCTTGGATGTGTCAAAATAACCTTGGAATGGATTTAGAAAGTGGGTAATAGAGTGGGCATTGTCTGTGATATGGGGTGCGAATAACAAATGTCACCTGGTGCGAATAATGAAATCTAACAATCGAGATATAAAATGACCAGAGCAGCCCTCTTCCCTGTGAATCACGAGCACCCATCCGTCTCCCCATTGCACAAGTATCCCATCATGAAGTCGGCACTCCTTGTGGCAGCATCGCTGTTTGCGGGCCTTGGTGCCTGCGCAGTCAACGTCGAGCAAGTCAAGGTCATCCCTCAAGGATGGCAGAAGCTCAACACTGCCGTGAGTCCTTCGAAGCCCCTTCGGCTGTCCATCTCCCTGCGACAGCCCAACATTGGCGGCTTGAAGGCAAAGATGGCCTCGAGCAGCGACCATCTTTCACTCGAGGATGTCCGCGCGCTGGCGGCCCCATCCCCCAAGGATGTTCATGATGTCCTGAAGTGGCTCTCTGAGAATGGCCTCTCTGCCACTCAGCAGGATGACTTCATCCATGTCGACACAACCGTCGCAAAGGCTGAACCGCTGCTGGGCATGAAGCTGAATGCCTACACCTTCGAGGGCAAGGGCCCTGTCCTGCGAACCACCGAGTACTCTGTTCCGGACTCGGTCTCAGATGCCATCACCTTCATTTCTCCTCTAGCCAACTTCATGACCCCCAAGAAGGAGGCCGCCATCATGTCGCCAGCATCAATTACTCAGTTCAAGGCTCAGGCGTCCGCAGACAACACCAGTGCTGCCTGTGCTCAAGGAGTCAACCCCGCCTGCCTCCGCCAGCTCTACAACATCAAGTACAAGCCCACGACCAGTTATACGCCTGTCCGCTTTGCTGTCGCTGGATTCCTTGAACAATACGCCAATCACGCCGATCTCAAGGCGTTTCTCCAAGAGAACGACTCCCAGAACGCTAACCACGACTTCAAGGTTGCCCTGGTTAACAATGGCAAGGACCTTCAAGACCCGCAAAGCGCTGGTGTGGAAGCCGGCCTGGACATCGAGTATGCTGCATCCATCGGATTCCCAGCCGACATTACCTTCTACTCCACTGGTGGCCGTGGCGATTTCATTGATGAGAACGGAAAGAACGTGACTGGAGCAGCCAACACCAACGAGCCCTACCTCGAGTTCTTCCAATACATGGTTGCCCAGCCTGATTCTGATATCCCTCACGTTATTTCCCTCTCGTATGGCGATGACGAGCTTTCCGTTCCTAAGGATTACGCCAAAAAGGTGTGCGACTTGATTGGTCTGGTCACCTCCCGTGGAACTTCGGTCATCTTCTCCTCTGGTGATGGTGGCTCTGCTGGTGGCCAGGGATCCAACTGCCGTACCAACGACGGCACGAACCGAGAGATCACTATGCCAACTTTCCCCGCGAGCTGCCCATGGGTTACATCCGTCGGCGCCACTACCAACACTGTTGAGCCGCCCAAGGGAGCTTCATTCAGTTCTGGTGGCTTTTCCACCTACTTCCCCCGAGAGTCGTGGCAAGACAGCGCCATCGACGCGTATGTCACAGAGCTCGACGGCCATCTCGACGGCAAGTTCAACAAGTCGATGCGAGGCATTCCTGATATCGCCGCTGTTGGCACCATGTTCACCACTATTATTGGCGGTCGGACAGAGCCTGTCCAAGGAACAAGTGCCAGCGCCCCGCTGTTCGCCTCATTGATTGCCCTCATCAACGACGCCCGCCTCAGCCAGGGCAAGAAGTCGCTGGGCTTCCTCAACGAGCGCCTTTACTCTGCTGAGGTTCAAGCTGTTCTCCAGGACGTGACCACAGGTATCAGCGCCTCGTGCACTTTCGATGGCCAGCAGCCTGGTGGATGGCCAGCCAAGAAGGGTTGGGATGCCATCACTGGTAACGGAGTTCCTAAGGACTTCGTCAAGTTCTTGAACGTTCTGTCCAAGTAAGCAGAAAGGAGGAGCGGCGACGTATTAAGGAAATATAATTAAAGAAGAATCCATGTAAATAGTTAATAAATGATGGTATTCAAATCAATCCAAGCGAGGCAGATCTTGTGAATGCGTATCTTATTCTATAAACCAATATTAAAAATTAAGTAATACGTAAGCATCCATGGATTTACTAGAATTTAGCCGTTTATGTTGATGGCCGCGATATGGAGAAGTTCGCCCACAAGAAACTAACGGGGGCGGGCAGATCTCCAGCCCTGAAGCGCATCTCCACAGCGGACTCAGCAAAGTCATCGCGCCAACCATCCGCCATCTACAGAGCACAGGGGACTGAGCCCGCAAAATCCACCCACTGACGGCCGTTCGCCGAGTCGCTGGCCATGCGCGTCAAGCCGCTGTAGGTGCCACTAACGCCGTAGCACTAAACCCCCACTGGAAATTGATAACAACCGCCTGAGAGAGCCGCGACGCCATTTCACTCTCGCGTCAGATACACCTCAGCGAAACTCAACGACCTTTTAACTACTGCGCTGCCCCCATTCGACGTTGTGCGGACTGGATCAACAAGACCGTTGCCCTAATACTTAGTCGAAGACCAGTTTTTACGCGAAGCATTTTCCTTGGAATCTGCCGCGTTAAACCAGGATACAGAATTATCAACTATTTACCGCGTGTTTCCGCAAGTCGACTACCTCCTCCTCCGACAATCCGATTCTACTCTCCGCAACTGCAGTTGTCGAGCATATTCCCCAGCCAAGCATATTGCCAAAAATCACGATGCCGACTCCGTTTTCTGGATCAATCAACTTCTTCGAGGCCTAGAGTCCTGTCAACGTCGAACGCCGCGCCAAGCTCAGCTGCTTGGCCGCGAGCGGGGAACGTGATATTGAATCCGAGGACGCGAGGTGCTCCAGCTTCTTATTCCTTCATCTTCAAGATGCCAACGCAACACGTGGGCTCGGAGGCTCACGAGCTGTTGCAAGATGTTGGGACCGCCCTGCTCAAGGCGCGAAAGGTGGTGGTGGTGACTGGGGCGGGTATCAGCACCAACTCGGGCATCCCGGTATGCTTGGTCTCGCGAATTGTCATGGCTACGCTCATTTATACTAATTGTTGCTTAGGACTTTCGCTCTGAAAATGGACTCTACTCGTTGATTCAAGCTCAATTCGATGCCGTCATTCAGCAGACCCGTCAATCAGAGAAAGTCAAGTCTGACAGCGTCAATGATAGTGGGGAGGAAGATGAACCGAGGAAGCGCAGGAGGATATTGAGAGGGGGATCTCCTCAAACAGACACAGCTTCTCAAGAAGAGCGGGATGACGTCCTAATGGATTCTAATTCTATGTGTGCCGAACCGGATCTGCCGGTCCATGGCAATACACCCGACAACAAAGAAGCCGAATCTCGATCAGATGGCGACGCGTTGGAAAGGCCATACGTGACGACACCACAGTCGAAGCTTCTTCAATCCTCTGACGCGCAGCCATCGACATCTCCTCTATCGTCTCCTCCGGCAGAGGACTTCTTACTTCCGCCATTTTCATTACGATCTGAAGCTCATAAACATCTAACTGATGTATCTCATACAATCACATCCTCTCCGTTGTCATCACCCCCACCGGTTCTCTTTGATCCTTTTCAACCTTCTTCTCCCTCAGACATAAACATAAGCCGACGGAGCAGCACAACTCCTTCAGAAGTGGACGAGAGCCAAGCATTTCTCAATGCTTTTAGTGCATCTCAGACGTCTAACTCAGGCAAGAACTCGTTGCCGAACATGAAAGGAAAAGACCTTTTTGATGCTTCAATATGGGCAGATCCCAGGAGAACATCCGTTTTCTATCAGTTCGCGACATCATTACGGCAAAAAGTCCGGGATGCCGAGCCCACTGGCTCGCACAAGTTTATCAGCCACCTGAGAGATCGGGGAAAACTAGTCCGGTGTTACACCCAAAACATTGACCAAATAGAAGAAAAGGTCGGCCTATCTACAGCTTTACAAGATGGGCCGGGAAGTCGGGGGCGGTTTTCCCGCAGGTCGACCGCCAACACTGCCCAGCTGAGTAAGATGGTAGAAGAGGTATCTGGAGGCGACAGTGGTGAGGCTATACCCACAGACGAATCCAACCAATCTTCAACCGAATCAAGTCAGCAATCTCAACCATCCAAGGCTTCCCAGGAGACCAAGGAGCCATCCAACAAGCCAAATGTTAAATCGGAGGAGGATGATGCTCCACAACCCGAACAAGCCAAGCCACAGCCGCCAAAGCGAGAACCGCCACGATCCGGGGTTGAATGCGTTTTCTTGCACGGCTCTCTGGAGTTACTGCGGTGCTTTCTCTGTGGGCGGGTATGCTCATGGGATGATGACGATCGAGTGATGGAAACACTATCTGGACAGCAGCCAGAATGCCCGCACTGCGTCGGCGCAACCGAAGCCAGAAAGGAGAAGGGAAAGAGGGCTTTGGGTGTCGGTAAACTTCGGCCAGACATTGTGCTCTATGGCGAGGAGCATCCCAACGCTCATCTAATCAGCCCGATCGTCACACATGACCTTGGCCTATACCCCGATATGCTGCTCATTCTTGGAACTAGCCTGCGGGTTCACGGCCTGAAGATCTTGGTGAGAGAATTTGCCAAGGCCGTGCATAGTAAGGGCGGCAAGGTCGTTTTTGTCAATTTCACGAAACCGCCAGAGAGCTCTTGGGGGGACATCATCGACTACTGGATTCAGTGGGACTGCGATGCCTGGGTTGCAGACCTACAAATTCGGATACCTAAGATGTGGCAGGCCCCAGAACCCCCAAAACCTAAGAAGAAACGAGACTCAAGCGGGACATCTGAAGATGGGAAAGAAGAGAAGAAGAAGAAGCCACCTGCGGCTAATCCCGTGGCGTTACGAGACACCAAAGTTAGTGGCGCATACTGCACATTGAAGATTCTCAAGGAGCTCCACAGAATAGCGGGAGTTGCAGCGCCCCCGGCTCGTCGAGCATCAAGTGGCACGACAAGACTCGTCGCTCTTCCTGGTGACTCAACCATTCAAGCGGGGATAGACCCCATACAAAAGATGAAGGCGAAGCCTAAGCGGCCGCGTAAATCAGCACCTGGAGCTCTAGAAAAGACCAAGCGGACTCCGTCGACTCTCAACCCTAACCACGGTCGGCGTAAGAAGCCGGCGAGTGACGTTGATTCCAACGCCCTGTCTAGTGAGCCACCCAACGCAAAAGAGGATTTCAGCTCCATTTTGCATTCGGTCAAGTCCAACCCTCGCAAACGGAAGAGGAAAGTTATTGATGGAGTAGAAGTGGATTTCCCTACAGTTGGGAAGAATCGTGCCGGCTCCGAAAGTCTTTACAAGTCCCCGGCAGCTGAACTCAAGCTGCCTCCTTTGCGGCCAGAGTCTGAACGAGAACCTGCCTCGCCATTTGGGAAGCCGGAGCCGATGGAGCCCAAAAGCCCGCCAGCGGGGCCACCTAACGCTCCGCCGTTGGCGTCCTTGTCGGTCAACATGCGAGCCGCTATCACGTTTGAGCGACCCGAAACATTCTATATATATGATCCATTAATTAAATATTTGGAGACACCGCCCGAAGGCAGGAGGGCAGAAATCCCACGACCGATAACGAAACAGAATAAACACCGCGTGCCAAGGAGAACTCAGACTCACCAGGGCACCAAGGCGGAGGCGGAGGCGGAGGCTAACGCTGCTTTAGCCTTAGCAGGTCTCAGGGCGGGAAGCCCTGTTGTAAGTAGGACGGCACGGCTGATGCCAAGCGGCTTTGAAGAGAGTGAGTTGATGAACTGGGGGGCAACCTGGAATTGCAGGAAATGAACGTTTTATGGTTTTTCAAAGTTCTATGGGACAGTTGTTTTAGCGTTTGTATTGGTTGTTCAGGCAGCGACATTGCTATAGAAGATGAGGAGCATTTATTAGAGGGACGTGTGATGAACATTTCACATATATCAGAGTTATGAGACAACCTTTCACAGTGGCCTTATTAGGGCCCTCTTGATGCAAATTTATCCTATCTTCTCTAAGTGCACATAGGTCAGATGAGTACACATATATCTACTTGCTCCCACCTTCACTCAACGCCACGTGCTCTTCGTGGGGGGTCTTAGTCGTGAAGATGTTACTAGACCCCGCCTCCACGCTCCAAATCTTCCGCCGTGACTCTTCAAAAATACTTAGGCTGGTCGACCGCCCCAGCCCAAGACTTTGACTGCCAGGGTAGCCAGCCGATTAATTGGCCGGTCAAATTTAAGCTATCACACAGGTGTTGCAGTGCTTGACAGATGGCATTGCATGCTCTACGAGACAGAAGGGCGCGGCTAATCAATGCTTGATAACAAGCTGTGGGTATGGCTGGTTTGGTGGGGTCATCAAGTGGCTTGATGACGGGTAATCACCCTAATGATGGAATAGTGAAGCTGCCAAGTGGACATTTGACTCTTTGTCTTGAGTACCGCCGGGTTTATTTGGATAAATGGTCCCGTTGTCGGACCTAGGGCGCCCTATGATAAGAGTCATGGTATTGGCGATCGAAAGGCAAAAGACGGATTTAAATCACTGTGGTGCTGCTGTCGATCAATTCAGTTCTCTGTACTGGCCATCAAACAAGCCGAGTATCTTACACACATTAACCTCACCATGGGATCTCAGAAGAATGTTAGGACGCTCGGCGGGGTGATGAAGGAGGACTTTCTGTTTGCTCCCGAATGGACTAATCTAAACCATGGTGAGCCTCCCAAGAAATTGATGGAGATTGGCAGTCACTATTGACACAATGGCATTTTAGGCTCATTCGGAAGCATTCCCAGAGCCATTCAAGTCAAGCTCCGCGAGTATCAGGACATGGTGGAAGCTCGCCCTGATCAATTCATACTACGTGAATATCCCGATCTCATTGATGAGTCTCGAGTCGCCGTCGCTGAGCTTGTCCACGCGCCAGTGGCGACGGTCGTATTTGTAGGCAATGCAACGGAGGGAGTGAACACAGTCTTTCGCAACCTGACATGGGCGGATGATGGCAAAGATGTTGTCGTATATTTCTCGACTGTTTACGACTCTTGCGGCAAGGTAGTTGACTACATATTCGACTACCAGGCCAAAGGCTCGGCCAAGGAAATTGAAATTTCGTATCCGATTGAGGATGAAGAGATTCTCAGGCGCTTTAGGAATGCCGTGAAGGAGATCGAGGCAGAAGGCAAGCGCGCCAAGATTTGCGTCTTTGATCTCATCAGCTCTCGACCCGGTGTCTTGTTTCCATGGAAGGAGATGATTAAGATCTGCAAAGAGCTTGGTGTCCTGAGCATGGTGGATGGCGCGCAGGGCATCGGCATGGTGAGCCTCAACCTTCCGGAAGCAGACCCAGATTTCTTTGTATCAAACTGCCATAAGTGGCTGCTCGTGCCCCGGGGCTGTGCGATATTTTATGTGCCTATTCGGAATCAGCATCTACTACCCACGACGTTAGCGACGAGCCATGGATACGTGCCCAAGACGAAGAAGTGGATAACGGCTCCATCAAACGATCCCAAGAGCTACTTTGTGCAGAATTTTGAATTCGTCGGCACAAAAGATTATTCACCGTACCTGTGCGTCAAGGACTCAATTGCCTACCGTCGAGACGTGCTCGGGGGAGAGCAGAGAATCCTGGATTATCTCTGGGACCTAAACAAGAAGGGCAGCAAGTACGTTGCCGACGTTCTGGGTACCCATGTCCTCGAAAATAGCAAAGGGACGCTGACGAACTGTTCCATGGCGAATGTTGCGTTGCCGCTTTGGCTGGACGAAAAGGGCGAGGGAGCGGGAGAAGACGATGTGGTGATTGCGGCTGAGGATACGTGGGATGTAGTGGAGTGGATGAGCAAGATGCTTTTCTACGAGTACAAGACGATTATGCCGTTGTTTTGGATGGGGAATCAGTATTGGGTGAGACTCAGTGCTCAGGTGTATTTGGATATGAAGGATTATGAGTTTGCTGCTGGTGTTCTTAAGGCGCTTTTGAAGAGAGTTAAGGATAAGGAGTACTTGAAAGATACGAAGTAGGGGCAATATTGACAGACAGCTTCATATAGACCTAAGCTATATAAAAGATTACTAGAGCCGTTTATCATTTATAGATACATATACCAGATCAATATAAATTGAGCTACTATTTACCGGACTAGAGCAATATAGATATAGATAGATGGTTGTTGGTGCCGCGCGCGCCGTTTGAGATCTACTTACCCTGCATCTCCTGCCCGACAAATCCGGGCCGCTGAACTAATCATATCATGAAAGAAAAGCCCCTTGTTAATAATACGTGGCACACAGCTTCACATAATAAAGGCTGGTAGCTTCTCCATTTTGGTAATCGAAAGCATAATCTAAGAGGTCCATTCATGCAGCTAGAGCGCAATAGTCTCCTTTGCTGAAATGTAACCATAGCTAAAATAGAATGCGGCTCTTCACCCCATCTTTCAGTGCCGGACAAGCCGCTGCCCCCAACATTTATGTTTAAATCCCCAGAAGGTCTTTAAATAGGAACCTAGTCCATTTAATATGAGGTAGCAAAAGACTTTTATGAAAAAAAAAAAAAAAAAAAAAAAAAAAAAAAAAAAAAAAATTTTATAAAAAAAAAAAAAAAAAAAAAAAAAAAAAAAAAAAAAAAATTTCGACACGATGCGGGCTGTTAGCGGCCTTTACGCTGCGCATCCGTTACTCGAAGGCAAACGGACAATTCGGGTCTTTGATGTTGACGCACCGAATCCTGAGAAGCTCACTTGCCCAAACATTCAAGGGACCTTGCGAGTAATCGACCTTGATGACAGTACAAAGTTTTCCGTATTATCATATGTTGGAAAGTCGTTTTGTTCACCGCCGGATAGAGTCCAATGTGATGGATATTTATTGAACGTCCCGAGGGACTGCGTTCCGGCTCTTACACAGCTTCAGACAACGCTCGGCCGAATTACGATATGGATTGATTGGGTGTGTATCAACCAGGACGATGAGGAAGAAAAAGGTCGACATCTAGAAATCATGCGGGCCATTTATGCAGCGGCGGAGAATAGCTATGTCTGGCTTGGTGAGGAGGACGAAGGGTTGAATGAAGCAATCGACTATTTCTCTGTCGCTGGATTCCAGAAACTTTTCCGATCGCAACGTGGGATTGATTACGATATACCGAATGATGCATTTTGGCAAGCCGCCAGGATTATGGCAACGAAGAATCCAATGTATCTGCAATCATTAATCAAGGACGAGGAAGTGACGTTGGATGGTAAGATGGATGGATGGACGGGACCAGCTGCTTTAACGTTCCATATAGCTAACACACCCTGTTTTAAATATAGAAGCTCTCCTCCAATACACTAACGGCTGCTTATCCATGCCGGATTCTTGCGTCCGAATAGAATCCGTAGATGTGTTACTTTCTCACGTATGGTCACAGACAGCATGGACTCAGCAAGACCGCTTACTCGCCTCTAACCCGATTATATGCTGTGGTTCTAGGATGCTGCCGTGGCACTCAGTGGTATACTCTGTGGCGTATCTGGAACATGCAGCTGAGAACTACGCTGTTTATATTTCCGAATACAACCTGCGAGCTTGGCGGCAACTGGTACTGATGTGGTGCCTCGCCAATTCCGCAGACCCTCTGGCCGAAAAGGAGCTTGATGCAACGACATTAAGGGCTTTCCTACCGGATTATTTCGATTTCCTCGATAAAGCTACTATGCTTCGCAGGGTATACCTGGGATTAGCTGTCTTGCCCCTGCTTCTCTACTTGTTCATGACTGCCTCGTGGGCTTACAGCCGGTACTGGCAGTATGAATTGCTTAGATGGGCAGAGTTAATTAATGTCATCCTATCAATTGCTTCAACTGTCCCTATTGGGCTTATTTTGTTTTGGACCATGCTGGATCCAATATGTCGGTCATTTACGAGGGCAGTAGTCCTTGGGAGAATGCCTTGGCGAAACAATGTGGATAGTACGGATTTTCGAGGGTTGGCCACCTAGAAGTTTACATAGTAATATATGCCTGAATGAATCTAACGTGATCATACAGTGTTTTCAATATGAAGAGTCGGGATGTCATATCGATATTAGGGAACGATGGTTTTGCGGTATCTAGGTCTGTGAAAAATTAATGAATATACCGGATTTGATACAAAAGGGAATGAAATAAGCTACGTATAGGAGTCAAAGATGGGGAAATGATAATGCGGGCGAAGCGTTACGTTACCTTAGGTAGGAGTACCTAATAGTAAAGCAGGAAAGAAGAAAAGAACGGAAGGAGGGAAAAAGAACGGACGGTGTGATGGGACTGCTCCTCCCGAATATCCAAAAGCCCTAAAGTCAGCGGGTGAGCTTTTGGAACGTCCCTCCATCATCATCACCTTCTTCATTGGCACTTTGTATCACAAATGCCCCGAAAGGAGATCAACCTGATGTGAGAAACGATTGGGGTTTCTAAATTTGTATGATAATGCCTACCTAGAAGAGAGACTCTACGCCACTATGGGACGCGTTGCGGAACAAAATGCTGACCATCAGCATCATTGTTGTCGGCTGAGTCAACAAGCCTTCTTTAATCAGCGATGTCATGTTCAGATGCTTCAAGTTGATTCCCCTTCAACTTTCACTTGATTCGACCGCCCGCACTGGAGAATATCTGATGCTATTTTAAGGCGCTAACTAGGGTTAGTTCCTGTTCATCCTAGACGTTTGCGTGGTTGGAACAACTTCACGTTTCAGACTCGCCTGCTGTCCGCCCAGGCGTTGATTATTACTGTTTCAGACCTGGATCTGCTTCGGGGTGTCCCTGAATAGCAACAGAGCGCTTGCGACCCGCTGTCAATAAACAACAACGAAGACCACTGGATATGTGGATTGATCGATCTTGCTGCAAATGCACTACCAGTAGCGTCTGGTTTCCTAGAAGACCATCACGCGTCGATCGACCGAATAACGGACCCTGCGACGGGCTCAAAACTGGTGAGAATTTGTAAGACGCCGTATTACGAGATCAACTGGGTGGTGCAAATTGTTCTTAGAGGCGTCGGGTTCGAAGCTGCATGTGTCTTTGCTTCACAAGGCGCCGCCAATAATTCTGTCCTTATTCCACATTCACTATTCATTGGTGGACAAGTAATCAACCCCTTTTCCGTCAATATCCCCATGATGCGACTTATTCAGCATGGCGAAAAAGAAAAAGAAAAGGCCGATTGCCATCTACGCGCCGCGAATCTCCTTGATGTAGGCTCTCGACTGAGGTATGCTGCACCTCTGTTGATCTTCCTACGGCATTGGACAAGAAGATTTATCAAGCCGGATAGTTGGCCAGGCGCAGGCTCAAAGATGGTCGTGACTGCTATACTGGGATGAAGTGGCCATTGCAAACATACATTTTATTGTCCTTCGGATCTTGAAATGCTGGCGTTGATCAGCGACGTTGAGCTAGTGAGATGTATCAAGTATTGCATGCCCTACCGTTCTTGATGCACTTCACGTCTCACCCGCCTAACTAGCCATTAGGCGGTTTCTTTCTAAAAATTATCTCGTCAAAGCCGCAGCGAAGACAATGCTTCTCTCAATGCTCCAATTATGGCCAGAGTCAGTTTAGCGCCTGTATTTGCTTGCCCTTAATCCTCCCCAGTCGTGAAGAACCCTGAACCTATGCCTAGGATGACCATGTTCCAGGTTTCGTATGTTGGCGCCCGCCTTCCAGTCCTCTGTTGCCACACTCATTTGTGTCTTGCCAAGTCGTATATAATCTACATGCCATTACCCTCTCGTTTGGTTTTTCTTTTGGAGGTTAAGCAACTCTCTGACTTGACAAGCTTATTCTTCTTATTTTTCTTATTCTTTTTTTTCTTACTCTTCCTTTTTTTCTTTTTATCTTACTCTTCTTTTTTTCCCCTTCCTCTTGGTTTCCTTCTTTTTCTTCTCCAACCGCCTGGTGTGGATTTTGGATTTGTTGTTACGGTGTATATTTCTTGGTTATATAGACGCCGAGCAAAAACCGTCACAATGCAGTCCCGAATTCTTTTTGTTGTCCTGCTTTTGGGCCTCGTTGCCTACGTTTCCGCAGCAACGACACCCATTCAGAAACGCTCATTCAAGGTTGACCGGGTTAGAAACCATAGATTCACCGGCCGTGATGCAGACTCGGGTCCCAGAGCCTTGGTCCAGGCGTATGGAAAATACGGCATGGAGATGCCTGACAGTTTGAAAGCTTACCTCGCCGCAAAAACGAAGGCTGCCAAAACACCGGTTCGCAGATCTGGAGGACCCCGTAGAGACGGAGGACCTAGAAGAGCAGAGGGACTCAGCAGCCGCGGACTGTTTGACATCGTTGGGGCCGGTGTAGACCGACATGGTCAGAATGATCAGCAAGATCCACAAGGTCAACAAGACCAGGAACAGGGTACAATAACCGGCAGCGTGGTGAATATACCGGAACATAATGATATCGAGTTTGTGTCTCCCGTCAAGATCGGCGGTCAATCCTTGAACCTCGATTTCGACACCGGCTCCTCCGATCTCTGGGTCATTAGCTCAATGTTGCCTTTCAATGTTACCGAAGGCCACCTTGTTTACGACCCTGAGGATAGCGATGATTTCGAACTTCTTGAAGGAGCCTTGTTCGGTCTCTCCTACGGCGACGGATCTTTTGCTGCAGGCGTTGTTGGCACTGATGTTGTAGAGGTTGGTGATGCCATTTTCCCTAAGCAGGCTGTTGAACTCGCCAAACATATATCAGACAGCTTTGTCAACGACAAAGTCAAAGACGGCCTAATGGGTCTTGCATTTTCCAAACTGAACAGTGTCACGCCCCAAAAGCAAAATACCTTCTTTGACAATATCAGGGACAGTCTCGTTCTGCCGGTCTTCACTGTCGACCTCCGCAAAGGAACAACTGGAAGATACCAGTTCGGCGAGATCGACTACTCCAAATTCACCGGCGACTTGACCGAAGTTCAAGTCAACGACACTGCGGGCTTCTGGCAGTTCAGCAGTGAGTCGTTTGCCATTAATGGGGGCAAGCCACAGGTTGTAGCTCCAGGTGGCCACGCTATTGCCGACACTGGTACCACACTGCTTATAGCCGCTCCTGCTATCGTCAACGGCTACTATTCCCAGATTCCTGGCGCAATAGATAACCCAGAGGCGGGAGGATTTACCTTCCCGTGCAATTCAACGTTGCCCGATCTTGACTTGGACATTGGTGGAGCCTACATGGCCACGGTTAAGGGCGAAGACCTGAACTTCGCCACGGTCTCGAACACCAGTAAGTTTTACACAAACCCAGTGCATGGCCCTATAGTGACTAACATATTTGGTTCGCAGCTTGCTTTGGTGGTCTTCAGCCTAGTAATAATTCGTTCGGCATCTACGGAGACATTTTCTTCAAGTCGCAGTTTGTAGTGTTTAACAACCTAGCAAAGACGCTGTCCCTAGCTGAACATGCGTAAAGGCAGTAGCTATACAGGACATAAATAGAATATAAATTATGAGTTTATTTTCTTGACAGTCATATTAGTCATTTGCGTGCATCGTTTTGTCCAGCATTGGTAGAAGATGAGCATCGTGAAGCATATCCTGTCATGTATTCGGTGCCTTACTTACCATCCCATTTCATCGTACTAATACAAGGTACCACCTTACGCGACCCATCTTTTTGGAGCAAGTTGTACGGTGAACTGAGAAAATAGCCGGAGTAATTTCTATATATGAAACGACCCGCCCACCTAGATACCTTCTCATCGACAATAGTGAAGCTCAATTCATTGCCCAAAAAATCGATGACAAACTAGCCATAGAGAAAAATAGTCAGGATTTAAAATGCTAATATTTTCGTAGTCCACCAGCATAAATGCTATTCTACATGGCCACCCCATGTGGTTCATAGCTTTTTGCTCGGTTCTTATATTTGGTCAAGGTTGCCAGCTCGTGGTGCATTCATTGGTAGTTTGATGAGCGAAGGCGTTGGGTCGATGAAACAAGGGGATTCGCATGTTTCTTATGCATAAAGGTGCGTCTGGGTTCAAGATGTGGCCACCACAACGAGGCCACCATAGATTGAATCCGAATGGTGCTATTCTTACCAATGAATATGGCTGGTGTGCCTCATGAACAAGGCGGCCCGCGCGAAATGCTCCTCTTCAATTGGAGGGGGTCGGATTTTGGTCAGGGCTAGGCAGTTTCATCACCAACAGAAAGAACGGCATAGAAAATCAGCCTAGCCAACGCCTACTGCGCAATGCATTTAAATTGTGCCCGGATTTCCATACTATTTTCGATTATTGATATTTAAAATTTATTAAAAACAAGCGGTGATTTCTCGAATCTATTGATTCTTATTTTATTTACATTCCACAACCTGGTTTTACTCCCTTCGGAGTGCTTCCCTCAGCCCTGAGCACACTTCGCGAGACCACAGGTCCCAAGGGGGAGATAAGAGAAAGCATAACGATGACGGAAATAGCCAGAAAAGAAAAGGCAGTGAGTTCAAACCTGGAAAATGGGTTGGCCGAAGATATCGTGCACGATATACCCCGATTACAACTGCTGGTGCAGGGACTACGGACGACCCTATGGTGAGTTTGAATGCTCTATTCCCCTAAAAACACACCAGTTTCTTAACTTACCTTGCAGATCATATGGTATATTGGCCGTCCTAGGAAGGGTGTAGGCGAAAAGTATGAAGAAACCGTTCGTGACTTGGCTAAGATAACAGGTATGGGGGTTTGGTACATCAGGTATGTTGGTCCTCAACTAGACCTAATCTGTCGATGCACTAATACTTCCCAAACTAACTTGGAGCGATAATAAGAGTCTCATCCACAGTACCACCACTGTGGGTGGTGCGGCCGTCCGGGATGATGGGCATTTCACAGTCTTCGCTGATCAAGAGCTAGGAGGCAGTCCGGAGGAAGACTTTGATTTCGACGGTCATGTATACGTCGTTGTAGACGAGAATAACGCACCCCGACGTCTTCTTCACCCTGAAGAGTTTGAGTCGTACGATGTGACGAAACATTCGGCGCCTCTGGTTCTGTACGACCCGAAGACCCAGCAGGGATATCCCTACTTTATGGACGACGGATACTACGACTACCATGACGGGTATGGATATGATGAAGAAGAGAAAGCCAATCCAGATTCTCAGATAGAGGAGGCCGCCGAAGGGGCATCGGCATCGAAACAGAAGGCAAAGAGGAAGAGGAAGAAAAAAAGCAAAAGCACCGTGGTGGAGAATCCGTCTGGAGATATTCCACCTACCGTTTAGATTATCTATTTCTTCATTCTTCTCCGCGTAGCAGAAAATCCTTTCAGTGCCTGATTATCTAGAGGATTCGCGTATCACTAGCAACTCAAAGTGAACACTCGTGTAACTAGACCACCATGACCTCTCAATCGTCAAGATCCATGAAAGTGATAGCCGTGCTCCTCTGTGGCAGCCAACAGTATGGGTTTTTGAGTAAGTTGTCAATTATATATTGAATGCATGCGTATTCGGGTTACCTCTGTGGTTAGTCCTCTCACCTGCTAAATACCCATGGTCAACAACAGAGGTAATTGAATCTGCCATCTGTGTTGATTCTCCCCTTAACCAAATCTGTATTGAATAGTAGGAAGGCGGCTGGTTATGGGGTTTCCAAGCCTAGTAGAAACCTTGAAAATGAATGCCCATAACTGTAACCCTAGACAATATTTTCTTTACCATTCGTTAATGAATAAAAGAGGATGCTTTGGAACCAAAGGCTTTGTCTTTCTTAGGGGGGGCGCGCCTCTTCAGGCACGTGACTTGGCCGGTGGGCTGTGCTACATGTACCTAGGTAGTCAACCAACATGGTGATTAGTGCAGGTAGCAAAGTCTCTCCGATTGTCTTAATTACATCAAAACGGAAAGGAAAACAACACCATCACTGGTGTCGTTATCCTCTCAAATCCGTGTCGTAGATGAGCTCAAGGCCCTATATCAAGACCATTGGTCCTCCAAACGTATCTGCAAAACGGGTGCGCCTAGACCTGCCCCAATCTATTGACCATCTATAACGAAGGCTCTACGTTTTCGGCGGAGCGGATGAGTTCGTGGAAAAATTCCAAGGGTACCGCCCTGGAGGTTACCATCCTATCCATCTCCAAGACGAGCTTCACGATGGCCGGTACCGAGTTATTCATAAGCTCGGCTATGGTGGGTACTCAACTGTATGGCTCTGCCAGGATCAGTACGTCAAGACACCAGCATATGTTGCTGTAAAGATTCTTGTTGCTAGAGAAACGGCAAAATCCTGTCGTGAACTACTTGCTACGACTCTTCAAAGAGAAGGAATAGACAAGTCATCCAGCGGAGCGCACTTATGTCGTCCTATTGCGCAGTTTGAGAGCCAGAGTCCAAACGGAACTCATCTGTCTAGTCTATCCCGTGCTCGGGCCTGTTGTCAGTGACGCGGCAGAAATTTTTGAGGAAGAAGATGACAACACTCAAATTCTTCAAGAATTATGTAGAGAGACTGCCTAGGCTTTGGCTCCACTACACAGCCGCGGCATCTGTCACGGAGGTAAGTTATAAGGACGGATCTATTGCTTCATCTACTTTTGCTAAATATGGGTTGTAGATTTCAGAACGTCAAATATCCTTCTAGAGTTAGAGGGACTTGATGGTCTAGATGAGACAGAGGTGCTATCACTACTTGGAGAGCCAGAAACGGCAAAACTTCACGTTCGCCAGGATTCCCACCTAACCCCGGAAGTTCCTTGCGCACCCAAATACGTTGTGCTCCCAATTGACTTCAGCGGTGTCCATCCCTCGCTCATCTCACCTCATGTTAAAGTCATCGACTTTGGCCAATCCTTCGACACTTCCAAGCAGCCGCAACCTGAAGCCTTTGGTATCCCTGCCAACTATTCGGCACCAGAGGTAGCTCTTGACAGTTCTGGCGCCCCGGCAATGGATCTTTGGTCTCTGGGATGTACCATATATGAAATACACTTTGGCAAGCGACTATTCGACGTGATACAGATCATTGGGCTCCGCAAAGAGGATTACATGGACGAGATTTCCTCTCTCTCCTGGGAGAGCCACTGGATCGCTGGGATAGATACTATGATGAACCGGATACGGATTCCGAGGCTGAAACATCTCTACCCAGTCCACCCACACTATCTGATGTAAATGCCACGCCAGAGAAGAAACGTGCTCGTTTGATTTACAAGAAGATTATCAATTTTCATGGCTCTAGCAGCCAGGACCCAGACTATGAGGGCATTTCCGTCGCCGAGGCTGAAACTATGGCTGATATGTTGGAGCGGCTACTAAGATACGAGCCAGACGAGCGATCTGATGCCCAAAGCCTATTGAACCACGCCTGGTTTCAAAAAAAGCTTTTGATGCGGAAAAAAAGGGACTAGATTATCAAAGAAGTTACTTTGATTCCATTTATATGATTAGGTACATGCCAATTGTTGCCATCTGGATAGGAAATGTCAAGAGTAACAGGCTCTACAGGTCGCACGAAACATCTATACTCCTACCCATCAACAAAACAGTGGAGATGAAAGCTACACACTCATATTCTGCAAAAATTTAGGGACCCTGACTATTAAGGGAACGACTGGGTATCAAAGGTATTCATCATCCCTCTTGCTGGCCCCATGAACCGCCTCCTGGAGTCTGAATGATAACACTATCTCCAGGTCCTAACTTTGTTGTCGCCTTTGCTCCCAGATTCACCAATCTCTTCTGACCTGTCGCTTCATCCGTAACATAGACGCAGTTCAAACCTGCTTCACCATCCCCGCCTCCCTCCATACCATATGGACGGCGTGATCTCCGCTCACTAAGGATGGAGCACTGAACTGGAACGCGGAACTCTATCTCTCTGATGGTACCGTCGCCACCCCTATTACGTCCCTTACCACCCGAGCCTTTGCGCAGCTCAAACCGCCTCAGTATGCAAGGGTATCGCTTCTCGAAGACTTCAGGGTCTGTAATCCTCGTGTTGGTCATGTGGGTGTGAACACCACTCTGTCCAACCCAATTTGGCCCAGCGCCAGATCCGCCCGCGATTGTCTCATAGTAGCCAAATCCTTCTTTATGCTCTCCCGTCACTGGATCCTTGCCACCGGTGCCAAATGTCAGATTATTACAGCAGCCCTGGCTAGCAGCGCAGGCGCGGAAGGCTCGAAGTACAACATCGGTGACACGCTGCGACGTAAGGACGTTTCCACCGACAACGGCGAGACCAGCGCCCGGATTGAGAATCGTGCCTTCTGGAATAATGATCTTGATAGGGGAGAGACAGCCTTGGTTGAGTGGTATTGAGGACGAGACGAGGCTTCGTAGGCAGTAGATGATGGCAGAATGTGTAATAGCGATAGGGGCGTTTGTGTTGCCCAGGGTTTGAGGGCCGGTGCCGGTGAAGTCAAATACAGCTGATCCGTCTTCAGGAGATATGGTGATTGTGAGGCGAATTGGTGTTCCATCATCCATGTAGTCCACAGCTGTGAGAGGTTCGGAGCCGTACTTGGCAAAAGTCTCCTTCATCAATTCGCGCACTGCGTCCTCTGCTGTATGCTGTATGGCGTACATGTAGCGATGGACAGTTGCGAGTCCAAACTCTTGAATGAGAGCCTTTATCAGCATGATGCCTTTTGTGTTTGCGGCAATCTGGGCTTTCAAGTCCGAAATATTGTCTTGGAGTCTTCGCGTCCCAGAGCAACCTTCGTATTGGGCTGGTTCTTCGAGTAATAGCCTTTTAACTTCTTCTTCGTTGAAGCGGCCGGCACTCACGAGTTTGGTAGACTCGATGGCAGCGCCTTCTTGCCATAGCGCTGATGAGGTGGGCGGCATTGAACCTGGAAGAACGCCTCCAATGTCGGCGTGATGGCCTCTTGATGCCGTGTAGAAAGCAATTTCGTCTCCGTCAAACACGGGAGTGATGACTGTAATGTCAGGTAGGTGAGTTCCACCGCATGAGGGATGGTTCGACATGAGCACATCCCCATCACGAAGCTTTCCTTCCCATAGTTGGTGCTGATATCGAACAGCGAATTGCATCGATCCCAAATGCACCGGCACGTGTGGGGCATTTGCAACAAGACCTCCGTCGGGGCTGAATATGGCACATGAGAAATCTAGACGCTCCTTGATGTTGGTCGATACGGCTGTCTTTTGAAGTGTCCGCCCCATTTGCTCTGCAATGGACATGAACCTATGACCAAAGACTGTGAGCTGGATGGGGCTGAATTCTTCCTGATCTGACCCTTGGGCTTTGGATGTAAGGCCGTTGTTCAACTCCCGATCGATCACAACATAGCTTTCCAAGATGGTTGCTGTTGTACCAGGTGCGACGAGGATTGTCTGGGTGTTGTCAATGATCAACGTTGGGCCGGCAAGGCGAGCGCCTACTGGGAGGCTCTGGAGTTGGTATATCAGGGTATCCAAGTATCCGTGCCCTTCAAAGTACACCTGGTTGAACCCATTTGAACTAGGCACCGAAGTATCCCGATTTTGAATCGCCTTCATTTGAGAGAATGGAGTGCTGGCCTGCTTAGCACCTGTGCCTCCAACAGCTCGGATTCGAATGTCGTCGACTATAATCGCTTTCTCAGGGAAGTGAAACCCAAACCCTCGGCGGTGCGCGTCTTCAAACTCGCGCCTGAAATTCCAGTCTTTTCCTTTCAAAATCATGAAGGAGCTGCTAGAGCCGGTGTATCTCATGCTCAGATATGCATGGTGAGAAATGTTTTCCGGGGCGAATCCCTGCTTGGTTAGTTCAAGAGTTGCTTGCTCGGCGAGCACTTCAAGTTGCTCCCGGATTGTGCTTTCTGTGTCCTCGCTGTAAGTAATTGCTGCGGGGCGCTGAATCTCGTGTACAACGTCGGCAAGAGAGATACCATATGCGGATAAAATAGAAGAGTATTTATGAATGATGATGCGGGAGATGCTCAAGACGTCAGCGACAGAGCATGCATGTTGTCCGCCAGCACCACCAAAACAAGCGAGGTGGTGGTCGGCGGCGTCATATCCACGAGCTTCAGTCAATGCGCGAATCGGACCCGCCATGCCTTCATTGGCGACTTTGAGAAAACCCAGAGCTACTTCTTCAGGTGAGAATAGAGACAGGCTACTTGCTTCTCTGTCTTTGTTTATCTCGCTCGTCAACTGCACGAACTTTGACTCGACAATCGCTCGATCAAGCGGTTCGTTTTCTTTGGGACCAAACACCTTGGGGAAATACTCTGGTAACAGCCGACCCAGAAAGAGATTGGCATCTGTGATTGTTAGAGGCCCACCTTTACGATAGCAAGCAGGTCCTGGATGGGCTGAAGCCGACTCGGGGCCAACGTTGAAAAGACCGTTCTTCCAGGTAAGGATAGAGCCACCTCCCGCAGCGACAGTATGGATATCTAGCTGTGGAGACTGGATAGCGATGCCGGCAGTGATAGTCTCGAACACATGATCGTATACTCCTGCGTATCGAGAAACATCCGTTGAAGTGCCTCCCATGTCGAACCCGATAATCGGGCACTTCTCGTCGTGGTCCCAGGAGGTTTGCGCGTATCCAACCACGCCGCCGGCAGGACCTGAGAGGATAGCTTTGAGGCCGCTAAACTTGCGGTAATCGGCTAATCCTCCATCTGACTGCATGAACTCGATTCTTGTGTCTGCTGCAGAGAACCCTCCGCGAAAGTTGGATGAGATGGAATTGATGTATTGCTGGATGATGGGCGTGAGATACGCATCTGCCACGGCGGACATGCCTCGCGGCACAACATTGATCATGGGCTGTAATTGCGATGATAAAGTGACGGAGAAGCCCATTTCGAGAGCTAAACGTCCAACTAAGAGCTCATGGTCGGGGTATGTGTAGGAGTGGATGAAGACAATGGCAATGGAACGCAAGCCCGTGCTCCGTAGTTGGTCAAGTTGGTCTTTGACTGCGGCTAAATCTGGTCTTTGTAATATCCGAATAGTTTCTCCTGTGATCCCCGTGACGAGAGCCTCGTCATGGAAGTCTGGAGTTGTCTTCACAGACAGTGGATCCTCTGTGTAATCTTCCATTGTCACACGCTCGTCGACCTCAACAACACGATCGAACAAGACTTCTGGCCGCGACACCGAAAGATCAAAAATATCTGGTCGGGACTGGTTCCCAATTGCTAAAAGGTCGCGGAAGCCCTTTGTAGTCACTAAAGCAACCCTTTCGCCTTTGCGTTCTAAAAGGGCATTTGTGGCTACTGTTGTCCCCATGCGTATAGACTCAAAATGAAATAGATCCAGAGGCTGCCCCCTAGGTATCTGTTGACTTGTTACAAGCTGCAGGATTCGCCTTATACCTTCTGTTGGTGCATCTTGGTAATTGGCTGGGTCGACAGATAACAGCTTGAGGATAATGTCCTCCCTGCCGGGAATGGCAGCATGGACATCGGTGAAGGTGCCGCCTCTGTCGATGGAGACGCGAATTCGGAGTGATTTGACTGTCATTATTGGATATTTTGGATGATATTGAATGCAGGATGGACAGGCATGTGGAGGGGAGAGTTGACTGTTTTGATGTGCTAGGGTTCGTCCTTGAGATCGAACTTATACCCAGCTTCATGCCATTCAAGCAGCCGCCGCGGGACACATAGAAATCAAGCGAGGCTAACATCTAACAATTCAATTTTGCTAGAACCTCAATTCAGCGACACCAAATGCCGCCACTCGGACATCTTGCCCGTGCATTGTCTTACCAGTATATTGATAGACCCCTACAAATGAGGCGGCGGCGCAAGTCCGTTAATCCCCGCCGGGGTGGGTCCCCGCTGACCGGCGCAGACCGGCCCTGGTCGACTTAACGCAAACAAGGTGCTGACATGCAGCAGGAGGAGCAACGCTGTCGGGGTGGGTTCCCGACCCTGGCTGGATATAGCCTTATGTCCAGCAAGGCATTTTCTATGCGGGGATGGCAGCCGATCACACGCCTCGACATCTGCGGACTCGCTATTCCTACGCTTGGTCATGCAGCAAAGCTCACTTTCTAGGATAGGAGGCTGAGAGATAAGCAGCCTCACACCAACCAAAGCCAAAGGATAAGGCGCCTTGGACTTTACCATTAATTGAAGCCCCACCCCCAGAGCCACCCATGCGTACATGTGGTCGAGGATGTGAAACCCTGGCAGCATCTCACCATGTCCTCTTCTCGGCCACTCGCGTAAGTGGAAAATCGTCTTCGTTCTATAGCAAAGAGACGTTCTAACCGATTCTATCTCCTTAGTTGCCTCAACTGTCGTCAACGGCGTTCATACTGTTCAAAGGAGAAACCCGCGTGCTCCAGATGTCGTGACGGTTTCTTGGCTTGTATTTACGAAGAAGCGAGAAAAATACTCGTCAGTGAAGCGTACTGCAACCCCAAGGCTTCACAAATGAAAAAAATGAAAAGTTTATGTGGGGTTAACTCAAAACTAGATACCTGCGAGAACTGGAGAAAAAGGCAAAGGCGTTTGATGGTGAGTGAGAATATGCGTGGTTGTGGTTGACTATGGAAAAGCTAGGATGACTTACCAGAGATTTACAGACGCAACTGCGCAGTCCAGGGCGCCTATTCCGATAAAAAATCGTAATGCAGACCGTGATGAAGAAGAGGACTTTGGTGATGAGCAGCCGTTGCTTGAACCATTTACCCAGCTCAGCCTCGATAAGCCATCCACCAGTAAGTATAATGGCCTCAGATCAACATTTGATTCCATACTTACCAGCTGCAGGCTTCCAAGGCCCTTCATCGTCCGATAACTTCCTCCGTAACCTAAGAAAGCTTTCTGGATTTTATGGCGATGATGGGAATCTGGATTCAAACTCCAATTTTTACGAACCAGGCTCACTGCCATCGCGACGGCAAGTAGTCTTTGGTCTGCGGTCAAATCTCCCTCCTATAGATATCGCTCGGCGACTCTTCGAAGCTCAGTATATGTATATTGGGACCATCCTAGCATTTACAGATCCCCGAGAGGAATTTGATAGCATGCTCCTTCGTGCATACAATGGGCCGCCTGATCCTTCGGATAAGGATGCCTGCCTCGAATACTCAAAGGTTCTCCTCGTTTTGGCATTTGGCCAACTATACTCCGTGAACCAGTGGGTTGACTTTCGCGGACCGCCCGGTTTCGACTATTTCAGAGATGCACTAAATTTGCTTCCCGAATCGCACGAAGAGGGCTCCATCCTCTGCGTCGAGGCGTTGGCGCTTGCTGGATACTTTATGCAAAACATGAACCGGCGGGACGCGGCCTTTCAATATGTTGGCACAGCTTTGCGCATGGCTATTTCACTGGGTCTTCACCAAGAAGTAAACCCACATTATGACTCTAAGCATGGCCCGCCGTTAGATGAAGCGGCGAGGGAGCATCGACGACGGGTGTGGTGGTCCATCTACAGCTTGGATCGGATCTTGTGCGTGAAGTCTGGCAACCCCCTTACCATTCAAGACGAGGACATTGGGGTAGACATGCCCTCGCGGTTACCTGACGATGCAGAGTACTGTCCGGCTGTGGTCCTGCGATACTACACACAACTATCTCGGATTCTTGGCCAAATCCACATGAAGATCTATCGCAGAACGAATAAAGACTCTCCCAAGTCAGGGAAGAGCCTCATGAAATCTGTGCAGAGCATCATTCAAGCACTGTCTAAGTGGAATCGCGAGCTGCCACAGGATTTACGTTTTGATCCCGCCCAGCTCAGCTTTACTCGCGAAAGCGTTGGTGCCTTGGCGCATTATTACCAATGCATCAACATGACAGTCAGGCCGCTGTTATTTCATGTGGTAAAGAAGCGACTGCAGGCGATCCGTAATGGCGGAGGAGCCAAGGAGCAAGAGCGCGACTGGAAAGAGGGTCTTTCGCAAACGACTCTGAGGGTCATTGATATGTGTATTGGAGCAGCTCAAGATACGATCAACATGTTCATGATTGTGTCGCAGAGGGGCCTGGTTGGTAAGTTTACAATACTGCTTCTTTCGTAGCTATAGCTTCCAGCAACTATACATGCAAATAACTAACGGAACGGTCTCTCTCTCTCTCTCTCTCTCAGCTACATATGGCTACATGGATGGCGAGCACATCTTCTCCGCGACCATTGTTCTCGTCATGGTCTGCGCGGCTTTCCCAGTCAACTCTGGAAACACTACGGCTATGAACGCTGGGCTAGGCCTTTTAAAGACCATGGGTGAACGTGGTAACAGCCATATGGGGGCTCGATACGAACTTCTGGCCAATCTTCTCGCGGACATGATGCCTAGTGAGGGTCCTACATCATCATTCGCGGCAATGCGATCTGTTCTTCCTACCTCAGCAGCCGATATGCCAATATCAGGCGGTGCTTCCCTCCCATCGAGGATTCCAATGCGAATGGCTATGGATGGTACCGCTCCTAATAGCATGATAGAGGCTTTCCAGTTCCCCGTAGTCAACAATAATACTTTGGATGTGCCTTTTTACGATGAGAACGTCAGCACGGGTATGGACTTTGGGCTGTGGGAGGAAGGCTTTGCCTATCCTACAATGGACTTGGATTTGGATCTTGCGCAGCGTGCTTCAACTGGAAAGGCTGTTCAGGAATCGGAGAATACTGGGGGGGTTGCGAGCATTACTGATTTTTTGTATGATTACACCAGCCATATGAGTACGTTGTGATGATTGGTGGGTTTGATTCGAGTCCTAGATTGCTATAACAATATTATTTCGTGGATGAGGTTATTATTAGAGTTAGAGATCAAGTTACCGTAAATTTCCATTGGTATTCCGTATCAATGTGATGCGAGATTTAATATCCCAAGGAAAATGCTATCTTCTGATTAATAACCCGCATCTCCAAGCTTCTAGTCAACAACATGAGACTTCATCAGAAGTATCCAAGAAATGAAGTTGAATGCAGATAGTCCAATATTACCATCTAACTGTCATACGATGTCTCCGAATGCCATTAGCCTAGATAGGATCCCAACCCAGGTATTTAACCGCCGAGGCATAAGTAATCACCATTCTCATTATGTGCTACGGAAAAGCCATCCGCCAGTGCGATTACCATCCTAGTACTACACTCTACAGTCTCACATTATTCGTAGCGCGAAACAGGGGTCGGTGATGCTCCCCCGTCCTGCCCCCACAGAGTCCACCCTTATCTCCAGATACCTATGCGATCGCCACTCCATCATAGTCTTGAGGGCTCGATACAGATATCCACGATTCATATACTGATGATGTTGGTAGGCTGTGGTGATGCAGCAAGGAGTTTTCTTTATAAATGGAAATGCATCGCCACCCCACCAGCATTGTATTCATCATCATCTTGCATACATACACCTTCCCTGTGGGGACCCCAGATTACAATTGAGTTGAATATACACCAGTCACGCTGTTGAACAGGCTTGATCAAAGAGAGAAAGAAAAATTCTTTTTTGGCCTTTTTTTTTTTTTTTTTTTTGTTCACATACGAGATTCGTTTATCTAATTTAGCGAGGGCTTCAAGACACATCATGTCTTCAGCTTTATCATCTCCCGAAGCCAAAGGCGTCAGGGCAGATGAAGAGAAGCACTTCTCCAATAACGACGCGATATATGATGAGGGACGATCCGACAGTATTCCTATCCTCGATCCTAATGCTGAGAGGCGCTTACTAGCCAAGCTTGACATACACTTCGTGCCCGTTATTATGCTTGTCTATCTGGCCTGCTTCCTCGACCGCTCCAACATTGGCAACGTCAAAGTTGCAGGCATGCCAAAGGACATCCACGCTTCCGCGCAGCAGTTTTCAACCGCCGTTTCCATCTTCTACGCCACATACATTATCTTCGAAGCACCATGGGCCATCATGATGAAGTGGATCACGCCGAGGCTGCTACTAACCACGCTGTGTCTCGTCTGGTCTCTTGCCACCATCTTTTCGGGCTTCATCGAGAATGTGGCCGGGCTGTATGCCGTGCGACTCGTCCTGGGTGCCTGTGAGGCTGGGCTGTTCCCCGCACTGAATCTGTATCTCACAATGGTCTACAAGCGCCACGAGCAGGCCATCCGGGTGTCGTATCTGTTCGTGTGTACAGCCATCGCGGGTGCGTTTGGGGGGCTGCTTGCATATGGCATTCTCAAAATGGACGGGGTGGCTGGGAAAGAGGGCTGGAGATGGGTCTTTATTATTGAAGGCATCTTCAGCTTCCTTGTTGCCCCAGTTGTGTGGTTCGGTTTGCCAAACGACCCATCAAATGCTTATTTTCTCAATGCCGAGGAGAAGGCCATGATGAAGGTCCGCGACGCCCAGAGGGCTGAGTATATGGGCAGCGAAGACTTCAGCTGGGAAGAGATCAGGATTGCCCTCAAAGACCCAAAGCTATATCTCAGGTATGGATGACTTCAGCCCCATCGAAGCATGTGTAAGCAAACCTGTTAACGAATCTACTCTATAGTGCTTTTACCCAGTTTTGTCAAGATATTCTTCTCTACGGCTTCAGCACTTTTCTCCCTTCCATCATTCTCGGAATGGGCTACAGCTCTGTGGAAGCGCAATATCTTAGTATCCCAGTGTACATATTTGGCGGGTTATGTTTCCTGCTGTTCGCTTCCTTTTCCGATCGGTTTCTCATCCGCGGTCCGTTTCTGTTTGTCTCAAATATCCCAGGCATCGTGGGATACATTCTCATCCTCACCCCTACCAGCAACGGGGTCAAGTTTTTTGCAACGTTCCTCTGTGCTATATCCGTGTATAACGGCCCTGGTCTCAACCTCACATGGCTCAACGTGAACTTCGCGCCACACTATAGACGAGCTACCGCGGTTGGAATACAGCAGAGCATTGGAAACGCTGCGGGCATTGTCGCAGGGCAGATTTATCGAACCTCGCCATACGTGCTGGGCAACGGTTTCTCCGTTGGTGCTCTGGGAGTGTCGCAGCTGCTCATCACCATGCAGTGGCTTTACTTGCGATACCTCAATGGCCAGAAGGCAAAGATTGCAAGCGGGGAAATAACAGACACTCGAAAAGTCCAGACCGGTGATCAGGCAGTGGGTTTCAAGTATCATTTGTAGAAATTCCATTCATTCAGTCAAAGATGCCTTATCGGTCCGAGCACCAAATCCGCCCCAGCTCGGATACACATTCCGACGCCCTGCCATCAAGACATCTCAGCCTAGCAAATCAGCCGAGCTGAAGCTGTGTGGGGGGGGCGGAATTACATGGACTAATAATACGACTAAAAGCGCCTGGTCTTTCTATGTACAGAGGTCAGCTGCATGATGGATCTGGCGATTGGTGTTCCGCGAAATGACGTAGAAGCGAAACGAGTGTTAGGAAGAATGGTGGCTTGGTTACATGTATTTCTAGTGGCCATCCATCAGGCGCACAGCCTGCCTGGCTGCGCATGGGACCAGCCAAGATAGTTTGCCTTCTCGTTGGTTCCGTACATATAAACTATTCGCTCTTCTCTGCAGTTGCTCCAGTAATAAATCCATCTTCCCGCACGATCACAGCATCTGACGTCTGATCAACATCCTCACCTCATAATTAATAAGTGAGCCAAATTTACTGAGCCCCAACTTGCACGTACGCACTCCACAAACCCTCGAAACACCAACATGGGATCATCTCAATCAGCCGAAGACGGCAGCAAACAGTCACTCTACCAGCGCTTCCAAGACAAGAAACGCGGAACCGGACCCAGCGATGAGGACATTTTAAAATACACCGGCAAGACGCGCGAGCAGATCAATGAATGGGCCGAAACTCAGCCCGGTGTGGGCAAGAATCAGCTCGCCGGGAAGCTGGCCTTGGGGCCGACGTCCGGGCTCGCAGACTCGGCGGCGTCAGCAGGCTTTGGAGGGTGGGGGCCGGGTGCGGAGCCGAATGACCAGGCCCGGGGAATGAAGTTTCCTCCCGAGCAGCAAAAGGCCGTTAAGGTGGTAGATGATGATAGTGAGTGAGGGAGATGGGGGATAGGTGGCTTGGACTATGAGCTGGCTCAGTGGGGTTTAGTTATGATAGGCACAGATGAGATGGAAAACTACATAATGCAATTTTTTCTTATCGACTGTTCGGTATTTACTGCAATTCATGCAAGTTCATATTCCATTCATCTGAAGTTACTCCTCTGCAGTATATCTGCTATGAAATGTCGGGAGGAAGCAGACTCCAGTCCATGTTGCATAGATAGTCCACTGCGAGGAAGCAATTGATGGTAGCACCTATGATCGGGCGGGGATTTCTGCGCTATTTCTGAGTTATAATCACTCGGGAAATTCGTCAGGAATCATGAGCCAAAACGAATCTTGAGGCTTTGAGCTACAACACCTGACTCATACATACACAAATCCCGTTCGACATTAAACCCCCCATAATCAGGACAGTCACCTTATTGGAGATAACGTCTAATTTTCGTCAGACTTATTAACTCTCTGCATCCCCGTGTTGGCCTCAGGAACATCGGGGTTCACCAAATGATCTGGGCAATAGTGATCCACCTCTTTTCTCAATTTCTTCCGGATAGTCTTGCACTTGACGACAGTGTTGAGTCTTTCCGTGCACTGCTCAAACTCTGAATTCTTAACACAACCGCATGAGTAGCTAAGACGCCACCAGGTGCACAAGATTTCTTCCAACTAGCGATTTATCTTGTTGTGAATGGCTGCCTTTTTTTTTCTGTTGTCAATCGTCTGCTCTAGGGTAGGTGTGCGTCCAGCGGGTCGTCGGTGCTCGGGGCGGCATACACCGATAACAACTGAGTATGAATCCTTCGATTCGATTTGCGGATGGTAATTGCTAGTTTGCTAATGAATCAAATCAAGGAGGCGTTCTAGTGTGGTAGGGAAATGAGGTTGGTTAAGGATTAAGAACCTCCACTTGCAACGCCATTCTAATTCCCGCCCCAAGGACGCTACAGTCTGCACGTGAGAATGGAGAAATGTTGTTGGCTTGTTTTCTTCCTCTTCTGTCAACCGACGTAATAGTGGCTGTCTTTAAAGGATCTGCGGAAAATTTGGATTACAGCCTGATTATATATATTATTATCTTCAGCTGAAGGATTTGACTAAACCGATATGTCTATGACCTCCATCATAGCTCTTCATGGGGACGTCGTTCTTGCATGCCACTCTTCCTGGATGTTCTTGTCCTGTCACCCGAAAACACCAAACACTTCCCCTATTTATCAATACAATTATATCTGATGGCAAGAAACCAGATCCCGTCGAGTTCTTCAACGCAGGAGCACAATTCTACGAAAAGTCCACTGGCGGCGCCACCAGGGAGTTGATTCAGCACTTGCTTGACGTCCCTCAGCTCCACGATATATGTTTTGCCGATGCCGTTATTATCGGCAATGGTTGTGGCACCGGAATTACAGCAGAAGAGATCTTCAACTTAAGTCGAAAGCGTGGCAATGATGGTATTCCCCATATCTAAGCCGTAGGCCTGACGCCTAACATGGTTGCCATCGCAGGCGACAAGCTCTCTTTCTTAAAGGTGGATGAGGGCGCAAGTCATGGCAGGCGAGGCGCTGTCCTTCCCTGATCAGTCCTTTACGCGTAGTATCACTAATCGTGGTATTTTATTCTTCGAGGATGCTGCTGCCGGTGCTAAGGAGATATACCGGACATTAAAGCCCAGCGGCCATTGTTGCAATCTGTAAAAATAGCCCTACGCCACTATCCCGATTAATCAAATTCTATCATCGTACAATATTGTCGACACATGAGTTAAAGCTATGCAATTCAGTTTCTAGACTGCCTATCAGATTTCTATATCTAAGCCTTAACAATCTGCTTCAAAATATCAAGCACATCCGCCTCTGATATCTGCTTCACACCCAGCAACTCATTATCCAGGTGATCAAAGCTAGGACCGTATTCAGGGTCAAAGATGGAGCGGAAAAGATAGGGAATAAATGTTTCGGCATCATACAGCCCCTTAGCAAGCCTAGCATCTGCAACAGCAATCACATCATCGAGCTTGGCCTGTTGCGGTTGCCAGTCCTTGCCCGGTGCGGCCTGCTTCGCCAACTCCAGGAGCTTGTTCTGGGTCAATTTGGTGCTTTGGTAGCGGAGGGAGATATTCTTTGTCTGGTCGGGTTTTGTCAGAACTCCAACGATAGAGTCCGCAACGCCATCGAGGGTTGTGGCGCTGAAGACAGTGTTGCCACCGTCATAGATGATGGGCTTGTATTCGGAAGTGTTGAGAATGAAGTTGTGACGCAGACCCCAGTCGAGGAATGGACCGCTGTAGAGAAATGTGTAGGAAAGGTCACTGGTTTTGGCAGTCTGCTTGAGGAAGTCCTGAAGTGCAATCTTATTAACGAACACGGGAAGCTTCCGTGGTCCAGGGTGGTCCATATCGCATCCATACTCCGAAGGAATAAAGCGCTTGACACCAGCAGCAACCGCAGCTTCAATGAGGGCCTTTTGTCCGGGGATTCCCTCTCCTCCTACAGTGGAAATGAGAGCATCCTGGCCTTTAAGTACAGCTGTGAGGGACTCAACAGACTCAAAGTCGGCATCTACGACTTTGGTACCCGCTGGGAAGGTCGACTTGGAACCGCTTCGTCTTAACACTGTAATGTTAAATTTTCCGGAGTCGATAAGCCTCTTCAACACGACAGTGCCGACGCTGCCTGCCGCGCCAGTGATAGTGACGTTCTTTAAAATGGCGGACATGGTGGTGTTTGAGTCGAGGTATAAGCCAAGATCTGTCAACGTCTAGCCTATACTCGCCTAAGCCAGAGAGAGGGATTGGGATTAGTGGATGATGGTTAAATGGGAGGAGAGTAAAAGAGGGGGGGAGATGTTTGTGATCATGTTGAACGGCAGGCAGATGAGGTCTATCTATATATGTGCATTGACCTTATGATATCTCAGCGACACGCATTTGCTAAGTTAGATAGTCGATGAGATCATGCAGACAATGTCTCCGGTTTACCAATCGAAGTCCCTGATCCGCTTATGTCGACATACTATAATACAAATCCGCCATCCGTAGCCTCTCGTCGAAAGCTCATGCACCAACAGCTGGTCTATTTTGCGTCGTGCATATGCTAGGCCGCAACAGGCATGTGGGATAGGCCGAAAGCAGTCTCACCGTGCCTCACCTGGGTTCACCGGGAGTGGGATAGGCCGACGGGGCTCGCCGAGTGGGATAAGCTGAGTGGGATAAGCCGAATTACAGGAAACTCCAATTGTAAGAATCACGATGAGATTTATAATGTAGAAAGAATAAAGGCATAGCCGTGCCGGATTTTCGGACTGATCGCATACATCTCGTTCGTTCCGTGATGGCTTGCTTTAATTGATTACGATGCATATGCCTAATGTCTAGAGGTGAGTAAGCCATTGGAGATTTGCCTTCGCCATCTACATACATAGAGTTGCTTTCATTTCCGCCTTGCCCGTAACTAAATCATCCCACCTGGGAGACCGAATAATAGCACAGCAACAGCCTCCGACGTATCATCCGCTGTTGGTCAGAGCACACACACACGACTTCGATTGCCGGGCATATTTAACACTGGTTTCATATCGTAGGTACAGCGTTGTGTACCCTTATTGCATGTGCTGGGCTGTGAGCGACGTAGCAGTTGATGTTGCTGTGGCTCGGGTTGCCAGGATCAAGACGCTCACACAAACAAAGCCCCGGGAGAGCAAGCATTGAAGCATAGGCTAAAGATTGTGGGCACTCAGCTAATTGGTAGATCGGCGACTCAGGAACGATCAGGGAGGATCAATTCGAAATAGAAATCTCACATTCGGGACCCTGAGGGGTGTCCCGAATCCTTTCTCACAAGCCCATCAACCCACTTCTCGGGTGGGCGGTGGGATCACGACATTCGCACGCCGTCATGGGCCGCCCGTCACCAGAACGCCATCTTTGCCACTGCGGGAGGGGCTTCCTTAGAAAGGAACACCTGAGGCGACATCAAGCAACCCATAGCACGCCGTCTTTCACCTGCAAAGTGTGTTCGCGGTCCTTTACGAGAAGGTTAGTCGACACTTATGCATGTCTCTTCTCTCCTTCGACCCAAGATGCTGTCATCAAGGGGTCTACTCCACGACACTGGGCAAACAAAAGAACCTAACCAAAGTTATATATGGACAGTGATCTCCTCCGTCGGCATTTGACACTGCACGACGTTCCAGCAACAACAGACTCCAAGCGAGCACGCGCCTGCGATGCCTGTCATGCCAGCAAAATCAGGTGTGATGGTGGCGATCGATGTTCATTGTGTAGTAAAAGAGGAATCGAATGTACCTTCAAGAGAGGCTCGGTGACCCAGTCTAGTAATGTTGGCTCAGTAGCAGGAGCATCGTCATCACGCTCGCCAGAGGCAACCGACTCTGGCTCTGTCACAGGCACCACTTCCACGGGAGACTCAGTATTAGATGCCTATTCTGCAGGCTACCAAGAGCCTACTAATCCCACAGTTGTAGCTGAACCTATGCAAGGAGAAGATGCTTCATCAATTGCATTACGGGGGCTTCAAAAGGTCCTTGATGCAATTGTAGATTCCGATCCTCGATATGGTTCTGTGCCGAAGCCTCATTGCCCCGTACCAAACGAGCTGAGAGAATGGTCGGCTTCCTGTCTTGATACCTATTTCGGGATCTTTCATGACAGATGGCCGATAGTTCACGGCCCTTCGTTCGACCAGGACAACGATTCCACGATTGCGCGTGGCTCCGTCCTGATGATCGGCGCTTGGCTACAAAATAAGGATGATGACAGGATCAAATCTCTTGTGTTTAAAATACATGATCTTCTGGTCAAGAGGATATTTAATGACCTGGTAAGTATTCTTGGCAAGTGTACGCGAGACAATAAAATACTCTATTAACACTTCTCAGACAGAGTCTAGTATTCATCCTACGGATCCTTGGCCTATAAGGACTTGCCAATCGGCTTTGCTAAATATTGTTTTCGCATTTGAGAGCGGCGTGAGTCTTGACCATTCACTTTGTCTTCGAACAATACTGATCATGGACTCCGATACAGAAATCAAACATGATAACTAGAGCCCGGCTTCTCTTTAGTCTGCTAGTCACTATGCTGCGACATAAGAAAGTATTCAGTTCTGAAGCCCTGGAACAAGAGGTTAAGGATCATTGTTCTGGTGATTTCCCACCTTGGATCTACTCCTGCTACGAGAGGTGGAAACGGTAATTACCATTCAGCTTGAGATTTCCAATACACTGCTAATTCCGGGCTCAGAATCGTTACCTATGCATTCAAACTGGACACATACCTATCTCTCTTTGCCAATCAACCCCCGCTGATTCAACGCGAGGAGCTTGACCTAGGACTGGCATCCACATTTGGTATCTGGAATGCCTTCGGACTTGACGTCTTCTTTCGGCGGTGGCCCACTGAGCCCTTAGAACGAGGTCGCTACAAATTGAGTGATCTGGCGCTTGGGTCTCAGCAACCTGTTCCCTCCGGCTTACTTGTTGAGGATGTCCACGTTCGCATGATGGGCACAACAAATTATGTATGGGTTCTTAACCAGATGAGAGGGAACCCCAACCCTGCCATGTGCGTTTCGTCAGATCAGAAGGACTTGATATCTGCGCGCTTGAGACGATGCAAGTTACAGCTCGATGGTATGGCTAGCATATGGGAAGAACCCGAACTCCACAAGAAGGCGCTCGAATATCTGCTCCGAGCCTACTCAAAGAAGGAGGAGCCATTTCAGGAGAATTGGGAAGTCTCCGTGAAGACTCGGTTCGTCTCGCACGTCCTTAGCGCCACAATGCTGTATCATCTGTTGAACTTGCACATCTACGCCGATGTCAACACATTCATGGAGGACCTACCCGCCACATCGCCATCAATCCTAGAAAGACTGGACCCTAACGATCCATCTCAACTAAGAAGAGCGCAAGTCCAAGAATGGGCCATGTCAGCGGAATGCAGATTTGCCGTCATGCACGCCTTGCTAGCCTTCCGCTGCTACAGGGAGACGGTTGCATCATCCGACTTGACCTCCGAGCCAGTCGACCCCCTCGCATACATGACGCTCTCTGCAGCAGCGGCTGTCTTATGGACCTGGGCTATGAATGTCGACTCATCTTGCACATGCTTAGGGATGCGATTGTTGGCTGACTTGGATTTTGGCTTTGTTTCTCTGGGGGCAGCGAAGAACCCCGAGGTTGAGAGTTGGATACGAACGGGCGGTGAAGTATCGTTGCATGGGGTACGGTTATGCTGGTGTAATATCAATGTGTGGCTGTCTCCATTTGCAGCGATATTGTCGCATGGGGCAGCGAGGTGGGAGGTTGGAGATGTTTTTGCGCAGAGGTTGTGGTCGAAGCTAGGACAGAGCCGATAGATCATTCCCATAGAAGAGTTGGAGATGCACAAGGTATTTTTTTAATATGCGTAGGGTTTGGGGATTAGAAATACATCGGCATTATGAGATTGGTAGCCCCGTTTCATATAACTTTTAGATTTGCAATACATACCACGTATCTTAGATGTTGTTATTTTCAGTGAGGCGCTCGTATCAGTCAGCTAGTGTTCAACTTTGGCATTGCCTCTCTAGGATCAAAGTTATGTCGTGTTTTGAGCTAGGCGAAATCGATGGGTGAGGTTTCACTATATTATCATGATGAGGTTAGAGATTATTTGGTTTGTTGATGCCTCTTCTTCATTCTACCTCCAACGCACAGCACAGTAATATCTATGGATAGTATTCCAACTGACAACCTAAATCTCCAATTATTTCATACTAACGGGCTTAGATATCGACTCATAGGGCCCGAAATCATCAATATCATAATCAAGATGAAGTTCTATATATCCACAGCCTAATCATATAAGCTTGAAAATAAGTCTAACGCGGCACTGCTATTCAACTTGAGACTCGATTATGACAACTCTAGAAGAGCTTTGTAGCATTAGTGAATGTAGGGCCCAAAAATATCGCTCTACGATCAAGTCTATAACTTTTCCATTGCTTTCATACACCATCATTAATTATACATCATATAGTTATCCATCTCAGAGTGGCGTAGCCATGGACGGCATAGGCAGATTATCATCGTTGCCCTGCCGAATAATACTCGCGGCCTGCGCGAAAAATGAGTCGATCCTTAGTCTAGCAGGTCGGAGCATCAAGCGCCCTGGCTTGTGGGTTGTCAGTCCGAGCTGCTGTAGTGTCTGGTGAAAACTTTCTAAAAGCTGGTAGGCGACTTCGATGTGTGGCTTCTCCGAGGCGAGCAGAAAAAGGTACATTAGGAAGTTGCCGCATAGAATGAGTTGTGATCTAGCATCTATTCGCGTGTAAGTAAACATGGGTATAAGGCAGTTATGCTCTTCAATAAGTAGGGCTACTTACGGCGACACCAGAAGCCACGTAGATCCTCATCAGTTATGCGGCTGAAGAAGTAGATAAAGCCTTCGAAATCCGTGAGAGCGGTGACAAACCACTTGCGGAGGTTGGATTCAGGGTTGATCTTGGCGGCTCTGGTGGCGGGATACATCAGGCCGCGATACAAGAGCGTTTGAGCGGCATAGAACGAAAGATGGAGAGGGCCTGAATAACCTAGTTAATGGGCTTTTTTCTTTAAAAACTTCGTCTTGCTAGTTCGGTATTAGGCTTACAATTGCTGGCAACATCGGGTCCTCTTTCGGGACCAATCACCAAGCATTGTGGGAGGAGGCTATGCCAGTCTTTCAATTTATCACGCAGCAAAACCAGCTGCATCATTCTGTCTGCGTGAGTCGCCGGGTTCGGGTTGATTTGACTATGAAGTAACTAGATCAGCAAAGGTGGTCTATACCATTTTGTAGTATTTATAACGTGCAAGGAACGTACAAGCCGCAGTCCAGAATATCTCTGAGTACCCTCGTGATATTAATGGACTGCAAAAACCGTGCCCCGACTGAAGCCTCGAAAACAGCATCCGCAGGGTCAACCAGGTGGCGTAGGTCTTCGGGAACGTCTTCATCGGCACGAATGTCATCCATTTCAGGTGGAGAGGTGGTGAATGATGTAGGGCTGATATGCGGAGGATTGCCATGGCAGATGGCTGACCAAGTATCTGAAGCATAGACAGCCCACCATAACTTCTTCCTAACTCTCTTCTCCCAAGGCTCTATACTCCATCTTGTAGGATCTTGATGAAGGCCAATGGTTTGGGCGCACGCAGTGGCTTGAGCCGTCAACGTCCACATGCTTGGTGTTTCAACGCTGTCGATGTCAGGGGGTGTGATGTGGTGCAGTAAAAGGCAAGCCTGTAAGCTGAACAGATTGGGGTTTTCATGTTCACGTCGCAGAGCTTCGTGGGCGTGGTCCACGAGTTGGTGTTGCTGGCAGGGACAGGGAGCCTCGACTCTGGGATCACGGTCCCAGAAGACACAGGCCATGGCGTAGATGGCGCCTCGCAAAGAGGCTGGAATCTTCATCCTGCTGGTTGCGTATTGTCGAAGAAACCTCGTCTTCGTGACTACTGGGTAAATGGGATGGACGTGCTTGAAGTACAGTCTCACTAGGTTTTCGCCATAGGGCCATACAAGTCTCTCAGTCGAGTCTGAGGCAGTCTGTTTCGCCTCATTCGTGAAATCAGGATTTTCGTTTTCAAGGAGAAGGAAGTGGACTGGACGGTCTTCAAGAGAAGCACCGCCCGGGTAAACTTGAATGATGTTGGCATCGACTTCCTCATTTTCACTGATGAGAAGACATCGGAAGGCATCGAGAAAGTTGGCGTCTTGCTCGGCAGACGGCCCCATAGAGTGCGCCGTCCTATTAAAGTTATCTTCCAGAGTATGCAGCGGGTATCGAGAGGTAAACGTGGCAGGGGGCGAGACTCCATGCGACGTCTGCTCTGCATCATCTGCCCATTGCCCCGGCTGCCGTGTCAGGCCGAGATGTACCACCGCAGCAGGAACGGTAGGCTGTTGCTCCAACGTCAAGTCACCAGCCGCACTTAGACCAGCAGACGAGTCAAGCGTATCTGCCGGACTTGAATGGGAAACACTGCGGCGTGCTGTGCCAGGTGAAGACTCTGCCTTGGGGGGAGTTGCGAATTCCACGTCGGAGGCCCCATTTTCAGTGGTACTGTCTGCAGAACCATCTGGTTGCGATGTTACGTCGTCGTGAACTGGAGAAGACTGACAGGCAAGTCCCCTACTCTTGCAGAAGAGGCCTATGGGTATGATTAGCGTAAGTCATATCGAGATGTGGCATGGTGCGGGATCATGCGGCAACGCATCGGCCATGTATCGGCCTTTGCTGTTTGGGGTGCATGGTTGGTTTCGGCCAACGAAAAATAAACAGATGCATAAGACTGATGGGAAAGATCGCTTGACATGGGGTATAGATAGCACTTGATAAAAGGCAGCCCAACCAAGGCTTGTCTAATGCTAAGAGCTCGTCACCACAGAGTCTAGTGTAAGTCCGTCGTACGCACGGATACTCGCAGACTCGCACAATGCGTTGGGGGACGGGGGGAGAGGGTATCGAAAGAACCATCTCTGGTGGGCATACAGCAACATTTGTAACTAGGGAGAAAAAGAGAAAGCAAGTGGTTGTAACAGAAAATATACAGAATAACAGCGGCGGTGGTTGTGAAAGCACGGGCCCAGACTTACAAGGAGGCTCGTTGGGGATAACACATGCCGTCTTCCGTCTCCGACAAGCGTCACACGGCCGGTTCTTTCGGCTCCGCGGCTGCCTCGCCCGGCCGAACTGGCTCTGGATAGTAAACTTGCGCGGACGGACCGGTTGACCCCCGGAAGCTGCCGCCGGTGACGAAGAGGTCGAGGACGGCGGGTCACCGCCGCTGTGCATGATTGTTAAGAGCTGAAGCCAAACCAAGACCAAGACCAAGACCCGGACCTCCAGCCACAGTGGACTAGAGAAACGCAGGGAACACAGGGGGAACCACAACCAAACCCTCTCTAGCAAAACGAGGTAGGGCAGGCCGCCGCCAGCAACAGCAGCAGCAGCAGCAGCAGCAGCAGTGGTGGTGGTGGTGGAGTTTCGCGGTCTAGAAGGAATACGGAGGCGGTAGGATCAGGATTCCAGGGTCGGCGAACAGGACGGCGAAAGACAACATTTGCCCTGCAGCGAGGAGGGGGATGCCAGGTTTTGCGTTGCGTGATGACAGCCGCCACACCCACCGAAATCCAAGTTAGCCGATAATACGTTATATGTAATAGCGCGGGGAAAACCAGAACGGCTTGTGCGCCTTGCGGTTCGTCGGCTTCGTTGACGACAGATGCGGCCATGCCGTTCCTGGTTTAGCGCGCAGCGGATAACTAATCTAATAAATTGCCAGATGGAGGACTGAGCTATCAACTAAATATATACGTGTATCTGCGTGCCTTGTATATATATGTGTATGTGTCTATATGTAAGTACCTAGGTAGGCTTTTGGTCACCAGACATTTATAAGTCCCGGGCATTGAGACAGACGGTAACACGTTTCTACAGTGTCCTCCTCCCTCTGACATGGGCTGAATCCTTGAAAATAGCCTGCAAAGACGATTATCATTGTCTGTAGGTGGACCGACTTGACAATGACACAGCCATGTTTCCCTGCTTACATGAAATGCGATTTAGGTAATGGATTCAGTCGCGGAAGAGCTTGGCACTGATGACTTGATACAAGATTGCATAAAAGTCGAAGTTTATTGAGAATAATAAATTATACTCTAAGTCTATCAGAGATGAAAAAATAAAATTTATATATATATACCAATCCAACGCGAAACAATCTATACAAATACAAAGAAAAAATATATTCTAAATCAAGGGTATCATAACATTCGAGATCCAAATCAGACAAAATTGGTGTTATATCTCGGTTCCTTATCCGAAAGAGTATTGGTGGATCCCTCCTCATCCAAATTGCGTGCAGTTTGCGACAAATCAATTTCCCACCGGTCCGTATACAGTTGCTGTACTTCCCTTGCACTTGGAGATTCTTTAACAAAGTTGCCAACAGCACTGTTGGGGAAGGCCCAGTGTAGGAGTGCATAAACAAGAGCGCTAGTCGAAAATCCGTACAAGTAGTTGAGATAGTATAACTCTGTCATTCCATCGGGAAGCGTGACAGATGTATTGACTGAGGCGATAAATCCAGGCAAGCATGGAGCAACACCAACAATCCACTGAATAGATATGAAGAAGAAAAAATCAGCCGGCTATCGCTCTCGTAGGTTTTGTATATATATCCTGCACTTACCGCCACAGGCGCACGGAGGTTGACTCCCCAGGTATACCAGTAGATACTCCCGTAGTGGCCACGATACAAGTCATCAACTTTAATCTTCCACTTGTTGACTATGATGTAATTCGCAAACATCATGCCCGTCATAGGTGCAAGAAAGACGCCATAGCCGTTAAGCACGGAGAGGAACGTCGTCGCCGTATTCACCAGCCTCCACGGATTGACGATAGGGCTCAAAATAGCGGTGATGTAGGCGCCTCTCCGGATGTTGATATATCGGGGAAACACGGATGAGATATCGATCCCACCAGCCAGAGCGTTGCCGGGTATGTTGCTTCCAAGCTGGGAAATGCAAAGGGCGACGCCTGCAAAAAAGAGCGCAGCACGGGTCCCAGCGCTGTTGTCCTTTTCAAGGAGACGAACAAATAGAGCGGGCGGACTCCATATGGCCTCGCCGTCAAATCGCTTCTGCGTCGCGGCCACGACTAGGATGCCAATGACGGAGCCGAAGATGCTGTAGATCGGGAACGGCCACAGCTGGCCCCAGATTGCGTTGCCCGGGCGTTTTGCTAGACGCGCATAGTCATTCTGATTCAAGATGCCCGCAGCAATAGAGCCGATTGTCGACATGATGCCATAGATCATGAGCCACGCAACGCTGACAGGCCCACCAGTGTTGGGGATGGCGGTTGCAGAATCAAGGGTGCTCCCGAAGCCGTCAGAGCCCATGGTCGCCAACGCCCAGATGAGCAGAGCAATGAAGAAAGCAATGGTGATGACGCTCGCAAAGTAGAAGAACCTGTCCAGTCGATGGGGCTTAATCCACACAACCGAGAGGCTGATGATGTAGAAGATGAAGTATGACACAAATTGTGCGGAGGTCATACCGGTAGATTCCGGAATTGTATTAGGTATATGTTTCTCGTAGTTGGGATCCCAAGATAATAGGATGAGTTCGAAGCATTGGCCGCCAACGTATGATTGAAATCCATACCTGAGATTGCCATGGTCAGTAATACAGTTCATGTATATAGTGTCACAGACACGCGAAACCTCGAGGAAACTAACCATACTGAAATACGAAGTTAGCAAATTACCAGCAACAGGTCCAGCATTACCAATACATACCTAAACACAGAAAGATGCGGTTCCAGATGGCGAACTGAGATCCCCACATGCCCCATACTGCACGACTGTAGACGGAAAAGCCGACTATGGCCAACAACACGTGTTAGTTATCACAATAAGAAACAAAAGTTGGATCTAGAGTAGGGGAAAGTACATACTGTGATAGTACGCTCCAGCAAGTGAGCTCAGAAGAAGCGCCGCCGTTGCAAGAATATTGCCGACGACGATGACTATAATAGCCTGCCACCAGTTCAAGCCCAGAGGGATCAACGCGCTGCCGGTGAGAAAAGTGGCGATGTTGCAGTTGATGAGCAGCCCTACACAGTACTGGCATTAGTCTTCCTAGAGTCCCATTGCATATTACTGAGTGCAGCATACAATAGTTGTGGAATGTCCAAAACGTCCACGTCCGCCTCGCAGACTCCACCGGTCTAATATCATCATTCTGCACAGGTAAAGAGCACGTTCGTTAGCTGTTGAGTGTTCGATTCCAGAGAGTATTTGTATTTCCGGTGACTACCTACGATCCATTGTGATACATACGGCAGTCTTAAGCGCTGGATCGCACCCCAAAGCACCATGGTGGCGTTGAGCGGTGCGTCTGGCTAGCGATGCTGTGCGATTCCCATGAAACCAACAGGCGAGGGATGCCGAAATCCAAACTGCCGCGCATGTGGGGGCGAGAATGCCTGAGACCAAGTATACGCAGTCTCAGGGAGATGGAGCACTCAGATCGGCTAGTACTGGTCCTCGGCGAACGATACTTGGGAATCGATGCAGACGCCTCGAATCCAGCAAGCGGCCCTGTAGAAGCGATCTCTACCGATCCGATGGAGGAGCAAGCACCCTAAAACAAAGAAGTATAGAGGTCAAGATGACGTGAAATGCTAGCAAGAGAGGCAGAGGTAGAGATTCAACTGCACAAGGGGTTCTTTGGGGGTTTTCCTTCGCCTATCTCCATCCTCTTTCTGCTAGAGTCAGTCAGATCAAGGGGCACAATTTTGTTTTCATTTTTGGCGACTCGCGACAATTTAGTCAGCCTCGGCAAGTCCATCTTTCCGCTGGCGGCGCGCGGCGAGCGGCGCCCGTTGCCCTGGTCCCGCATATTGTGAGTTAACTAACTAATAAATAAATAAATAAATAAGCTGGGATAATAAAATGACGACTGAAGATTATTATCAGAAAACACCCGCCGTTGCAGCAGCGTCGCGCTCTCGTGAAACGCTGGGATGCTTCACGATGCTCAGTTTTTGTTGTTTTCGGCAGTTCAATGCTGTTGGCTGTTGTTGCATGCATGCGTGCATTCATCTATCATCCATTCGTTATAATGGCAATGCTGCTATTATTATGACTTCCCCTTACAGCAACAGCACCAGCAACAGCACCAGCACCAGCACCAGCCCGATTCGTTAGGTGGGAGGAGATCGGCGAACCGCTCAGCTGGAACCATCATGCCATCGGCAAACTTGGATCCAGCCCGTGCTTTGCTTCTGCATGGCATCCATCCCGGATGGCACAGCACAGCACAGCACAGCACAGCACAGCGCCAAACAGTTGGCCGATTAGGCACCTCTCCCTCGCTAGAGTCCGCTATAATCCGCTATAATCACCACCCGCTCTCCATCCACCTCCACGGCATCTCCGTTCTGCCCAGGGCCTCTGATTCCTCTTCCAGGCTTAGACAGTCTTGGAAACCTCGGCGACAACCAATGCCATGAGACGTCTATGATGCGAATGGCATGATCAGCCTCCAAACCCCGAGCAAACTATTGCCATTCGTTGTCCATCTTTTCCAAGCGCCTTGGGAAAAAAAATTATACTATCGGCAGCGATGGATAGGTATACTAAAAGCTCTCTTTGTGCGCCCTCCAGCTTGATCCGAGCTATGGACTTGTTTTAAACTGCCACGTTGGCGTTCCCATTCTTTAAAGCATTGGAAATTCGCGAGAGTTTTTTTCCTGAATGAAAGTATTAATAAAATAAAAATAAACGTTGTCCTATACCGCAGGAGGCTGCTCCTCTCGTGGACTCTATAGCCCATCTCCCGTGTTGCGTTGTACACACACTACATACACCATGTCCCTATATCGCATTGGAGTTGACGTTGGTGGCACCAACACCGATGCCGCAATCCTCGATATCAAGGCTCTGGACAACCCTGAAAAATGCGTACTTGCTTCCTACAAGGCATCGACAACCCCCGACATCACCAGCGGCATAGAAGCCGCCATTGGCGAGGTCATTGCTCTATCCAGGGTGGACAAGAGCCGCATTCTGAGCGTCACTGTCGGGACCACCCACTTCATCAACTCTCTCATTGAAGCAGATGCGAGAAGATTAGATCGCGTCGCTGTGTTCAGGCTCTGCGGACCCTTTACCAAGCAGGTACCTCCGTTTTCCGATTTCCCTGTCGGGCTTCGGAGCATACTAGACGGAGGCGTCACCTATCTAGATGGCGGGCTAGAAATGGACGGCCGAGAAATCGCACCATTAAACCCGTCGCAGATTCGTGATGCTGCGAGGAAAGTCGTCGAAGCCGGCATCAGTGCTGTTGCCGTCGTTGGTATCTTCTCTCCACTCGATCACCGCGGCATCCACGAAGAGACATGCAAGCGCATCATCCGTGGGGCAGCCCCCCAGCTGCGAGTAGTTTGCTCTCACGACATCGGCTCAACCGGCCTCCTGGAAAGAGAAAACGCCACGATTCTCAACGCGGCCATCCTGCGAACTGGCCACAAAGTCAAACGCAGCTTCAGGCGGGCCATGTCCAACTTACAGCTCTGCTGCCCTCTATTCCTGTCGCAGAATGATGGCACCCTCATCGACGCTGAAACGGCAGCCGAGTACCCCATCAAGACTTTTGCGAGCGGGCCCACGAACAGCATGACTGGCGCGGCGTTCCTTGCTGGTTTGGATAACAAGCCACGGGGGGTGGTTGTTGACGGCAGTGCCATTAATCGAGACAATGGCGTAGAGCCTCAGGTTTTGGTTGTGGACATTGGTGGAACCACAACCGATGTTTGTGCCCTTTTACCGTCTGGGTTTCCTCGGCAAGCCCCTGGGTTTGTTGAGATTGGAGGCGTTCGCACTGCTTTTGTGATGCCCGAGTTGGTCTCGATAGGGCTAGGGGGAGGAAGCAAAGTAGAAGTCCAACCTGACGATTCCGTAACTGTAGGCCCAGGTTCAGTTGGTCACTTCCTCAAACAGCAAGCCACCATATTCGGTGGCTCGACGTTAACAGCAACGGATGTGGTTGTTGCCCTCGGAAAAGCCGAGCTGGGGGACGCATCGCTTCTCAAGGAGATTCCCAACTCTACTATTACCTTGGCGCGCAAAGAAATCAGGCGGAAGCTCGAAAAAGTCATTGATCAGATGAAAATATCGGCTGCGCCAGTTCATGCTCTTCTTGTGGGAGGCGGTGCGCTTCTCGTTACGGAGGAGCTAGCCGGTGTAGACAAGTGCATCCACCCTATTCACCAAGGGGCAGCCAACGCAGTGGGAGCAGCCATTGCAAAGGTTTCTGGCGAGGTGGACACTGTGGAAATCCTCGAAGGCAAGAATGAAAAGGAAGTACTCGATGCTGCCTGTAAAAGGGCCATTGAGCTGGCCATAAAAAAGGGGGCCTCTCCCGACGATGTCCGTATTGTCGAGGTCAACAAGATGCCTCTTCAATACATGTCACAGCTCACCATTAGGATTCAGGTCCGGGCAGTTGGAAAGCTTGCCGTCTTGGATGAGTTGAGTCCTCCATCTACGCCGCCATCGCACCATGATCCGGTCAGCGATGGGGAAGAGGAGGCCGAGAAAGTCAGTGTCCCTAATGCTCTCGAGCCGACCACCAAGCCCTCTCTGTACATTGACTTGGAGACATATCGTCCGGATGTGCGAGACGGTGTCTGGTATGTCTCAGAAGTGGACTTGGAGCTGTTATCAACGGGCTGCGGAGTTCTTGGAACCGGGGGCGGTGGACCTACACATTACGAATTCGTGAAGAGCTTGCATGCGCATCGAACAGGAGGGAAGGGCAAGATGAGAATAATCTCACCAAAGGCACTAAAGGATAATGAATCCGTCTGCTTCGGCTCTTGGTACGGCAGTCCGAGCGTAATCAACGAACGGCTATCCGGTGGTAATGAGATCCCCAGCGGCATCGAGGCTGTCGCCAGGATCGCAGGCAAGTCGATCGATGCGTTGATGCCAGACGAAATGTGAGATGCCGGAGTTTGTTTTCTCGTTTCCAAAGCTTTCACTGATATGCAGTTATAGTGGTGGCGGCAATGGCATGGCGTCCTTCCCACCAGGTGCTTATTTTGACGTACCTATTGTGGATGGCGATGCTATGGGCAGGGCTTATCCCACAATGTATCACGGTGAGTGGCGGTTCTCAATCGCAATCGCCAGTTCACTGCAAATGACTAACCCTTTTTTTTTTCTCAAGTCACTTTCAGTGTCTACGGACATTCTTTAGTCCCCTGCGTGCTGACTGATGCACGCAACAACGTGAACGTAGTCATGGTATGAATCAGCGTCATTATCCATCATCCTCTCCATGATATAGTATAGGTTCTAATCACATTTGGGGAACAACAACAGAGTACAGATACCCCAGAGCGTCTAGAATCGATATTGCGTACAACAGCCATTGAACTGGGACTAAGTTGTGCTGCATGCTCAACACCTCTGCCTGGGAGCGTGATCAAACAGTACGGCATACCAAACACGTTGTCACAAGCCTGGTATCTTGGCCGTGCTGTACATCAGGCTAGGAGAAAGAAGACGAGTTACACAGACGCTATCGTGAGTTGATGAAAAAATATACCATTACAATTAGTTGATTTTTCTCTAAAAGCTTTTATAATCGCAGTTTGCTGTTTCGGCCGGCAAGGTTCTTTTCAGTGGAAAGATTATCGATGTCCGTCGCCATCTGGGAGGGGGTTACACCATGGGATCTGTCGTCATCGCGCCCCTGAGTGAAGAAGAGCACGAGTCCGCCACAGCCCGGACGCTGCAGAGTGTGTCGAGTGATCGGCACATGACGATCCCATTCCAAAACGAGTATCTCTACGCAGCGTTGACCGATTCAGAAGGATCCGAGGCATCACAGGAAGTCGTTTGCACAGTCCCCGATCTGATATCCATCCTTGGGCAGGATGGCGAGGCGATTGGGTCGCAGGACCTGAGGTACGGGCTGCATGTTAATGTCATTGCTTTGCCAGCGCATCCGCTGTGGAAAAGCGAACGGGGTATCAAGGTTGGTGGGCCGGAAGGGTTTGGGTTTAAAATGCCGGTGGTGGAGGTTGACAAGGAATTCATCGAGGCTCGCAGTGTTATTAATGAGTTTAGACGATGAACCAGGAGCATCAGAGGCATACGGTGACATAGCAACTTTCAGATTCCCCTCCAGCAGTATACGAGCAATAGAGTCCTAATTAACAGTTCACGCAAAAAGAGATTTCAACGACATAGTTGCAATTCTTGTATTCAATTTGTCTCGCAACTATAATGTTTTTGCACACATGGTTTAAGGAGCGGCAGGTCAAGAGACTCATCAACGAATGACGATAACTGCATAGGTTCAAATAGACTTCTCCATTTCAGACAATTGATTGAGTTCAGTGTTGTTCCACTTAGATGGCATTTTCCTTGCGGCGAGTCTCAAAGACCTTGAGAGCCTCCTCCGCAGCCTTGACACCACTCAGAACCATAGCTCCAAAGGTTGGGCCTGATGAATGTCAGCATAAATAGCTCAATATTAGTTTACTCCCAGTAAAATGACACTCACCCATACGGTTGGCTCCATCGATTTCCGAGAGCTCCATCCCGCCAACAATAAGCCCCGGCACCACCTCACGGGTATTCTTGACGATTGCATCCTCAGCCCTGTTCATGTCGAGGCCACGCATCCCGCCAAGTTTCTCAATGCGGCCCATGCTGACGAGGCGCTTCACGCAGAAAGCTCCCATAGGACCGTCATGGCCAGTGGTCGAGATGACCAGCGGCGCATTGATGGTGTTTGGGTCCATGCAAGACTGGTCATCGTGGTGCATTGACACAAGGGTCCAGTTGGTCACAACGCCAGCGATGCGAACACCCTCAGCGGAGGGCCGGGTAATCAAGTCCTCAACACATGTGGCGTTGAAGAGCTTCACGTTGGGAAGCTGCAGTACCTTGGACATGATGGTCGAAGTGAAGAGCGCGGCATGCTTGACAACCACATAGTTTCCCTCGTCTTCGTAAGGAACGCCAATCTCACGGAGAAAAGCGTCAGCTGGCTTACGCATCACCATGGCAGAGAAGAGCTGGCCTCCGAGCCAGGCGCCTCCTCCGGGAGAGACGGAAGCTTCAATAATAGCAATCTTGAGATCAGGACGCTGCGTGCCAAGGACATAGGCGGTGCTGAGGCCGCACGATCCAGCGCCAATAATGACAATATCGGACTCGGCGTAGTGGTCGAGATCTTCAAAGTAGCGGCGAGTCATAGCACGAGAGACCTGAGATTCGCGAATGGGGGCAAACGTGAAGTTGTCCCATTGACCGATCATTTCATCGACAGTCTTGGCCTGGGCGCCTCCCCTGACAGCTAGTTTAGAAGTCGGGGTGACCAGTTCAGCAACTTGCTGGGGAGGGGACACAGCAGCCGGAGGAGTCATGATGGATAAGCTACCAAAGTTAGGAGTTCTGTCACCAGATAAAAAGGGGGGGCTGGCATGATCCTTTCGCTGGTATTATCCAGATCAAGTTCAGGGCCGTATATTCTCAGCCACGCTCCCCTTTTTTTTCCCACCACATCATTAAGGATGCAAAGGCATTTCTAATGAGAGGAGAGAGAAAGAAAAAAGAGGTGCGGGCACCGGCTCATGCGATACACATTACCTGAAGAGATTTGATCCCGTCTGGACAGACTACCACCGAAGAGAGCCATGGTTGAGGCACAGGTCTTGAGGGACGCGTTGTACCGGATGGTTGAATTGGAGCAACCTAGTAGCGTTAGAGACAGATCAGTTTCCACTGTGACTTATGCTTAGAACAAACTGTAAGTTTGGATAACTTGTAAAGATGATTCTGGTGTTGTCTTTGTTCACAAATCGAGTGCAGTGTAAAGAACAAATTCTCGTTTTTGCGTCAATTATTGGCCCCTGGAAATTGATCTTATATATGTGCCGAGGAGATATACATACATCGTTAATTCCATCGTCATCAAAAAGAGGGGCAAAACACATGAGAAACCCAATTGGCTGTTTAGTTATCTATCGATAATGAACCATATTAAAATCAATACATACCAACTGCAATAAGCGATGTCGGCTTTCTATGACATCGTTGAGGCGGGGAAGAGAATCGAGATTGAGTGGGCTTTTTGCCCTCCGGTATTAGCCGGTGCTTGCCGTTCTTTCTCTCAAGCAGAAATAAATATGCAGATAGTTTGGAACTAGAAGAGCATGTTCAAGTATTATTGTTTTGGTTATCATGTCGTGCGACGTAACGATTATCCGTAAATGGGCTCTTGGAGCAATCGGCGTGAGACGCCTCCAGCGTATAGCATCAGCTTTCGCATATGAATAGTTTCCAAAAGTAAACCAAACAAAAAAAAGCCATTGTAGATATCAACCCTTGAGGGTTCTTTTTCATCAATGTTGATTATGGATTTGGACCCGCGATTGAGCAATAAAAGCCAAATACCAATTTATGTGGTCATAGCCAAAAGACTCTCAGAGCTGCCACCAGCCGCCCATTCTAGTGATCAGATGTGTCCTGCCGTAATCCACCAGCTTCATTCTAGTTCTCAGGCCTCTGCCACCTCGCCAATAGTCTTGACAAACTGTTCTGGATCATGCCCAAATCGGCCCAAGAATAAACCATCCAGGCCATCTTTGAGCCGAGCGTACAGCCCCGGCCCTGCGCTACCGCCGTACAATACTCTTGTAGTTCCTTTCCTCCTCTTGACACATTCAAGCTGTCTAATACCATCCACTACACTGAGAATATGCGTCTCGCCCGCTGGTTGACTAGCCCCAATAGCCCAGACCGGCTCGTAAGCAAGAACAACTTCCGCGTCGTCTGATACCGAGGCCATAACGGACTCGACCTGTCCGCGGCACTCACCAACCGCAATAGTCACGTCTCCTTGGGTCTTTTCGCCAATACAGACCAAGGGAATCATGCCATTGCGACTCACTGCAGCTGTCTTCTTTGCAACCATTGCATCGTCCTCGCCGAAGAGTCTCCTCCGTTCTGCATGGCCGACTTCTACAATTTTGACGCCCGCACTACTGAGAACAGCGGGACTGACTTCGCCGGTGAATGCGCCTTGGTCTTCCCAGTGTGTGTCTTGGGCACCGAGCCAGATGGGCACACTGCTGGACTTGAGCTGGGTAGCCGTGTTTGTGAGTGATATGAAATCGGATATGACGAATATGTCAATCTTTGACAGTTGCTCTGATGATAGGCTCGATAGGTAGGATAGAAAACTGTTAGTAAAGTCGTGTGTTCGCTGCAGAGAAAAGTACATCTTGGTCGACAGGCCCACGAGCCGCCGTCGCGGAGGTGCCGAGTCGGGCATTGTCGTAGAACACGTATTTTCAGATTCGGAGATTTCAGTAGCAAAATTCCTTCACCGCTTCCGTCAAAGCTTCCTAACTGACCAACAAAATCTCAGGCTAGATGAAGAACGATGAAAAGATGAAAACGACTCCAAGTTGGCGTTGAAAGAGTGGCGGTTGTTCCGTCCCGCCACAAACCGGGGATCATGGCCCGAGCTCTTATTGCTTCCCGGCTCCGAACGCCCATTCCGCTTCTGGGATTCCGGGAGGCCGGTTCCTATTTATATATGAGGTCTCCGGTTGCGGACTCCGGCTGTGCCCAACACCTATATGCATTTGTAGCCCTTGCAAGTAATTGAAGCAGATCTCACGAGACCTTGATTTGGGCACTAGTTAGGTAGACCTGAGGGTTGTTTTGAATAAGCATGTCGGTAATCAGGATCACCCATATAGCCGCCGCCTGAACAATGGGCTATATGTCTAGAATCTCGTACAGCTTGGTTGTATTTTGCCTAGGTATATATGTACGGATCCAACGCCACCAACTGACCGGTTCTCCTATCTGGGTGCCTGCATTACCCTATTCAGTATCCCATACATCCCATCTCACTCCCTCTAATCGTCCATGCAGGACAACCAACACTGCGTTGCGTAATACCATCTATTGACGCGTAATTCAGTCACAAGCTCTCTCTATTTTTCGCTATGTGCTACAGCTCGCAATTACTCTTCCAAAGCTCCAATCTCCTCCACCTTTTTGGCGCTCGCACTCGCCGTGTCGAACTCATATCCCAGCCATTCCGTAGCGAGCCGTCTAGCCAGCTCCAGGCCAACTACTCGCTCCCCCATACACAGGACCTGTGCATTATTGCTCTTGACACTTCGCTCGACGCTGAAGCTATCATGTGCTGTCACGGCGCGGATGCCCTTGATCTTGTTGGCTGAGATGGCAACGCCCAAGCCGGTACCGCAGATGAGTAGAGCGCGGTCGGCTTTGCCCTCTGCTACTAAACGGGCGGCAGCGGCAGCTCGAACAGGGTATGCAGTCTTGTCTGAGGATTCGTCGGATCCAACGTCGATGACTTCACTGACGCGAGAGTCTGATTGAAAGTCCTTCTTGATGGTGTTTTTATAGCCGATTCCGGCTTCCTGTGCAACAGGATCAGTATGCGACCATCAATTTTTTTCCCCTAGTCTGAAATAGCTTGTAGAGATTCTTAACGACGTCTTGAAGCATTGAGTAATAATAGGGAGTTGATCGTAGTTTGACTCACATCGCAACCCATCGCAATCCTCCACTTTGGGGCCATTGTGTTTGTCTAGACGGGTTATTACAACTTTGACAGGACAACTAAAAGACAGTAATTGAAACTATCAAAAATTTTAATCGAGGTATGATCTTAAAGAGAAAAAATGGAGGAAGAAGTTGGGGGAATCCTCGCCTTGTCGACCTCAGATCCAGACTTCAGCCAACACCAGAACCCTTGAGCCCAACCAAGCCGCCACTCACCAAACTCCACCGAGCATCACTCAATCAAACGTCAACCATCATAGCTCCCTCAGCTATTGCATGTGTAACACCATAGCTCGAAAAAGCTCCCCTCAGTGGAGAAGGTTTCGCCCCAGGGTTAGGGATCAACGTAATGACTGTCACTCGGTATTGCCTGATTAGGAAATCCGACCAGGGTCATCTGAGATGCACAGCCAGTCTCGACCAAAAGGATTCAATTCGATTATCCGGCACTCATCAGGGTTGTTGCTGGTAGAGAGGCGGAATTGCGGGGAAGAAGTATCTCTATATCAGCCTGATGAAGCAAGTTGGGTTGATCGTCTACGGAAACAGAGCTGCGTGAATGATAGGCATCGACTCAATTCTCCACCAGGTTTATATGGGTTGTAACACACAGACCTGGGATGAGGTCACAATGATATGAAAAATCTTTTTATTCTCCAAAATTGGAGAGCTCCGGCTTAGGAGTTTTGTTGTCATGTTCTCCTCTCCCAGAGTATATCCTCTTACCTCTCTGGCAAACCATTCAGCAACCCCCCTAGCACTCTCACTCCGGCGACAGCCTCATATCTGATCATCTAAATATTTGCTGGAGCGATGTCGAAACGACACTTGTTCGATTCGCCCGACGGGCTTGTCAACAAAGCCTTAAGAGGCATCATTACTTATAATCCTTCACTGAGTCTCGATGAGGCCAACCGCGTCGTCTACGATACGACTTACAACAAATCCAACGTCACCCTCATCAGCGGCGGTGGTTCTGGGCACGAGCCAGCATGGACTGGTTACGTGGGAAAGAACATGCTGACAGCTTCCGTTGCAGGCGATATCTTTGCGAGTCCTAGCACAAAGCAGATCGTTGCGGCTGTGGATGCTGTTCCAAGTGACAAGGGAACCATTCTCATCATAACAAACTACACAGGCGACTGTCTACACTTTGGCTTGGCCAACGAAAAAGCCAACGCCAAGGGTCACAACTGCCGAACAATCATCTGCGGGGATGACGTCTCTGTTGGCAAGAATGGAAGCATGGTCGGCCGGAGAGGCCTGGCTGGCCAGATTGGTGTTCTCAAGGTCATGGGAGGAGCGTCTGGCGCCGGTGCGTCCCTCGACGATGTATACAATCTTGGCGTTGCTTTCTCGCAGCAAATTGTTTCCATTGCCGCAACTTTAGACCACTGCCATGTTCCAGGACGAACTGAGCATGCCACATTAGACGAGAACGAGGTTGAGTTGGGAACTGGCCCTCATAACGAGCCCGGATATAAGAAGTTATCACCAGCGCCCAGTGCTTCCGAGCTCATCCAGCAAATCTTAAAGAACTGCTTAGATGAGAAGGACCCTGAGAGAGGATATGTCAATTTTGCCCCTGGCGATGAGACAATCTTGCTAATCAGCAACTTTGGCGGCATGTCACACTTGGAGATGGGAGCACTTGTCGACGAAGTCCTCGAACAGTTAGCCAAGGACTGGAATATCAACCCAGTACGAGTATGCGCCGGCTGCCTAGAGACGTCTCTCAATGCTCCGGCATTCTCTGTTTCCGTGATCAACGTCACTGCAGTAGCCAAGAACTGCAGCTACTCAGTCGACGAGATCAAAGCTTTCTTCGACGTCAAGACAGACACGTTCTGGGAATCCGCAGCTGGTTCTCAAACCAAGCGCCGAACGAGACAGCAACAACTTGTTCAGCCTCCCCAGGAAGAACACAAGACGGTGGATGACAAGAAAGACCTGAAGGTTGACCCTGCTATTCTAGAGAAGATGCTTCGAAAGGCTTGTGACGACCTCGTCGAGGCTGAACCAGACCTGACCAAATGGGACACAGTCATGGGAGATGGTGACTGTGGCGAGACTCTCAAGACAGGCGCCACTTCATTGCTCGCGGCTCTTGACGCAGGTTTGGCCAAGTCAGGTTCTGTTGTCAAGGTCCTATTGGAGCTAGAAGATATTGTTGAAAGCAAGATGGGTGGCACCCTGGGTGGCATCTTGGGCATCTTCTTCGTCTCCTTACGAGCCGCCGTCGAGAGGAACATCGGTTCGGCGAAAGACGTCGTTTCCCTCTGGGGTGCGTCTTTGGGAACAGCCCTTGAGAACCTGAGGCGATACACACCCGCCAAGGTCGGCGACCGCACTGTCATGGACACCCTGATTCCCTTTTCAACAGTTATTGGCAAGTCGGGCTTCGACAACGGCGTCAAGGCCGCCGAGGATGGGGCAGAGGCAACCAAGACGATGAAGCCTAGGTTAGGAAGAGCAACATATATTGGCGCATCAAGCGACAACAAAGAGTTGCCTCCTGATCCTGGTGCTTGGGGAGCCATGGTGGTCATTAAGGGTCTGCGTGGTGGACTGGTTGGCGCAACATGAGTTTGATAATCACATAGGGAGGTTTTCGAGTTGCTACTGACTGCTTCGTATGAGACGCGGCACTTTATGAAGAAGAAGACGAAAAAGGCATTAATTAATAGCATTTAACATTTTTATGCTTCATAGAGGTTTTTTTGTGTTCTTTCTTACTATGAGTGAAGATTCATGATATTGCTATCAAGGTGAGCTAAGTCAGCCAACCTTCTGTTGTTGATTACAGGTGGTTAAATCTCCAATACGCAAAGTACGATATTAAGAGCCAAGTCAGTCATCAGCGCGCCCTTTACTAAATTAAACGCCCAATAGAGTAGACAACTTGTCCCCAAGGGCATCGTTGACCTAGTCCATTAATACTTATTTTTCAATTCGTCAGAGCATATAAACTTATAAGTACGACATGCCAATGACTCACACTTCCCGAATTCATGTCTTTTGAGGCTCACATCGTTCCGAATTAAAAGGCGGGCAGTCCCAGACAAACAGTTCAGATTGCAGGATCTCAATCACATCACCATCTCAAGACACATTAGGGCCGCCGGTAATCATCGTCACCAAGGATTTACGACGATGTCTTTGACTATCAGCGGCTTTGTCTTGCGCTTGTGACCCCACCGTTTCTCTCTCTCTCTCCACCTGGCTCAACCGCGGCCATGCCGCCAACGAGTCCTTCACAAGATGTTCTGGATGCGTTCGGCATCAATGCATCTGCTGAAGCTCTGCCAGGCGGACAATCCCAGTGCTTCCTAGCAGGTGATGTAGTGCTGAAACCATGCGACAATGCAAAGGACGAAGCGCAGTGGATCGGCCAGCTCTTGGCCAGCCTTCAGATGCTCCAAGCTTCATCACCTTCCTCGCCCGTCTACCGAGTGGCCCGGCCACTCCCACGGACCAGCAGCCCCGAAGAGTTCGTCTACAATGGATGGACAGCTTGGTCTCGACTCCCTGGTAGAGAAGGACCGAAAGAGCATTTTGGGGATATCCTAAGGATAAGCCGCGCATTTCATCGCCATCTTGCGCAATTGGTCTTCACGGAGCCGTCCTTTGTGAAGCAACGCGTCAATCGATGGGCAGAAGCCGACCGCGTAACGTGGGGCGAGAAAGAAGATCTCACGGACGTCTCCGGAGTCAGCAGAGAAGTCCTGGGTCGCTTTGAGGGGCCGTTAGAGATGCTCAATAGGTTGAAACAGCCACTGCCGAAGAATCTAGCTAGCCAACTGATACACGGCGATTTGACGGGCAATGTCCTCTTCGAACAAGGTCGCCACCCCTCCGGGCGCGGTATTCCCGGCATCATCGACATGACACCCTACTAGCGTCCAGCAGCGTACGCAGAGGCAATCGTCGTTGCCGATGGCATCACTTGGCATGGCCAGGGCGCAGCACTCATCGACCTGTACTGCTCCGCAGGTGGTGAAACCGTAGCAGACAACTGCCGCCGCCGCCGCCAGCATGATGATAGTGATGGTGACGATGATTACGATAAGCATGTCCCACTACAACTACTTGTACGGGCGCTGTACTGGCGCTGCCTAACATTTGCCATCGATCCGGATATGGATTGGGTCAGGGCAAATCTATCAAAATCTGACTTCCCCGGTGCGGTTGAGCTTGTATGCAGCTTCATCCGGCAGCTGTGACGACCCGACTCCACTGAACGCCCTTTATTCCCTCTGGCGATCTTGCCGGTAGGGTAGACCTTTAAAGGTATCCCCCCAGGTTTCTTTGTTCTTTTTGAAAGTAAAGGGGGCAGAGGAGGCTCCGTGAATTTCCCCATGGCTGACCACAAAGGACGGGTACCTTTTCTATCCAGCTCCACAACGGGAAACAACAAATAGGGAGGCAATTGAAACGCCTCGGCATTCGTATAAAGTTAGGTCAGGCCTGGGAATTATAGCAAAAAAGCAACAATGCCGTATATTGGCGTGGGAACTTGGAAGGGGCTTGCACTACCGGCACTCAGTCGGAATAACATCCCACGCTATTGCTTATGCTGCAGCGTCGTTAATTTTATTGCCACCAGAATACGGAATAGACGCGATGCCGTGCCATTGTCATCGCGAGTTTTGATTTTTATCTCTTATTCATCTCCCCCATCTGTCATTGATATGGGAAATTAGAAGGCGACGGACGACTTGCGAAATGTCATGAGCCTAAAGCTAAGGCTGAAAGACTATGAGCTATCATTAATGATTTGGGTGTAGCAATTTCACTGGTTCGGCCGAGGGGCGACCGAGTCCGCTCCTTTGACGGCGGAGACTCGAATTTGCAGTGTCCCATCCGTGCGCCATAATACATATTCCTCCATCTCTTATCGCCCTCTCTGTACGCGAGGTCTATGTCTCTCTCTCTCTCTCTCTCTCTGTCTCTCTCTTCCTCTCAGGAGGCATCAAGTCATTCGTAGTAGTCATGGCAATCGTTGAATCGTACGGAGTAGTCTTCTGGGCCCTTCCCGGTGACTCGATTCGGTGTCCCGCGCATTTCCGCATTCCATCTCCATCTCCATCTCCATCTCCATCTTCACTTCACTTCACTTCACTTCACCGCCAGGTGTCTGAAGGACCACATAAACATGCACGTATGCAAGATCATCTCGACAACTCGCAGCCTCGCGCTTAAATGTCTCTCCCATCAAGGTTCTTTCCAAAAGTTGGGGGCAGATCGAGAGACACGGCGATAGCTCGCTGAGGGATGGGTTGAGCAGCGATGGATGGCGAGCACGCGTTGCCGTACGTACCACAGGGCTCTGCAGCTCTCGCCCTGCCTCTGCGCGCGCGACTTGCAGCCAAGTGCCGTGAGCAAGGGATCCGGTTTGGGCCAGCATGCGGCTGGCTGGACGTCCAGACACGGCTGCTTGGACCACCAGTGCATCCCGATCGGGATGTCTCGACTCCAGTTCAGTGCCCTACTGGTCTCACACGCTGCGTTGCATTTTGATTCTTCCTTGGAATGATGGCCTCGGAAGCTCATTCGCTCTCTGCCCTCCTGTCATGCTTCCAGACCACCCTCCTCTTTGCCTTTCGCGCAGTCGGCTGCTGTTGAGCACAGAGCCCATGGACCGCTCACACCAGCCAGCCTGCGCTTCTGGACGGGTGTGCTTGCACGAGGAATCCGTGGAGGTCCAAGACACCGAGTCAGTCTCTTCCTCTTCACACCTGCGTCGTTCAAGCCTGGCCTGGCAAACCCTTGCAGTGACGGCTCCATGTCTCACCGCAGTACGGCCTCTGCCGCCATAGGGCAAGACAATTTTCTGGGCTCCCCAGCCTGTCGCCCTGACCAACTTTTGGGGCCTCTCACCCATGTCCGACATCCACAAGTCCATCAGGCCCAACGGAAAATGTTTTGAGTGCCGGTGGCGCGCGATCAAAACTGACTGCCCCTTGGACCAACGCAACGACCAGCAGCCACACACACCCTCCCTGGAGGCACCAAAGTTCCTCGAAGCCCTCTTCGCCCTCTTTGCCTCTCACTAAAAGCCCGGCAGCAGCAAGCAAGGCATGTGTGTATAAGCTATTAGGTTGTTCTTAGCATCCCTTAGGCCCGGCTCTTCCTACTGGCGACAGCACCGCGATCGCGCCCCATCACGCCTCACCGGAGAACCGTCCAGGGTCCGACATATGCTGTGCCTATCGTCCACGGTTTCCCTCTTCCTTTCGTTATTCAAATTCAAAGGGCCTAGTCAGCGTAATCTTAGCACCACACCCTTCAACCTCGAATTTGTTGGTGCGTATTGTACCAAACATCTCTGTAGACCATGACTGTTGGCGGCATCGTCCGAGTCGGTATCAAACAATTCCAGCACCACAGACGCGGAATCACGCGGTCGGTTTTTCTTCTTTCTCCTCTGTTGGGGCTGCCAAGATGAAGCATGGTTCGCCAAGTTCCTGGGAGCAAAGACCACCGTGGAGTCCCTACTGTCAGGACCTCTGTATGAGAGCGAGTCGACAAGGTACGTGCTGTAGGTACTTGCAAAGTGCACCGCACATTTACCCTCTGGGGTTCCCATCTAGGGCCCTCATCCATTCACACCTGTCCATTGCGGCTCAGCGAAACTCCTCCCTGCCTCTCGTCACCTCCTTCTGGGAACTCTTTATCCCAAAAGAGGTGTCTGGCAGTTAGAGCGTGACAAATCCCTGTGGCTCTCCACTCCACGTCAGCGGTGTCCAATCGTGTGATTCGGGAACTAGCCGACCCTTGGTTGGCTCAAAAACGACAGATCGGTGGCAGGGACAGTCGTCATGAGACGCAAATCGGGTGATGACATTTGCAATCATGGAGAGGATCGGGGGAACAAGAGAAGAGGGGGTGAATGATGATGACAGTGTTGTAATGGTGGCCAGCCATCCGGCGTATCCATTCCTCATCTACAGTTATCTTCTTGCTCCACTATACAATCCTCAAACAAGTGAGAACGGTGGCGCTGGCCGTTGAGCTTTCTTTGAGGTGACTATGCTATGCGTGGATGTTGGTTGACTGACACAGTTTCCCTCTTTGCCTTGCCTGTCTTTCCTCCCTGGGTTATTTCATGGGTGCCATGCTCAACGGAAACCCTTTTTGGGCCCTACTGGGACCTCACGCTTCCGTTCTGAGGCAGATATGGTCGCGAAGCTAGCCAGCCGGCGGGCTCTTTTAACTAAATGTTCATGGATAAAAGAGCTTGTGGAAGATCCGTGCGGCTGGACGCCCCCCCAAATCTCTCACGATGTAACTGCATGCCTCCCGCCTGGTCAGTTGTATGTTTCGTACCGTTATAGATAGCGATATGAATAGGTACATGGCAGCACAAGGAAATAAGATACATGATTCGCATACCAGTCATCTTACTATTCCATAGTATCTCTCTTCTACTAGGTATTCAAGCAGGATAATGGAGTAAGTATGGCCGTCGAAAAAGACGGTGTGGACTCAGATCAAAAATTTCTGCCGCTTTACTAGAACCCTGATATCATATCACTTCTGATGCTAGGGTATTATCCATAGATACTCACCAAGCACCTAGAGCTCGGTTTTCTGCACATCGGTTGTCCGTACCTGATGAAATGAGTAGTTTCTTCTTCCAGGCATGAGAGAACAGCCCCATCACCAGAGTTGTCATAGTCAATATTTAGTCGACTAACTCGGTCTTAACTGTAACATCGTTGGTTCTCCAGCCTTGCATTGGTGACGCCCTTAACCATAAACAATGTGATATATGACTAGTTGGTGATTTGTACTGAAGATTTCCAAGCAGAGCTAACAACCGCTAAATTACCCCAGCCTTACACGTGGTTGGCTCAATTACAGAGGCGACTGTGCTCTGAATTCCGAAGTGCATTGGAGAGCCTCGCCATCATCCGGCCCAATAGCGACAGCAATGATGACATTTTCCGATACGGATATGTTTGGGGTTGGCTTCCTGGCGATCAACGACAGTAACTGTATTCCAGACCATTGCGAAGCGCTTGGCTGAATGGGGCTTTCGCATCCTTCCACTACGTTGGTCTTGGTCTGTTAGGTCGATCTGACAAGAGTGATAAAGTCCGTTTCTCCGATAAGTCAGGTAGGCAGTGCCCTAGTATTGAAGACACGCCCAAAGCAAGATCATTCTGCCCCACAAACCTGGACATACGTTTTCCATTGATCCATGCCAGTTACGTTGCAGTATTATTAAGACAGATATACGATGCATACTGTTGATTTTGGCATTTGGTTGGATAGAGCCTAGAGTCAAGACTCCCAGAATTTTGGCGAGGTATATCTATGACGTCTAGATAAGTAGTGATGTTCGAATAAATCTTTTTCCTTTTTAAGCGTCTAACTTGGAGTAGTAAAACGAACCGTTAGAGGGAGAGATAATCTATTGGATTCATCCATCGCTCACCTTCATTCAATCAGACTTAGCCGAGGTTATGCTCCATCGTTGACGGCCGTTCCATTTCATCAGTTGTACTACAAGTCCATGCTTCAGGGACAGGTGTCTTCCTCAGTACCATGAGTTTCCCGTGGCATTGCTCCAGCATGTCACTCTAGTTAGGGGGTACTATCGCTGGGGACAGAGTATATAATTAATATCCTATAAAGGCTGTTAGTATTAAATGGTGCAGCGGCTCCTACTGGGCTGAATGACTTACCCTACATAGTGGAGTTGCTCTCGTCGGATTTACCATTTTTGCGACTACAGTGCTCTTGTATAACGCCATGAATCAGATTGGTTCTTGTTTGTGTGCCCAATGTCTAGACAGCGGAACCCGATTCGTGCGAGACGTCATCACGACCACCCAAATAACGATGGACAGTACTTTAGCAATGGAGCCTGGCTCAGAAGCCCCCACGATTTCATCAGATTCATGGTGGTTGTTCTGCCCAAACTGCCGGCTCCTGCGGGCTGATTTGTCACATGGACTGTGAGACTGGGTCCGTTCGCCCTAGGTTTTGGGCGGCGTAGCGGCGGGCGAAGATTTGATAGGGCGGGCAACTTTGCGATTTATAGCAGGCTTTTATTGGCCGGCTCGTAAGCCTTCCAAGAAGGGGTCGGTGCTCCTTTGGCCATTTGTATTCAATGGGGAATCTTGAAAACTCCGGGGGGTAAATGCGATATTAATTTCTAGGATCCATCAATCGTGGCTGGGACTTATGCAGCTCATTTCGCTCTAGTTTTCAAAGCGAAAGGAAATAATTAAAGTTGCTCGATCTGGCGCCAATGAATCTGTCTGTCCCTTTGTTATCCCCAGCACCCAATCAAATTAAGTGCTGACCGTGGGACGAATCTAACCCCCCTAGTCCACTGCCCTCGAAATGTACCGATGTCAGAAGTTTCTTCTAAGGGCAGTGTTCAGCATGAGGACCACCGAGTTAGGACAGACGTCCTGGGCGAAATTTGTATTATCAGGAGAGCCGGAGTTTCATGATTCGGTAACCATTTGTTGAGTTGTTATGATCGCCAGAAGCCGTAAATAAGATACATACATACACACTCTCTGAAATTGTCAGATCCTCCAAGACAGGGATGCTGGCTAATGGGTATTACCAGATCGGTGGCTATGCATGTCGTCCTTCTTTGGACCGACCAGGAAGACTGGTGCCAACCATGCCGCCTCACAATTCGCACCGCCTGCAACCCTCATTTCCGCCATGTCGGTGACTGATAATAAACGAGTCGTGGAAGCGTCTGCTGTGGCTTGTAGCTCAACTCAATTACGGGTCTCTAAGCTCTTGAGTCTGCGAACCTTGCGAAAAGGGGAGCAGCAATAGTCTACGCGAAGTTAACCGTAAAACTAGAGACCATGCGTTCCACGAACAGATATGCGCTGAACAACTACTTCTCGGTACCACAATGGTTAAACGCATTTGCTCCGAGGGTAGATGTACATACGTTGCGCTGTTGCACGTTCTTACCTCAGTTGTACTATACTCGTATGGGAGGGGGCGTCAGTTGACTCAGGGCGTACGGGTGAGTGGGTGGCCAAGTAAGCGAAACTAGGATCTCGGGGATCTGACACCATTACCCTGCCTGTCTAAGATTTCGCGGTTTGCGTGCAGTCGACAGGGGCCTCGGTTTCCTTCCTACCTAATAACTTGGATGGTAGAAGGAGAACAACACGGTCCAACAGTCAAGAAGGCGGTAGTGAGGCTTGCTACCTGCCACGATCATAGGGTATTCACATATATTGAAAATTTGATTACCAGTTTATGGGGATTCACTGCTTTTATGTCGGCATTCGCGGACGTCGGTCTAACGCGATTGCATCCAGAAAGAAATATAGGCAGATGTTGGCCAAATGACATATGAGCACAACTCAGAAGACGGACAATCTTCAGGTACCCGGCAACGTGACCGTTAAAGCGATGGTATGACCTGCAGGACCGGGACGAAAGACAAAGTTCCAGCAGCTTGGCGGCCTCATGGCCACAGAACGGTGGCGTTTTGTTTTGTTTTGTTGAAATCTCACATCAAGAAAATAAAATACGATAAGCAAACGAAGGCACGCCGGATGCAAAATAAGATAGTTCGCCAACCCAGAGACGGAAGAGAAGTTACCGAAAGAGGCGGCAGCCTACTGCGCTATGTTTTGAGTTTTGCCGGTTCCTTGACATCCGGTGCCTCCACCGTAACCCCGTTGTGGCTTTCAAGGATGGTTGGACATGAGCTCGAATCAGCGTGGGCTACTCGCACATGTACTGGGACCGGGCCGCTCAGCAGCTCGTCAGTGTCAGGGGCAGCAGACAAGGAACTTCCCAGCGCACAACGTTCATCGCAATCCATTTCTGTGCAATATCAGTATGTCTGCATTGCCTCGCACAGACACCACCGAGCACGTGTATCGTACAACAACAGTCACTTAGGACTTATTATGATCAAAGAGCTACTTACAAATGAAGGATCTCCCGTCGCTGCTAGTAGACGGTCCTGCGTTGAGTTTAGAAAAGCAGCAGGGCTTTTTTATTCACGATGTCGATAGGCGAGCCGGAGAAATGATTAAGACATGGCCGTAGCATATTCCCTTTCTAATAATATAATATGATGGATGGGCCTGTGGGGTTCTCAGCTCAATCGCGTCCACAAACCAGGGGTTTCGGCGGAGGCAGTCAGAGCTGTTGTTAATTTTGAGATAACCCAAATTCCATAGTATTAATGCTCCCACTTCCGTTGCCTACTCGTTGCGTGGCTGCTTTTGATGAAATTCAAACCACTCCCCAACTAACGTCATCATTTCATCCACGTCCCCACTACGGGCCACACTGAGCCTGGTTTGAATTGGTATCTGTCACTTTCGTGTATGCTACAAATTGCTGGCTAGCGAGTCAGATCGTATGCTGTTTGATGGTGTGCAGCCATGCCTATGACGGCATTCAACATGGGTGAAAGGCTGAGTCGAGTTGTTGTGGCCGACAGGCTACATAGTCTAAGAGCATTAGTCACAAAATCTGCAGAGGCAGAGCTTTTACCATCACAGCAGAGTACCAGTGCCCTCAAGCGATGCCGCCAACCCTGGGAAGTTTTCAGCTACCCTGTCCAATCCACCTGGGCAGATGGAACAGGGACTGTCAAACCCAGCGCATTGGTACGACGTCGACCAGCTCACTGGGAGTCGGGGAGGGGTAACCGAGTGTCACCGCACGCCGGCGTTTCCAGGTTGCCAATTACTTTTGCGCTCGAAATTGAGACGGCCAGCGCTAGGCAAGGCACCAGATCTGCGCGTAGCGATGTGAGTACAACTCCAACGTGCACGATCTCTCCAAACTAGTAACCTGACCCATGTCGGTATCACTTGCTCAAGTCGCTCTTCAGTCGCCCTTCCTTAATGATACACTCTAACCCCTGAATGATTGTGAAGCAGTGACTTCATTGGCTTAGCGCAACGGGAAGTATCCTCTGACGATAGATCTGAACGAATAAACAAAGAGGATTAACACACTAACAAGTATACTTCAATATACTTACGCCACCGCCTGTTATCCCCTGACGCCACTGTAACCATATGTATAGACTGTTATATTTCTAAGCTCTTGATTGGGTAAACCTACCCTAGTAGGTCACTGTCTAACAATCATTCAGGGGTTAGAGTGTACATGCAATGGCGCCGCATTGCAAGCTGTGATGAACCGCACCCCGCTTTTGCGGGCATCCATGCCTCGCACTTAAGATGTTGGGATGAATTCGATGCAGACACCATCATGACCAATGACAGCCGAGGTCGCCACTTGCCACAACGTCCAATATTACCAATACGTATCCATGAGAATCGAGCAATCCTTGGTATAAAAAAACGCGGAAGAGAACTGTCAAGAATATAGAGACAAATGTTGCGTCTGACTATTGTAGATTAAGGAGCTGATACTGCTTAGCGACCCCCGCGATTCGGCCCGTAGCCGCAAATCCACAAGGTGTACCGCCATTGTATTCCACATAATCACATTCGCACGGTACTGAGCTGAGATGTCAGATAGAATGGCACCAGCTAATCGTAGTCGTTTTAACGGGGGAGCTCAAAAAGCCATGGGCCATTTGCAATCACTAGATTCAAACTTTCCATAGCGTCAGAAGTTAATGCTCAAGGAAATTCCCTGACATATAGAGCATCAACAACTCTCTCGCTTGTATTAAACACACCTTAAACGCACCTACGCGATTTCCTCCATTCCCATATATTCTCCAGCTTGTTGCTGGCTGTTGCCTGACATAAGGTGAAAGGCAATGCTCGAGTATCGACTAAGGATAATTGTTATTCGGCTAGATATTGTCATGAAAGGAACAAAGGACTGTGTTCGCGTGGCGTGCTGAGTTTGAGGCTGGCCAAAATCGGACTGTCCTTCAGCGTGGCGTCGAATTGAGAACGCCTGCCATAGATTCCCGGGGTGATGTTGCTACCTAGGTTTGTACCGGTACGGGAGAGGAAGCGCAGACCATAGCTTATGCGTTGTGATAACAAACTTGCTAAACGGGGCTCGACGTGGCACCCCGCTGATGACTAGGGGATCCAGATGTCCAAGGAAAAGAGGCTTGGTGGATTTCAGTCCACCCCCTAAACAACCTACAGATCTAATAGCCTTCTAAGTATGTGAACTTCTAACTGCTGCTTGTCGGTCATTACCGATTCGCACTGCCTCAACAACCGCCAGACCGACGAATGCGGTGAAATGATGAGTAAAAGTTTGATTGGTGGTGAAAAGCCTCGTTCGTCAACGATATCGTGGATGGAGTCATAGGTGTAGGCCCTGTAGGTATGGCCTCTGGCCGCAGGAGATGCAACACAAAGGCACAAAGACAGCATCCTTAGCTAATTAGGTAGAAGCACAGACAATGTAAAGTTTTAGTAGCGAGGATTTACCATTTCTAGACATCGTTGAGAGACAATTCATATGGAGGGACAGGCGAACCGGGCTGCTGGCGCTGCCAGTCCTCGTGGCGCGCCCTTTTCGGGTATCTGCTTCATCTTCGTCAGCGAGAGGCCATGCCATCGGGGTGGTCACACTCGGAATGTGTTTAGCAACCGACAAGTTGTTTCATAGCGGGTACGGCGCCACGGTGTTGGAGCTGGAATGCTGTGGTTGAGTTGAGGGTGGGACCTTAGTTGGTTGCGCATGCGCTACAACGGTATCAAGCGGTGGAGAGACACTGCCCTGCGGGACAATGTTCTATTTCCAATGCCGCCATGCTCAATGTCTATCGTACCACTGTGAGCCAAACAACAGTTGCATTCAGCACGATATTCCGTGCCCCGTAGATGAAACATTTCCCGAGGTTTTTGGTAAACCGGTGGTAGGGCCTGTGGCGTGTAGGGTAAGAACTTGTTTTAGAGAGTGTTGTTTAGTTATACTTGAAGAAATATGTCTCTGCCTTATATATTGCGATGCCTGAAGCTTGATCTTTGCTGTTTTTTTTTTATTCCTATTTTGATTTCTTCATGAAGTGCATGAGGACATGATGCTGGAGTGGATGGAATGTTGCTGTTGGGATTCTGGATCAATTTTTCCGTCGTGAGTATCGGTGGGGAAGCGGTAAAGATCCGTAAACAGCTTAGCGCCATGGTCGCCATTTTGAGAATTAGGTACCTAGCCAAAGTATGCGGAACCCCATTTCTATGCTATTGTAAAAGCGATATGAGGTATAGACTACATGCCCACGAAAATGTTTCTTGTGGGGAGAATGGTGTTGCCCTACCTCTTACCTAAGGTGCCATGCATTTATTTCAACAGACCACAAAAAAACCATCCAGATAATACAAATTATCGAGTATGTGCATGACAACCAAGGAGCACCCGTCTTACCATATTGCTCTCCCACACGCTGTCTGCAATGCATCGTCAAACTGTCGCTTGTTAAACGAAACGAGCCTTCGTGGATGTTCGCTCATCTCCCGGCCGGGGACCTCCATGGATATTGAGATGCCCGAACCCTAGTTCCCTGTGTCGATCCCAACGCTGCATCCACCCCCTTCATGGTCACCAAGGCCAGGTTCAGTCAAAGCCACTCCCCTATCTCGATGTCCCCACTACTCGTAGGTGGTGCCCGTTCTGTAATTTACTAGACCTGTTTAATCAGTCAGCCCTGCATGGATTCAACAATGGCTGACTCGTGTCAATAGGATACGTTCGCCCGGAAAACACCACGACTGTATTTCGGTCAGCGTGCCATGGGTTACAGGCGACATTGCGGTTGAAAGCCACGCCAACCCAGCCGTTTTCAAAAGCCGAAGTGGGGTCTTTCTGGCGTTCTATGCGACTGACCCGGCGCCGTGGGGCTGCACCAGATCCATCACACCAGATGCTATCCTTACCAGTCAACAGATGTACCTACCTCTCCACTACTATCAAGATGTTGCGTATGTTTGCAGCATGCGAGAAGCAGGGCTTGGAGCGTGACTTTCGCTATCTGATCCTGTGCGCCCTCAATACTCAACGCCAGGCTCCTACTTGCATTCCCACCCCTTCCTCGGCTGGGAAAACCACCCGACCCATCTCATTGGACTTCTTAACAAGCCCTCAACTGCGGCCTGGCGAACTTCCCTGGGATGTCCTGGTATGGTAGGCTGTTATCAACATCTATGCTGGCGTTACGAGAACGTGTTGACAGCCTAGTGTTGCTTGACAATGTAGTGGTTACACCTAGGGAGAGCCCATGACGAGCAACGAGAAGCGTGGCATACGTCTCGTCCTGCTAACTTTAAGCCGCAAATCTCACGGATAGCTGCTAAAGGAACCTAGCACCGTATCATTAACTATATGGAAAGTAATGAATTCGGCAGCATGCGTACTCAATTCTTGTGTCTCGATGGGTCTGACACAAAGAGCTATGGACACGCCAATGAAGAAGAGAGTGTCACGACCTGCCCACTGTATCCTAACATCGGATCAATATGAATATAAGGGAATACATACCCCCAAACTTGATGTTGATTATCCTACACTTTTATTTCGACATCAAAGTGGTTACGATCTTGAACATTTGGGCTGTGGCAGAAGTTTCCTATTGGTTCACATTGACAAGGACTCCCTACCTCAAAGGCATTATCAATCACTAGAGCCTCCTCGAGCAATACGAAAACACCACCAAAACCAACTGTAAGTGACTGTAATACTGGTTCTCTTATATCTTCTTATGTCAAAGCGGTAATTGACTTAATAGTTTAAGTAGCGTGGAACACTCTTTACGGAGCCAAAGTTCAAGTCTTGCTGGAATTGGCGATCCTGGAGCTGCACGACAGAGAGCAGGGAGGCCAAAGACGGTAAAGCGAAAGAAAGCGGATCTAAGAAAAAGAAAGGTGAGACGCTAACATAACCTCGCATTGGCTACGTATTAGACTGAGGTGCGTCGCTTGAGTCGCTACTGTGAAAAAAAAAAAACAAAAAAAAAACAATACCAGTGTGGAATTCATTTCGAATTTACCACGTTGGGTTGGATCGAGCAGCATATTTCTGTTGTTTCTGCAGTAAGTACGACTTTGGTTTAATGACCTTTCTTGTTCACTTTGAAGTTATAAAACCCAGGGCCAAATGATACCTCATACCGCCCCATAGTGCAGCAACCTTCCAAAATATAAGAACATCTTCAAGTGAAGAGCATATACTTGATCAGCCGTTTTGGCGATGTGATGTGCATGAAGCGTCAACATCGCTTTGGTTCACCGTGCACCTGTGGGGCTAGTGTGAAAGATGAGGCAAGGGCTAAACCAGAGTCGCCGAGATTACTGAGAAATTAGAGAGAGCTGCCCCTCCTCAGAACGACGAGGCTGGGCTTATGGCGAAGCTCATTATCGATTGCTGTCGTTTGAGTTGAACCTGATGTCTGGCTCTGCAGCGTTGGTACTCCACACACAAAACTCCCGTCTGACCTTCAGAGTATCAATGCTGTTGGAGAATCCTCTTTCTCCGCCGTGAGTCTTGCGGGGTTGAGACAATGCAGGGGTGGAGCTGAGCAGAGAGCAACCGATCTTATTGACAACGAAGGTTAGGATTTCGTGGTAGCGATAACGGGAAAATGATGATGAGCAACAGGTTTTCAGGTGGCCGGCGTGCAGCAAATGTCGGGCGGAGCACGCGCATCTGTGTGAGAACCAATTGCACTACGGAGCATTGTGGCCCAATGCGGAAGCGATAGTGTACAAAAAGCAACAAAATCATGACTGGAATGGGCGGACATTCACCAGCCAGCCCAGGCACCAGGAAACACCCAGCAACCAAAGGGCTCCAGTCCGCTGCACAACGTGGTCAAATTTGCGGGAGTCACCCTCCCTGCCGGCCTGATTGAGGTTGATTTGCCCTACAGGATCAAAAGTGTCCCCGATTGCCGGTACTCAGCATCACATCGTCTTGCATCACATCACATCTCGTTCACCGGTATCCAGTGGCAGACAGCTATTGGGTCTAGACCTTGAAGCTTAGAAACGTCTTTCAAAGAAGCTTTTGTCTCTGGAAGGTCTCCTTTCTGCTCTTCTTTATCCATTATTATTTTCCCGGGCCCCCCTTACGTTGGACCACTCGGCTGCCATAAAGGAAGCAGTGGGACAAGTCATGCCTGGATAGAACAACGCAAATAATGGACCCATTACTCTATTACTAGTGTGTGAACTTTCCTTCTTCTGGCTCTGGTACGAAGAAAGGATGGCTGGCCGCGCCGAGAGGCATTTCAATTCCCGCTCCTGAACCAATTAGGCTAGCCCAAATGAAGCCCAGCCCTTCCAGGATTTCGAGGGGCTCTCCAGAGCTGTGCCATGGCGGGCTGAGCTCAATATCCTGGGCGCGCCATGGCAGGGTCGCGGTGGCCTCTACAAGATGTGCCGGCCACCAGGAGTGGGATCAGTGCGCTAAGCCCTCCGTGGCCAGAGTTCTCCCCGATCCTCATCGCAGTGGAGGGCCAGGACGCTGATCCCTTCCTGGAATTCAGGCAGCTCAGTTCGGCTAGCGCTGCATGCAATGCGCTGCACTGCACCGCACTGCAGTAGGCCCACTGCGACCTACTGCTGGGCCGCGCCAGAACCCAGCTGGTGCCTCCACTCTTCAGCGGTGTTATTTCTCATCTCACGCACCAATCTGTCGCTGACAGGATACAGCCACCCCCAGCGCGCTGCACCTGTTCGTCGTTGAGAGTTGCCATGTACACACACATCCGTTAAGGAGGCAGAAGAAGAAGTCCAAATTACATAGGCCGCCGCCTGACAGAACTGTAATCGACTTACATAGGCTCCCGTACGCACCGATACACGCGATCTTAAGGGACGGACAGGTCGGGGGTTCTTGCATTTGCTCGCTTCGCCTGCGTGCGACTAATACAGACCACATGCAGCCTCTTGCACCACAGTGAGTCGCCATCTTGTTTCTCCTTGATGCTGGCAAACTGTATGTAGGCTGTGGATGCACCCCCGATTTGTTTATGTCTGCCACTGGTGTCCCAGATCTCCCGCATCACAGTCTCGGGAGACTGATAGCCACCTATTCTGACTTTCGGTTGCTGTCTCTGGAAGCCTCGTGGCTAGGAAGACGGCCAGGACAAGCACCAAGCAGTAGAAATAGCGTCAAACCTGCACCACGTTTCTTGACGCAGCGGAACAGATATGTACCACAACCTGAGTTCTCGCGCAAGTCGTTATATCGCCTCGATCTCGTGCTTGGCTGCTGGTCGGTTACGGAAAGCGTTTGACCGGCCTCCTCCCTCTCTTCCCACCTTTGGATCCATCATTCAACGCCAGTCGGTTCTTCGCAGCGCCATGGCCAAAGCTCCGCACGGCACGCCTCGACACCTCACTCCCAATTTTCCCTTTTTCTTGATCCGTAACTCCATCATCCTTGCAGCAGCGGCCATCCCTTGTTTGGACAATTCTAATCTGGCAGTCAACGGGCCCAGGAGTGAGGGAATTGGGCTCTGTTGTCTCCTTGTTCCCGTACACCACCCCTTGTTTCTCCCCAGATGCGCGTGCGCCACCACTACGAGACCCACGGCGGCCGAGTGTCATCGGCAGCTCTTAGATGTCCAAATCCCGACTTGTTACCTTGTTACTTCTCGATTTGACCCTGGTGCTACGCCTGCTCTGACAGAGTAGTATCGTGGTTTGTTGGCGCCAATACTTTGTCAAGCCATACGACATCAACATGGGCTTGCCGCTGCCGCTGCCTGCCATTATCACAGGGTCCTTCCCCACACGGGCTTGGCGACAGAGGTTCAAAAAAGAAACAACCCATCAATCTCTCTTGCTCCCTCCCTCTCAGTGGCGGCGCCACGTTCTGACGTACTCGCTCGTACGAGGAGAAACACGCCCAAGGGAGGCTGGCCCTGCCCATTGCAATCAGACCTCCATCTAGTTGCCGTGATAGCATCCATTGGCTCGTCTATTCGACCAAAGCCCACACCTTTCCCCTTCCCTTCTCCCAGTTCACTCCGCCCTTGTCCACTCCCTGGAATCTGGCTCTGCCTGGTGCAGATCAACCGCCATCCATCGAGAAAGGAAGACAACCTGCATTCCCTATTTGGCCTGCAAAAGAAACATCCCCTCGTGTTTCTCATCTCTCTTTGCTCTCCCTCTGCAGCTTGATATTCATCAACGAACCCAAACCTTTGACTCTCCCAAATCTCACCCGCACCTGAGTAACGCCTCTCAGGCCTTAGCTTGCCCTTCCTCTCCCGAGGCTGGAAAAGTATTCCCACCTTTGTTGCGGCTACGTTTGTTAGCTTCTGTCAGTCAGTTTATTCGCACGCCATCCCTCCATAATTCTACCTCTATTTGCGCTTCTGCTGCATGGCCGATAGATGTTGGCTTCTTGCTTTGCCGCTGACCTTCATTTCCCTCCCTTCGAGCAGCTCGCAAATGCACGTAATCGAACAGCTACGTCTCCACTGTTGCCAATAAGCAAAGCCATCCGTCGACTTTGTTCCGTCTTTTAGACTTGGTTCCTGAGCCACTGGCAATTACACCAGTGGACTAGTGTACGTCTGCTCTCTGTCATAGCTAATTTCCATGCCGTTGTCCTTGCATTTTCATGCAGATTCGCATCTTTGAATCCCTAAACCTTACAATTTTCTCTCGTTGGGAATCTAGTTAAACGGTAGAGCCCTGACCAGAAAGTAGGAAGCACACAAGAAAAAAAAAACCCACCCTCAGCCCAACCTAAGCGCCTTCAACAATTTCAATTGCTGAGAACTTATTTATTGTGTACAGACCCAACGGGCGTTCTTCACCAGAAATAGCTATTTAAGCATCGATTTGCCTGATTGAAGACGTGAACTACTGAAAGGGGATAGCAACATCTCCCTCGCAGCATATCTGATTTCTCACATTGGAATGCCACTGTCTCTGTTGAGAATCGGAACGGTTCTCCGCCACTGCCAGGATTTCCCAGCTCCCAGTAAGATTCCTGGCGACCCGTCCAGTGTCTCACCCACCCCCCCCCCCCCTTGACTAGAGAAAGAAGCAACTAACAAAGCGTCACTGACAGGTCACGACAACAGAACAAAAGCACTGGTCTTTACCTTAGCTTCTGGGGTAGTAGCGTAGCAAATCTCCGAGAAGAAAGTTACTTGTGGGAAGGACACCCCTCCTGGCTCACTGACCCTCGCTGGTTAAGACCTCGTCGAGACCAAGCTTAAACAGCTCCTTGGAATCACTTTTGACCAAGACAGAGAACCTCTACTCTTTCAACTCCTCACCTTGGAAAATCTCGTCCACCATATCTCTCCCTCACTCCTCCCACAGCTTCATGTCTGTTGTCAAGTTCCAGTCTCCGTCATACACACTTTTTGAGGTGAGTCCAATCCCAAGACCATGTTCCAGTATGAGTTTGGCGAGGAGGACGAAGTTGAAACGTCTTTCTGTTTATGACCGTTGCTGTTTCTCTCTACCTCCATGGCAATTCCAAGATGGCCTCGTGACATCGTCGCATCATTGAGTTGAAGCAAGAATCACATTCACTAACGCGACATGTCCCGCAGCCAGATTTCCACACAGAGAAGCCCATAATCATCGGTCTGGAGGACAGCCTCGAGTCTCCCGACACCACAGCACTTCGGTACGAAGAAGCCGTTCGAGCAACAACCGGGGGAGACCTAAGACGGGACTCCCCGCCTAGCAACTTTGCAATGGCTACCTACAGCAAGGCCCAGCTGCCATCAATGAATGGTACGTTGAAAGAGAACACCGGCGGTCTAGTCAATTATTGAGATAAACTGGCAATGCCCGTACTCTTCCTTTGGGTTTTCATATTCCGTGCAATATGTCCCATATACGGGACTAAGTGCGACTTAGTGCTAACGACTTCGCCACTTTGGCAATTTACAGGCTACGATGCTACACGATATCAAGACGCGTCCTACGAACAATATCCTACCCAGACATTTTCTACACAACAGACCGACAAGTTTGCCCAACTTAACCAACAGTCTTTCGCTAGTAACAATGCCGTGGCACAGTATATGCCCGCCGGGCCGACAGTGCTATCTTGTCAGCCAGCATCGGGCATGTTTGGCACAAAGGTGTTTCTGAAGATTTCCTCGCAGTATGACCTCTTCTCCATCTCATCACCAATGCCCTATTTCTTTCTTTTATTTGGCACAGAGAAGTGTCCCGTGCAGGACCTCGTTCGGGATACACAAGATAACAGTGCATTTGTCTACTCATTCAGTGCAGATGCACCCCAACTCTTGATCACAGGCAGCAACGTGCCTCTGTCATTAGTTATCGAAGGACCCTCAGGAGAAGAGATCTCGAGGACTGTTGCTGGTACTTTTCAGTATTTGGAAGGGTCTGGGGATGATATCACGCGGACCGACAAACTCCCAAAGCATGAGACTTCAGCACCTGCCCCTGACGTCGATCAGCCGAGTGCCTCACCAAAGACAGTAGAGGCTCCGACTATGCCATCTGCGGCTCCTACAAATACTTATGATTACCCGCCCCAACATGGCCAATATGCAAACTCCTTTCCCCAAGGCAATAGCGATATGATTACCACGTACCGAAGCACCAGCTTTACTGACCCACACTACCACCGGCGGACGGCGCCAGGTTGGAGTGGGTACGGAAGCACTTTGCCGGGCACAGGGCGAAGTCCTCAGGGACTGGAACATTCTTCGATGTCGGGTCGGCCTAATCTGACGCCCCTGCCGATGCCATCATCTTCGGCAGGCAGTGCCACACCGCAGCTAATTCGAACAAGCACCATTGCCAACGCTAGTGGAAATGGCTCCTACCATCCGATGTCTCTGTACTCCAGCAAAGCGATCCTCAAAATCAATGGCAAGCTGGACACTATGGCCGAGAAGTGGACTCAAGAAGAGTGGGATAACCGCCGCCGCATCGTCATGTTCCGGAAAACACAGCAAGGCTCTACGTTATCAGCTAGCTTCCGCCCTGTTCCTGTCAACGAGAGACCACCCAACAGTATCTGCATCTCATGCATCTGGTGGGCGGAGAAGAGCGAGTGCTATGTCACATCTGTGGATACCATTCACCTGCTTGAACAGCTAGTCGCGGCACCTAACCGGTTTAGCGTGGAAGAGAAGAATCGCATTCGTCGTAACCTGGAGGGATTCCACCCGCTCACTGTATCCAAAGCAAAGGCTGAAAGTGAAGAATTCTTCAAGATTATCATGGGTTTCCCCAATCCCAAACCTCGTAACATCGAAAAGGATGTCAAGGTTTTCCCATGGAAGATTCTCGAACCCGCACTCAAAAAGATCATTGGAAAGTACAGCGCAAGCCCGAGCAGTACCCTTCCGCCAGCCAGCCTGATGACTCCTGTGAGCGCTGCGCCCTATGCCACCTTGCCCACGCCACCAGGCCATGGCATGGGATCACAACATAGCATGCCATCACATGCTGACCCCCATGGGCAGTACTCCGTGCATTCGAGCCACAGCGCTTCTCATCATGAGGCGATTCCTTCTCCACGATCACTCTCAGGGTCCCAGCCATCATGGACTTCCTATACAGCTGCGCCTGCATATCCGGCCACCACAGCTCGGGCCTTAAGTCCGAGTCTTCGACACCATAGCCCACAGCAACCGCCCCCTATGCGTATTAACACAAATACAGCACAGTTGCCAGCTGTATCAACATATGATTCTAGGACTGCATCGGCTGGTGGCTATGGAAGTACTGGTCTTCATACGCCGATCAGCCATCACCCATCAACCGCCACACCGCCAAGATGGGATGCTACACCCGCCAGCTATCCTGACAGCTATCCAAGTCTGACGGCCCAGCAACCCTCGACTGCGCAGTCAGTGTACAACACCCCAGCCTACGGCGATGGATCGCAGCGTCCATAAAATGCGCGTGTGTTCTTGCTAAACCACACTCGGAGCTTAATGCGATTCCCAGCTGAGTGGTGCTGCTCATCAGCGACCGTTTGTTTTGATCCTTTGCGGTCTATTTCAATTCTTTAGCCACCGCGAGCTCACGATTATGTCGGGTGTTGTTCAGTCCCGTGAGCGGTTGAGTAGTGGAGGTGGGTCATGTGCCTGAACTGATGTCCTATCAGGAAGTGGCATGAGACGACAAGTCTGCCACGCCAAGGAGCTGGGACATCACAACCGGAAACATGGCCTGCATGACTGTTCGAAAAGTGCCGGCATATTCTGGCACCATGCACAGTGAAGTTCACGGGTGTGGGTCGCGGTTGAGGGTCGCCCATTCTACAGCGGCTCAGCCTTATTTATGAAACAGTGCGAGGAGCAATCAAATTATTGACTGCGCCAGATCTTGATAGACTTGGTGTGGAAATCTTCTTCCGCTTACGATATTTTGTCTTCACGTCATTTCGATTTTGCGATTTTTGACTACAGCAGCGTGAATAGCTGCGTCATGATGCGTACCCCAGCGGTATTTACGTGAAGAAACGAGTGTGTCGGTAATCGTCCGAACATGTTGATTTATTGTTAATGGATTTGTTTATGGTGGAATGCGAGTTTTGGACTCCCTGTCCTGTGTCCGGATTAACGGTTATATACATCATAGACGTTGGGATTGTGTCGTGGGATATGTTTGGATTTTGGATTTTCTTCATAATTTATTTGGCAATCTTGTCTAGAGGAGGAGCGTATTGGGGCTTATTGTTTTATTTTTAAGTAGGCATTATACCCTTTTTGTGTGCGATATCAGATCGTTTCTTCCACAATCTTTTTCTTTTGTTTGGTATTTGCCAACACTGTCTGTCGGGGGTGATGGAGTGGTTATGTGATGAGTACGAAATCTGGTCTGGTCTGGGTGGCAGCGATGGCAAGGGGATAGATTTCAAAGAGAACTCTGGAGCATTGGAATGGAACAGTGTCATCCACATTATGGTGAGACAAGGTTGAAGCACACGGACGGAATGGCCCATGGAGGGAATAAACGGGAAAGCACGGGATGGTTACAATGTTGATAATAATAGTAATAATAATAACGCACTCCTTTCTTCACATGCTATACGTCTTTTAATATTTTTAAGAGCTTGTGCATGACTGTCGATGAGCATTTGAGCTTGTCATGACAAAAGAAAAAAAGCCCGATGAGTTCATTTGCATCAGGCGGAAAAGAAAACTGGACGAGTCACGAGGTCGCTGATGCAGGAACGTGGTGGACTAGACTATCTGTCCTTGCAAGGAAGATATGTATGTATATATGGCTAGACATTTTGTCGATCTGTCTCATTGGGGCATGACTCTCGCTTCTGCTTGGCTCAGATGCCAGACGAGTAAAATTGACATGTCACTGGGAGTATCTTCATAATTACTTAAAATAGATGGGGGGGGGAATGCCGGGGACATTGCTTGCGTCGATCTCGATGATGTTACTGTCTTTCTCTGGGGTGAAGTGAGAGCAGTGATGATCTATTTGCTTTTGAAGGCTGGGTATAAAAAGAGAGACGTACATATGTGATGTGTTAGGTCTAGGAATGCTAATTCATTCATTCACGCCCTCCAGGCTGGAGGCACCTTAAGTAGCTTTGTGAGACGCATGGTTCAGATATGCCTGATATTGGTTGTGCTTTTGTTATGAAGGGAGAGTCTCTGCACTCCGACGGTTGAACTATCGGCGAATTCATAGAGGTATATGGCTACTTAGATGGTATTGCCGCGCCCTGCTCTGAAAATGCTCTATTCTATCTTCTAGCGGATCTTGGTTTGGAGGTTTTTTTTTCGGACGCGTCAACTCCGGGATGGAGTGTTTAGCCTGAACTAAATATCAAGAGGTCCTGAAGATCATATTGTTAGATTGAGAGGAAGCATTAGAAAGGGAAAAGTAAAGATATCCGTGAAAGTTTTATATAGGTGGCTTCGCAAAAGCAAAGAGCGTAACGTTTCTTCTTCTTCTGAGAAGAGGCTTCAAGCCGTTCTATACTATAGTAATAGCTCTCTTGGTCCGCAAGGAATGCCAAGCAGACTTGCGGTTTCCATCAACATCAAACATCCCCAGCCTCACATATGAGCCCTCTCCCTTTGTAGATTTACGTAGGACTAGGCCGACGTCTGCTTTTTGCCCTGTTCCGGTGACACTCCTACCGGTGCCAAATTGAAAACAGACCAGCTGCGTGTATGGCAGCTGATCAACATCATGGTCGAAGTAGATTGTCATTCCTGGAATCGTATGCTCTACAGAGTAGCACTTGGCTGCGAAGGCTGTTTTCACCGTGGGCCGATCCTCGTCGCTGGAAGCGGAGAGAATATCGTCTTCTGATATTGAAATTTCCGCAGTCCAACCAATAAGGGTGACCTGCCCACCCGTGACGCGCCCAAAACGATCTGAGCTGCTGGCTAGATTGGCAGATGCGCTTTCGATACTCACTTCGATACCACTTTTGATCCATTCTTCTTTGCCGTCATCACCAATAATGGTCGTCCAAGAGCCGCTAAACCACGACTCTCCATAGAATAACACTGGGCCATCATAGGCTGTCCATGCCCAGGAAGGAATTCCTTCATCGGTTGGTCTAGGTGGCCATTCATCTGATGGAAGTGGCTGCTGGTTTGCCGTTTTTACTGGAAACCACGAGAGACCCTTTAGGAGATTACTTTTCCAGATCCCAGCTAGGTAGATATCGTCTGGCTCGTGCCATTGAGCGATAACTGCAGCAATACCCGATATTGCGGGCAATTTGTCCGTGGTGACTGACAATTTCTTTTCGGAGTAGGCCTCCGCGATCTTGTCCCATTTTTGAACCTGTTGCTTCACGCCAGTTCTTGTGTTGGAATACGTAAACTTGTCCTGGTCATCTAGCACTCTGAATCTCGACAGGTGTGGTGCCAGCTTTTCATTGGTCTTTTTGGATTCGAGATCTGGCTCGTCCTCGCTAGCTGTGCATTCACGGCATTCCCAGAGGAGCCGGTCACGAGTGAAATGTAACAGCCTGGGCGAAAGCTCACGCTCCTGGAGACACCACCCGCGGGAGAAGACTGCACCGTGTTGCAGTGATTTGATCCAAGGACCAAAGTTGGGATAGATTGTCACCTCAGCGTCAGGAGGATCGTCAGGGAATCTGCCCCGGATAATGTCCATGATACTGATTCGTTGATAGGGCTCGTATCTGTTGGTCAGGGTGAGTTTACAGGGCTGAATTTTGCTGACTTCTCGAGGCAGAAAACAGCCCCCGTCGCCGTCTGGTGAATCAGATGCCTATGTCCAAAGTAAGAAACTACAGATGATGGGGCGTGACATAATGATTGTGCCATACCGCAATAGTGCAATGAGCCCTTGAGTATATGAGGTGCATGCGGCTACACTCTCTAGTGAAGTCATCCTTGTCATCTTGGATAATGCACAGGGAGTCAATCCAAATATATTGATATCCAAGTCTGCGCGTAGTTTCCATCGCCTCGGTGAACGTCTTTGGTAGCTCGGCGATATTGAGACGTTCAAGGTGAGTGACTAGGTTTTCTTTTGTGGTTTTGGGGACTTGCTTTCCTTGCTGCGTCCCCCAACAATGGCTGAGAGCCATGTATCTAGTGGTGTGGACATCAAGGTTTTGGGTTGATGGCACCACTAATCTCGGATGTATAATCCCATCTTCATCGGTGTTTAGGTAGATGAGTCGTGTGGGGAGGAACTTGTCTTGGTGAGATGGTTGACATGATTGATGCTCCTCAACACATGTCTTTAGCCATTTCTGAGCCATGACGAAGTTCTCGCTGCAATCAGCCTTACTGTTTACAATGTCTGCAGTACAATTATTAGTCGAAGGCTCAAACGATGTAAATGGTTGAAGCAGCTTACTTCGACGGGCACCGTAACCTAACCCTGCTAGTTCCCAATATACGCCGCCGGTCCGTTGCCCATCGGTAATGATCATTTCTCCCTCTTGCGTGACCTTTACTGCAACTCCTTCTAGATTATGGTCTCGTGTCTCCCTCATAGGATGCAATAGCATGTTGTGGCCTTTTCCCATAAACTGTTTGGTAGCCCAAAGAGGTTCGGCTCTATCAAGAACGCCCAAGAAGATGGTGCATAGCACACAACCTGCTGCACTAGACTGATTCAGTTTGCTGAGAGCATCGTTGCCCTCAGCCAGCATGTACATTCCCAACCAGGCCTTGCCATCTTTGAATCTTGTCGCTTTGGCATCAAGTGGGAGAAAGAGGTCCAGGGGTATCGCCTTGCAAGCGCTGCAAATCATTGTGGTGTCTTGAGTTGGTTACGACTCTAAGTCAATGGAAGACGAAAAGACCATAACCAAATTCCAATATTGCAAAACACTCTTCAAGAAAGATTCAAAGACAACTTGCACAGTTGGACCCTTCATAGGATGCAGTCTGCGGGGGAATTTAAGCTTAAGATGTGGGTTGCGACCAGCTGAGCCCCCACAGGCGAACTAGAGAGGTTTTGGGAAAGGGGGTTGCATCGTATTCCGGGCTTCTTTCTACCGCAATCGAAAGCTTTCCGTGGTGCCGAAGAAGGGCATTGGTTGGTTCAGAGATGATTGGAGCGTTCAACATCTCCCCGGTTGACATGTTTGCCAGAACAACAAGACGCGGACTATCTCTCACAAAATTAGATGGTGGTGGGCCATAGTCGAGAGACTAATCTAGTCACATTGCTAGAATGGGCGCCCTTCTGTATAGAAGTTTGTGAAGGAGGCAGTTTTATGATGGCTAAGTCATTGGAGCCGTTGTTGTCGAGGACTGGTGCGGGATGTTTTTGGCTATGCTTAGTGTTGATGACCGACGTATGGAAGTTTTGAAGTAGAGGGTGGGAGAATAAGTATATGGCTGTCGATCAGCTCGCTGCCTATTACTCCGAAGCCGCAAGGCGGGCGAGCAGAGTCGAGGGTGTCTTTCCATTATCGTGGCATAGCATCGATGTGTTGGGAGATATTTTGTAACGTGTAGGAGGTGCGTGATGCTATTTAGGGACAAGAGTTGGGTCAGTTGTCAAAGGTCACCAATCCATCACAACTCATATCCGCTGTGGCAGCACCGCTAAACTGCGTCCCACAGGGCTTCGAGCACACGGAGGGCTCCAGGCTATTTGTTATCGCGGGGCCGGGCACCTGGGCACCCATCTGCTGGGCTTATAGGGCAACTGGCGCCGTGTGGACCACTGGCCCAACAATTGCGGGGGCAGCCCTGCAGCCCTAGAGGGAACGGGCGGACTCCAGTTAGGGCCTTTGGGGCTGCTACAGGGCTCCAGGGCTCCAGGGCTCTAGGGCTACGTAACAGTCGGCCATCCGATAACCCGGGTTGGGGTTTGCCTGCCGCCCCAACGCGCGCGCTGGTGCTGGACCACTTCTCACCAAATCCCATGCATACCATCTTTTTAGGAACACCACGATCGATCTGTACCAACAGCCGCATCTACCGGCAGGCATAAACCCCCTCTCTTCTATAGGCTTGATGCTTTGTGTGCATTGACAAGTCTCTTCCCCGCCTCTGCCGGTGCTGGTGGTGGTGCTGATGCCAACCCCTCCCTCTTCCTCTGGTCCGACTCCCTCAACTAGCTACTGATGCTTCCGATAAGTGTTGGCTCCTCTCGGACTCTGCGCTTTGCCGCCGCCTCTCGACATTTATCCTGCCTCTCCCAACAAGCATCCCCTATAGCTTTTCAAGGCTCCCTTCGCTTCTCTCATACTCGATTCTCAAGCAGTGGCGGCTCTTCCTCCTCATCACCATCCTCCAACAATCCTACCTCGTCGACTTCAAGACCCCCCAGACTGCCAGGCATGGCTGAGAACGATCACGATGTTGAGCGCTATCTGAGCCAGAGCCACGAACGCATCTTCGAAAATAACCGAAAATGGGCTGCCGAGAAGGCAAACACTGACCCGGGCTTTTTCGCTCGGCTCTCTGCAGGCCAGGAGCCCGAATATCTCTGGATCGGATGCAGTGACTCGCGAATCCCTGCCGAGCAGATTACTGGTCTTGAGCCCGGCGAGACATTTGTCCACCGCAACATTGCCAACCTTGTCTGCAACACCGATCTGAACGTTATGAGCGTCATCAATTACGCTGTGCGGCACTTGGGCGTCAAGCACATTGTTGTCTGTGGACACTACGGCTGTGGTGGTGTCAAGGCTGCCATGACCCCCAAGGACATGGGCTTGTTGAATCCCTGGTTGAGAAACATTCGTGATGTCTACAGGCTGCACGAGACGGAGCTTGATGCTATTCCTGATGAGACGAAACGGTACAATCGCCTGGTCGAGCTCAATGTTGTTGAGCAGTGTCGCAATGTCGTCAAGACGGCTGCTGTCCAGCAGTCCTACGCAAAGAACCAGTATCCCATTGTCCACGGCTGGGTTTTTGGCTTCAACGATGGCTTGATCACAGACTTGAAGATTGACTTTAAGGATATGCTGCAAAAGGTGCAGAAGATTTACAACCTGACGGACTGAGGTGGCTATGTTATGTGCAGAGGAGGGCCAAGAGCAGTCAGTCTATTTATATGATTATGAATAATGTTAAGAGAGTCATCGAGGCCCATATGAGGCCTCAGCATTCAAACCAAAACCACAAACAAACAAACAAACAAACAAACAACGGAGTTATTATATGCATCTCGTTAATGCCCCTTGTGGCTCCTCTCTCAGCATCTGTGATAGCGATCTTGTCAAGTTGCCCCGCGCCAACCGCCGAAATTCGGATGGCTTCACATAGCCAACATAGTTCACAATGATCGAGTTGAAACCCTCACATCTCCCTAAAGTGATGACAATAAAGAAAATGTATCAACGGACGTTTGAAGTTGGCCATCAAGATACTAGGTCACTTGATACAACATCAAGATGGAGAGATTCTGCTGCCATTGCCTCTATTTGAGTTCTGGATTACATGCGTATCTATACTGTTCTAGTGTACACTCCTCCAATATGGCCCCTATTCAACCGATACTTTCTCACTCGGTGTTTATCACCCTTATGGTTTTTGGTTAAGTCTTATGAAATTTCTGAAAAAAATATGACGCACACATGGCGATATATACAAAGTATCCTAAAAATTCCAAATCAACTCAGGCCTCTGCTGGACGATTTGTCGCATTCCCCTTAAATATGCTCTGCCTTGAGGCACTCTCCCCCGTATCCTTCCTGGAAATAGAAGCCCAAGTCTTGAAGCTCGACATGGATATGGTCTTCTTAAACTTGGGGCTATCCTCTCCCTCGGAACCACCCTGTCCCCAGGTTCCTCGTTGCACAGTCTTGTCCTCCAGCAGATGGAAGCGGCGCTTCACCAGCTTCCACAGCTCGATCCCCGTGACGTAAACCAGCGTGAAACCAACTGACAGCGCCCACTCCCAGGTTATGCCGGTGTGCTTGAAGAATTTGGTGTTGAGGAACGGAATGTACACAACGGGGAAGACAGATAGGGCGCCGATGACAACGGACCAGAACAGGAAGCGGTTGCTGTAGATGTCCTTGAAGAAAGGAAAGAAGCTGTCATCCTGTGGATTGAGTCTGAACATGGATCGGCGAAGGCTCTTGAATTCCCACGCAGAGATGAGGATCAACCAGGTGAGTTCTGCGAATGTCGCTGCTCGTGCTCTAAACACCGCGCGACAACCATCCGAGAACTCAGTGTTACAGTCCGCGCCGAGATTCCCCCCATTTGCTCCATAAATAACAATGCAGAAAGTACAAAGCGTGCAAGCGCCCATGAGGATGCCATACACAATCATGTCAATGATGATCTGGTTCGTAAACACGCCGCGTTTCTTATCCTGCGGCGGCTTGCGCATGACATCCTGCGCGGCGGCTTCTCGGCCCAGCCCAAACGCCGGGAAGGAAGACGTCACCATATTGATCCAGATGATCTGTAGAGGGGAGACAGGGAAGACGGAGAATCCCTGGCTGTCGACAAAGCCGAGACCGACAACCAGGAGAATGACCTCGCCGACGTTGGAAGCGAGGAGGTGCAGGACGAATTTCTGGATATTGTCAAACATGCGGCGGCCTTCGCGGATGGCTGCGACAATGGAGTTGAATTTGTCGTCTGTGAGGACGATTTTGGCAGCGGATTTGGCGACGTCGGAGCCGGATCCCATGGCGATGCCCACGTCTGCGCGGGACAAGGAGGGAGCATCGTTGACGCCATCGCCCGTCATGGCCATGAAGGCGCCGCGCCGACGAAGGGCTTCAATCATGCGAGTCTTGGTGTCTGGCGCGCAGCGGGCAATCACCAGCGGAAGCTCCTCCAGCGCATCGATTTCTTCGTCCGTCATCTTATCGAAGTCGGTTGCCTTCTGGACAATGGAGGCGGCAACGCTGCTGGGGAGAATGCCCAAGTTGCGGGGGATGATGCCGACTTCCTTGGCGATGGCTTTGGCTGTCTCGGGGTGGTCTCCGGTGAGCATGTGGACTTTGATGCCTGCCTGAGAAGATTCTGCGATGGAAGCTTTGGTCTCGCGTCGAGGAGGGTCATAGATGCCCGCGAGGCCGAGGAGGATCAAGTCCTGCTCAACAGATGAGCGGAGCTGCTCTTCCTCTGTTGCTGAGGATGAGGACTGCTTGGCGCTGAATCTCCCATCCCAGGGGCGGTACGCAATGGCGAGGACGCGCTGCCCCTGCGAGGCAAGAGAGTTCATCTGCCCCAGTACAGACTCCTTGAGCTTGTCATCCATAGGCTGCTGTTCTTGCCCCGTGCCAATGTGCGAGCAGAGGTCGAGGATGCGCTCCACAGCTCCTTTGGTGAAGACCATGCTGCTCTGGGGCTCGATGATGGAACCGTTTTCCCCCTCGGGAGCATCATATATCACAGACATGCGCTTGATGGAGCTGTCGAATGGGAACTCGGCGACTTGCTTCCAGCCCTGGCTCTCAAGTGTCTTCTTGCCATATTCGAAACGATGAGCAAACACCTGGAGCGCAATTTCCGTAGGCTCGCCCGTCGTTTGCCATTTCTCCTCTTCCTTGTCGAATCTGACAGTGGCAAGATTGCATAATGCAGAAGAAAGCAGGAAGGCTCTGAGCTGATCCGTCATCTCCGTGTCCGATTCGGCACGCACAGCTTCTTTAGCTGACTTGACGTTGAGTTTCTCATCAGGAACGTCAAACTTGAGGACCGCGGCGCTCCTCTCCCTGTCGTAGTCTCTCTTCTGCTCCTGTTCTTCTTCTTCGGCTGCCTGCGGTTCATCTTTGCTCTGGGAGTGCGTGACTCGCCCCTTGGTAGGGTCACTAGGGGATTGCGAGTCGTGGACTGTGTACACGTGAGATGAGGGAATCCAAGCCTGTCGAACTATCATGGCGCCTTCGGTGAGAGTTCCAGTCTTGTCGGAGCAGATGTTGGTGACGCCACCAAGAGCCTCGAGAGCGGATAGGTCCCGCACGACGACGTTGGCCTTGCGCATGACGGTTACGGCAACGACCATGGTGATTGTGAGGACTCTGCGTCAAAATCGGTTAGTATATGGCGTACATGTATGTATGCTGAGTAGGGGGGCTGGGGCTACGGAGAACTTACGCGACCAGCGACTCGGGGATGATGGCAATGCCAAGAGACGTAGCATATATGATGACTTCGTTCCTCAAATTAAAGTGGTTTACACCAAATACCACCATGGCAAGGATGATGGCACAGCCAAACAAAACATACGCCAGTGCCGAAAGCTTCCTTTGCAACGGCGTACCTACAGTCAAGCCCAGAAACTTGCCGATACCATCATAGATTCGCTTGGACAATCCGACCACAGGCTGTCTCTTGCCGTATTTCCTCCAATTCATGGACCGGCCTGCCTTGCGTTGCTTTTTCGTAGTAGATGCGGCAATCTTGCCCACCTCGGTGGACATGCCTGTAGCGGTGACGATGCCGCGACCTCGTCCCTTTTGGACGACGGTGGTGGCGTAGGCCATGTTGATTCTATCGCCGATGCCGATTTCGTCTTCAGACGTTGCAGTCTTTTCGGAGCCGTGGGCAGTGATGTTGTTTGCGGTGATCTTTTCGACGGGGATGGATTCACCCGTCAGTTGGCCTTCTTCACAGGCTAGGTTCATGGCTTCGAAGAGCCGCAGGTCCGCAGGGACGGTGTCGCCCATTTTGAGAAGCACAATATCTCCGGGTACGACTTCTGGGCTATTTCTCCAATGTTTAGTTAGAGTCGGGCGGGGGAAAAGAAATGGTATATCACATCATTATTTATAGGGACTTACTTTGGTATGACCTGTGTTTTCCCATCACGGAGAACCATGGCGCTGGGGGAGGACAAAGCACGAAGCGCATCCATGCGTTTTTCAGCGCGGTATTCTTGCCAGAAGCCGATGGTGACATTCAGGACAATGACACATGCAAGGACGCCTCCCTCGATGTAGTCTTTGATCCCGAAACTCAATGCCATGGCAAATACCAATACCTAACCGCCATACACGTACGTTAGTCGACTTTTGATTTGATTCGATTCGGGGTGTCTCGAAAAAAAAAAAAAAAAAAAAAAAAAAAAAAAAAGAACCCCCCGCATTTATAAAATGGCACTCACAATAATCATAGCATTCAGTAGCTGCTTCGTGAGAATGCTATACCAGGGGATAGTGCCTCCCACATCTAGTTCATTGCTCGGGTACTTTGCCTGGAGCTGAGCCACCTGCTCCGAGGCGAGCCCCTTGTCGACATTGGTTCCGAGTGCCTCTGCCGTCTCCTGAACTGTCGATAGGAAGGGATGCTTGGTGAATTCAGCCATTGCCGCGGGGCGGGAACGCAGAGTAGTCGGCTGTGGGTGTCTCGAAGGGGTGAGGGGGAAGATGGGATGATGAGCGCAGGTACTTCATAGACGATGAAGGATAAAGGGGTTAGGCCGATGAATAGGCAAAGTAGACGTGTGGGAAGGAATATGAATATGTATTATCGTCTGGTTATATATCTGCGGTCTAATTATCAGACTTAGAGATATACAAGAGCATCTAGGATGTTATGACATGTAGGGTGTATGCTCGCTCCTTCGATATTGATAAGTCCTAGAGAGCAAGAACATACATAGTTCCAGAATTCGCGGGGGAAACCGCCCATATAAGTACTCGCTGGCTGCGCAAATACATCCGCTTGAAGAGCTTCCAACTCCGCCGGATAAGTATCGCCATGCCGAAGGAAACCTCCATGGCCATGTATCTCGACGGCCCACTCCGGAGGCTTGGGATTGCCTTGGCGCCGAGTATAAGTGGAGCCTGGACCGGCGCTGCTGAACTTTGTTTGTTCATGCCGCGACTGGATCTGGAGGAGGGGGGAATGGAGGCTTAGGAGTATTGTTGTAGGAGGGGGGGGAGAGTAGTTGTCTTCTCATGTGCCTAGGCTCGTGTCAAGGACGTGGGAGTCGCTGTTGATGGAGGCTTCCAGCCTTTTGCTAGTTCCTGGTTATGATTCAACGCTTTGACGGGGGTCTTTGAATATCACCGTATAACAAGAAACAGGAAACAGGAAACAGGAAACAGGAATCAAAGGAAACCATCATTGCAAGTATTCCATCATACAGTCAATCATCATCAGATAGCCAATGATGAAATCGTAGCCCATCCCATCACCACCACCGCCAAGGACATTCACCTCTTGGCAACGCGCGTCTCAACCAAACCACCAGACGCCAACCGAAAAGATCACGACATCTATTGACTCCCGCCAAGATCAACTCACTGCAAATCTCAGCGCATGTTTATAAGCTTATCTCATCACCAGCCAATGGCGCGACGTCAGCTCGCTATCTAACTTGGCGCCAAGGTCCTTCCACCAAACGGGGTGGCGATGGCTTTTTAGAATAGGACGGACAAGTCCCAATTACCCTGTAGTTGTTCGGATTCAGTTTTTTTTTTTTTTTTTTTTTTTGGCACATATGGCATTTGTGGCATTCGCGCCATCTGCCAAGAGAATTAGATTAGATTTCATACAAAGCTTAGTAACAGGAATTGAATCGAATCCCCCCAAGGATTTAGCCCAACGACGTCTCTTGGACTGAGCACACCCAACGAATCATGGTTCATGTCTCACATGAGGGCAAGGCAGATGACGGGCTTCGGAGATGTATCCCGTGGACGGGGCGGCGGAAACCTTCCTCTCCACCTAGACGGTGTTTGTTGCGTGATGATCCGCGGCATCTGCTGCTGCGCCACCGGCGGTCCGGGATCGCCGTGATAGACAGGACAGTGGCAGACTCCGGATTGAGAAGCGTTGAGATGGCCGGACGGCTCCGGGACCGGGGATCCGAGTACGTCCGTGGAGGGAGGAGACCTGTCATTGTCAACGGGCTTGTGAGATCGATCTGGACTCTAGGGCTATGTGAACTCAACGGCGAAATGCTGAGATGGGTAGGCATATAAAACAGAGATACCCCGAGAGATATGTTAAACGAAGCGATTATCAGGACACAAGCGCACCATGTCATCCCAAGCATCAGCACTCCTTCAAGACCCCTCCGACTTACACACAGCCTCTAATCTCCAACCATCAGGATCAACCACAAACGCCGCGAAGTAATTCCTCCCATAATTCGCCCTCACCCCCGGCTCCCCGTTCCCTTTCCCCCCATTCTGAATCCCAGCCCTGTAGAAGTCCTCAACGGCCTTCCTGCTCGTTGCGTTAAATGCAATATGGCTCCCTTTTCCCGGCGCGTGAGCCTCGTCGCCATACTCGAAGATGTTGATCATTTCGTGGGCATTGTCTGGTCCGTACCCTAGGGTGCGGGGGGGTGATGATGATGCCGACTCGTAGACGAGGTCAAGACCTAGAGGAGCTAAGAGTGCGGTGTAGAATGTTTTGGAGGTTTGGATATTCTTTACGCCAATGGATATGTGGCCGATGGGGCGCTCATGGATAGACATCTTGGCTGTGGGATGTATAAGGGGTGGTTGAGATGGAAAGGGGAGGGTTCACGTTGGTGGGTATGAATTTGGTGGTGCTACGTGAATGGTGGTTGCTCGGTACAAGGGGGGTTGTCTTATTTGAATATATCCAAGTAATAGCTTATATAACTTCTCATCCTGTGTGGTAACTGTTGTATAAATCATCTCTGGCTTTGAAAACACTGGGGGATCCACGATCAAAAGAGGGAGCTTTTTAAACAAGTTTCTGTAATGAACTATTATTGCTGCCAGGATGCATCAAATGTATGTGTCTTGAATGCATACTCTCTGTATATCTAACAGGATTCAAATATACGCTCTAAATCCCTGTCCATATATATACAATCGAAATTCTCTTACCCTCGAGCCAATAGCTTAAATGCCATATTTCATCCCAAAACAAATCTTCTCAATCATTAAGCCCATAAATGCCATCAACTCCGTTCGAAATAATATAATATATCACTTATTTTCTTCCCTCCATATCGGCAATTCAAGTTCTCCGTTTGTTCACCTAGAACAGCCCGAAAAACACCACTGCGGCAATACCCGCCCCTAAGACCACCCGCCCAGGAACCATATTCAAGGCCGCCGAGCTTGTCGGCGCGACCCCGGTGGCACTGAAACCCAAATACCAGGACCCGATATCTGTCAGCTGTCCGGCATTATTGAGGAACGGCGCGTTGGCGCCTACGTTAGACGTGTCGGAGCGGAAAGCACCAAAGTAGGTATACCGGCCGATGTAGTCGAGCTTGTCAAAGTAGTCGAGGGTCTGGTTGAAGTATTCTTGGGTGGTCGGTAGGTCCTGGTTGGCGTAGGCATATTCCGTAATCCAGATGGATGCATTAGGCCATCTGCGAACTTGTTGTTAGTATATATACAACCTCGTTGAAACACGAGCTCTCGCCACTGGTTAAGGTACACTTACGTCGCTCGCCGTTCACCAATATGAGACGCCAACCCTGCAAAGTTGTCGTACCAATGTACAGGCAGAAAATCCCACGTGCAATTCTTCTTGTGTCCTCCCGTGCTCACCAACGCAGAGCAGTTTCCCATGAACTGCTTGAGCCATCCCAGACTGTCTGACCCGCCCGTACAAGCCGGCAGACCCAGCTTGACGCCCATCTGACCCAACGGCTCAAAGTTGGCGACCCAGGCCTGGGCTGCCTGACTGGGCTGGATATTGCTGCCGCCTTGGCTGGATGGGGCGTTTGGCTCGTTGAAGCCCAGCACGTGGGAGATGTTGGTGCCTTGGCTGATCAGGTTCTTAACCTGGTTGAGGAATGTGGTGTCGTTGAGGTTGTCCGTGACACCCCACATCATGGGGATGAACTCGAACTTGTCCTGCGAGACGGAGGAGTACGCAGGCGATGGTAGCGATTGGTAGTTGTAGTACCAAGTCAAGTCGCTGCCAGACTGCACCCATATCTGATTGTCCTGGGCATATTTTGCGTTTGGCGTAAACACGAGACCACGCTTGTCGGACGAGGATGCGCAGGCGAGGCCATCGAAGCTGGCTAGCAGAGCGAGGAGAGAAAGAGCCAGGTTGGCCATTGTCGATTAGTCAAAGAAGATGGCGCGCTAGATCACTGCTTGGAGCTCGGAGAAGCTATTCTTTGCTTCCCACGTCGTATTACTGAGAGAATTGAACCAATTCAAAGACTCTAAATCGAAGCGATGGTAATTAAGCAGAGGTGAAGAGAGGTTGGGTTTGGACGTCGTGGTATCGACACAGCGGCGAATGGCCAGAGCGACAGGGAACTTCCGCAAGAAAACTGGTATCCAGGGGATGAGGCGAGTACTTGGGTATCAATCGGTTCGTATGCAGTTCTCGGCGTCTTGGCGATTCTCAACAATGTCGTTCGTCTGTCGAGCAGCCCCGGTATTCACGAATCCAATTCCACGATGTCTCGTCCCCCAGGTCTCAACAAGAACAGTACAGTAACACGTAGCGGCATATAGATGTATATAAAAAGAGCGATACAGAAGACGAATTAAACGAAGGAAGAACAAGAAAGAAAAATCGCTGGGAATGATAACCGGCTGTGTCGGCTAGAAGAACAACATGCAGGAGATGGAAAGGGAAAAAAACGAGTTTAATAGAAAAAGAGCCTACGGAAGAAAAGGCACGTCTTCAGCCTCAGGTCGAGCTGAGCGCTAGCCGCCGGATCGTCCGATCGGGCCAAGCGGGCCCAGACAGAGCAGCTTTTGGTTTGATTTGCGCGGGGCGCCCACATGCAGGGATTAAATCCAATAAACAGCAACAGAATGCGGATGCGTATCCGATTAGATAAGAGAAGAGGTCCAGAACCAATCATGCGACGCTGCGGCAAAGATGCACCGTGGATCTAGAATACGGGAAACGTGTGGTTGGTTCCATGGCCATGGGTACCTATGTACCTTATGTATTCAATGGTTAAATACCCAAGGTGGGCAGGATCATCAGAAGTATGACTAGTATGACCTCTGAAGAATGAAGACTGGTTAGATAAATTACTGACCCTGTAAATAAATACGGTAAGTGGCATGAAACATCTGTAGATGCACCAAAACAACCTTAACCACTAATGGGGCGTCGCAGTGGGGGCGGGATTGTCTCGTCAGCATTGGCTTGGTGTGTCCCTCGACTGTCACTACCACGACACGAATAAGAGCTTCTTTATTTCCTCTCATCTGTAATTGATCTTTTTCTGATGTAGAGTATGTATGATGAAAAAAAAATAAAAGATAAAAGATAAAAAATAAAAAAAAATAAAAAATTAAATAGTTAAAGCTGGACTCAAAAAGCACGGCTAAACACTCGGACATGCCAAGTCGTCCAAATTAAAAGTCACAGACTTGGCAATTCAAACACGAACATGAAATCTGACGTGCTGGTAGGATAATCAATTCTGCGTATCGCAGCCTTCGTCTTTTGTAGCTATGAAGCCCAACAACTGGGCATGGGGGAGGTAGCATTCCCCTCGGATGGGCCTAATCGTAACTACATTAGGTACCTAGTATATATCATAAGCACTGGGAAAAAAGAATGACTCGCTTGAGAACTGCTGTTGTGATGATTCATTCGCTGCCGCTCACTGCTCATCTCTCTTCTACTACCAACCAACTTTTCTCAAAATGATTCTGATATATCACGAACTCTCTTCCGCATCAGCAAGAAATATCGCGCAGAAACGGCTCTCAGCTGATGTCAAAGCCCCCTTGATAGTCAATGCGGCAGTCCGAGCATTCGCTGACGCAAGGGCTCGCAGGCAGGCGACTGTTGCAGCCACAGCGAAGACTCTAGAAGTTAATGCGATTTCTAAATCCATTCCCTTTGTTGACGACACTTCCAGATATGGGACCAACAACCGACTTACCATGGCACGACACCCGTGGCAACTTCGCACACAAATCCGTGTACAATTCTCGAAGGATCGATGATATAATCAGGAATTTTCGAAGCAACTTCGTGACCCGATACCGAGGTGTGACTGGGTGTTGATCGAGCCATTAAAAGGTGACGCAATTCGGTCGAAGCGCCTGTTTGCCCTGATTAGAACTCAGGTAGGTATATGTAAACTAACTTTAAAATAGGTCCTCCTTCAGTCTGAAACTTCAGATGCTCTTAATTTTCGGATACCCGACGATACATAGGGGATTTTCCTCTCAATTGAAAATTGGCTGGCGCCTGCTGAAGCAGATATGGCTCCATCATATCTCTGCACACCATCTGGTGAGCGGCGGCGACTTATAAGTCTAAATTGTCATCATGGATGCCCCCTTTCAAAGTCGACTCGACAAAACCACAGGCACCACCAACTGGCGGTGGCAAGCACGAAAAATATAGAATGACAGATGGCATTGTTGATTAGTCTTCAACCGCACTGTATTAGCAGTTGGATGTCAGACTTTGTCTGCTATTGGAAATTGGGGCCCTGCTGACCGCAACCAGCCCGGAACTCGGTACATTATATAAGCTACATATGCCTCGGCTCAAACCCCACAAACCCCGACCGGCCAGCCCGATCAACCACCCATAATAAAGCCTGCGTCTCCCCAGAAAGTGGAATCGTGGAGTTTCAAACGTTTGAACCTTTTTTTTCTTCGTCCTCGTCTCGTCTTTGACGCCTCACATATCGCCCCTCGCCTCGATTTAGATACCCTTTTTCTCACAATGGCTGCCGAACGCATTGGTTCCATCATCAGGCACTTGGCCCCCGGGTCATCGCTTAACAACATGTAGGCTCCTCTCCAAAACCACCTACAAAAATATTTTGGTTGCTTTGCTGACCGATTTCCTCTCTCTCACTTTGCAGTCAGTCCAAGAACCCCGATGATATCGTCATCACTTATGCCGCTCGTACGCCCTTGACCAAGGCCCGCAAGGGTGGCTTCAAGGATACCAGCCTCGAGTACATTGTCTATGCTCTCCTGAAGCAGGTCAACGAGCGCAGCGGCATTGACCCTGCCCTCGTGGAGGACATCACCATGGGCAACGTCACCGAGCCCCAGGCCGCCTACAAGATCCGAACCGCCGCCCTCGCCGCTGGCTACCCAAATACCTCTGGCGCTAGCACCGTCAACCGCTTCTGCTCCTCTGGTCTCAAGGCCATTGCCGACATTGCCCACTCCATCTCCAACAACTCCATCTCAGTCGGCATTGCCGTCGGTGCTGAGAGCATGAGCCACGGCTCTCCCAGCGAGGAACTCGACGAGGCCGTCCTCAGCAAGACCCAGGAGGCGGCTGACTGTGTGCAGCCCATGGGCTGGACCAGCGAGAACGTCAGCAAGGACTTTGGCGTCGACCGCGTCAGCATGGACAAGTACGCCGCCGAGAGTTTCCAGAGGGCAGAGAGGGCCCAGAAGGCCGGCTACTTCGACGACGAGATTGTCCCCATCGTCACCAAGATCAAGGACAAGGATGGCAAGGAGCACGAGGTCACCCTGACCCAGGACGATGGCATCCGCCCCGGCACCACTGCCGAGGCTCTGGGCAAGATTCGCCCTGCGTTCCCCCAGTGGGGAGAGTGCACTACCGGTGGTAACGCCAGTCAGGTCACCGACGGCGCCGCTGCGGTTGTCCTCATGAAGCGATCCACCGCCATCAAGCTCGGCGTCCCCATCATGGCCAAGTACGTCGGCTCTACTGTCGCCGGCCTGGCTCCCCGCATCATGGGCATCGGCCCCACCGTTGCCATCCCCAAGCTGCTCTCCATCTACAACATCAACCTCAGCGACATTGATGTCGTCGAGGTCAACGAGGCCTTCGCCTCCATGGCTGTCTACTGCCGCGACAAGCTTGGCCTGGACTGGGCCAAGATGAACCCTAAGGGTGGTGCTATTGCCCTGGGTCACCCTCTGGGGGCCACTGGCGCCCGCCAGGTTGTCACTGGTCTTAGTGAGCTGCGGAGGACCAAGAAGAAGCTGCTGTTGACTAGTATGTGCATTGGTTCCGGCCAGGGCATGGCCGGTCTGTTTGTCAACGAGCAGGTTTAAGATGGGTTAGGGAGGATTATGTATATTTATGGATGTGTATCTCAAAATGGTTAAAATCACAGCGAAATATTTTTTTAGGCAATAAAAGTGTCAAGATGTTCAAATCCCTTTTTGCCTCTTCTGATGCGTAAGTGCGACATTGAATAAATGATTCTACCTAGCGCAAACACAGGCCTCGGTCGTCGGTTACTAGTGGTACAACTCAGTTCCCCCATCTAGCCTCACACAAAGAGACAGATGTAACCAAGACCCGCATGCAGGTGACGAGTCGGAGTCGAACGCTCTCGCGCATATGCATGACCACAAGAAACGTGGGGGGACGATCCAGGTGGAGAGTCGCAAGAGGAGGAGCAAACTCGACTTGAAATTCGAGAGTCCGATACAGGAAGTTGATTGTCTCAGATTGCGTGCAGCTCTGAGGTGACTGCTGTACTGTAGGTTGATGAAATCCTTCTAGGCAGTTGATGTGGCTTCCACTACCTACCTAGGTAGGTACCTAATGCCGGCATATACCGCTGTACCCTACAGCAGCATACATGTATCTGAGGTACCTATGCATTGCTACAAGCCTTTATCATTGTACTTTCAGATACCAACTATGCTCTAGCGAGGTGTAAATTTGATAATATAATCGATCTGAAGGCATATTTTTCAAAGAAGTTAAAAATAATATATCAGTGACTACCGTCTTATTTTTGTGGGCTTTTTCTCATCCTTTTCCCGCCCATCCTGGTGGCGGTCTGCACTTGGCCGCCGTATTCGCCGAGAGAACCCATTAAGTAATGGATGCCAACCCTGGTGGCAGGGTCTCCAGGGCTTCAATGACCGACCGCCTGTTGGAACTCCCAATAGCAGCTGGGCGGTTTTTCAGCAGGCTCTAGCGGCGGCTCCTAGGTTCACTCTCCAGTGCCGCCACCCTCCAGGGCTGCCTATCGCCCCCAAGGCCCACTGATGTCACCCACCAGCCTTCTCAACCCAGACGACAGGTGACAAAAGAATTTCCCTTGACAGCTTCCCTGGACTCGAATCTCCTCCACTTTAACTTTTTTTACCTGTTTCTTTACTCCATCCCAGACTTTTTCTGCCCCAGTAGAGACGTAAACAAGGGGTCCAGATTCTGCCCTTGATGGCGCAGTCTGTCGTGTCCAGCTGAATGTCGAAATAGCTCATGTCTGGAATATAGCCTGTTCTTTTAATTCCGCCCTAGGTCGAGTTAGCTCCAGCGTTGTCGCAATCCCAAACTCCGCCCGTTGCTCACGATCACGCATACATTCCACTACGACCGAATTCTATATCCTCTAGCTCCTACATGGTGCCGGCGATACAGCAGGCGGATTCGAGTATCATATAAGAAATGTCGGGGCCACCGCCACCGCCGCCTCCATTGAGTCGCGCCGACTCTTCGAAAGACCACCGTCCTATCCAGCCCAGCACCCTGCGACAGAGCCACACGCCAACGAGTCGGCCTGGCAGCGAAGACAGCAATCATGGCGACAATGCCTTGCCTTCCTCATCGACAGCTGGCGGTATATCCGCGAGTGAGTCTACGCCATTAATACAGGGGCATACAACACATCCAGCGCATTCAGGGCCGTGTAACCATGGCACCTTCAGCCCACGGCCCTCGACACCATCCCTTGGCATCTTTGGTAGAGATGTCGATAATGATGATGATGACGATGACGGTAGTGATACGGAAGATTCTGGAGCTTCGGGTGGAATATTGGATAAGGCCATTTCCTCCCTCGTCGGTAGTGATGACTGGAGGCGGTGGCTCATGAGAAGGGTACGGACAAAGAAGATGGGACAGAGTAGCGAACTTGCTGAGCAGGCAGGATTCCAGGATACTCCGCTTATGTGAGCTGCCCAAAACCACTCTCCCCGAGTTTATAAATAAATAAAGCTATGTACTGATGTGATGTGATGGCGATAGGTACTTGGCATACTATATCCCATGTCTGAACTGGATGCAACAGTACCAACTCTCCTACCTCAAAGGCGACTTTGTTGCCGCCGTCACGATGGCTTCCTTTTACCTGCCCATGGCATTGTCCTTGGCCGCCAACCTTGCCCACGTACCTCCGATTCACGGACTGTACGCTTTCGTTTTCAACCCTCTCGTCTATGCCATCCTCGGTTCAGCCCCTCAGATGGTCATTGGCCCTGAAGCTGCTGGGTCCTTGTTAGTAGGCACGGTTGTGAAGACAAGCGTTGACTCCGGCGGGGAGGGCTCAGAGGATAACGACCTCCTGCACGCCCAGATATGTGGCATCGTAGCAGGAATGGCTGGTGCAATGGTATTCATTGCCGGATTGGCGAGGTTGGGATTCTTGGACAGTGTGCTGAGCAGGCCCTTTCTCAGAGGCTTCATCAGCGCTATTGGCTTCGTCATTGCCGTGGACCAACTCATACCCGAGCTTGGTCTAGTTGACTTGGCGGAAGAGGAGGGTGTGAGCCATGGTAGCAGTGTTGAAAAGATTCGATTCATGATAGGAAATGTGAATGCGACACACCACCTCACATTTGCTATAGCAGGCATAAGTTTCCTCATCATCATGATCTTTCGGTAAGCTACTAAAGAGACCAGAACCAACCTTACACTGAAAATATGCTAACTTTCTGGTCCTCCCCTAAAAAGTGAGTTGAAGAGACGCCTTGAAAAAAGATACCCCGGTGTTGCCTACGTCCCCGATCGATTTATTGTAGTAGTCATCTCTGCTATCCTGTGTTGGAAACTCGACTGGGAGTCGCAGGGAGTCGAAATCCTCGGAACCGTAAGATCTGCCACCGGTGGTCTCTTTGCGTTCCGCTGGCCATTTCAGCTATCTCACATGGTACACATCCGGGCAGCCATGTCAACATCCTTCCTCATTGCGCTTTTGGGCTTCTTCGAATCTTCCGTCGCCGCGAAGAGCTTGGGTGGCAGTTCTATCCCGGGAATCGAGCTTAGCGCCAATAGAGAGATGATTGCCCTCGGTACGGCAAATCTCGTGGGGTCCATGTTTATGAGTTTGCCAGCCTTTGGAGGCTATGGCCGAAGTAAGGTGAACAAGACTACTGGGGCTAAGACACCAATGAGCTCCGTGTTTTTGAGTTTCATTTCGCTGCTGTCTATTCTGTTCTTATTGCCTTACTTTTACTACCTTCCTGTAAGAGACGTCCTCCCCCTAATCTAATAGCTTAGATGATCCAACACATATACTAACTAATTATATAGAAACCCGTCCTCTCATCCATGATCTCCGTCGTCGCATGGTCGCTAATAGAAGAGGCACCCCACGACATAGCCTTCTTCCTCCGCATCCGCGGCTGGATCGAGCTCGGCCTAATGGGCATCATCTTTCTCTCTACCGTATTCTACTCCCTCACCCTCGGCATGGCCCTCGGCGTGGGCATCTCCCTCCTCCTCGTCATCCAACACAGCACCCGGCCCCGCATCCAAATTCTCGGCCGCATCCCCGGCACGAACCGCTTCGAAAACCCCGAAGCCCAAGGCTCCAACATTGAATTCATTGAAGGGTGCCTCATTGTCAAGATTCCCGAGCCCCTCACTTTTGCGAACACGGGAGAGCTCAAATCCCGGCTGCGAAGACTCGAGTTTTACGGCACGGCACATGCCCATCCTGCTCTGCCGCGCATTCGTAGCCAGGAATCAAACCGCAACATCATCTTTGACATCCACGGCGTGACCTCCATGGACGGCTCGGGCACCCAAGTCCTCGAGGAAATCGTCCGTGAGTATCGGGAGCGTGGCGTGCGGGTCTTCTTCTCCCGTGGGCCTAGCCATCGACACCATCCCGTGTGGGTGCTCATGGAGCGAAGTGGTATTGTGGGCTTGTGTGGTGGCGAGGGGCACTTTGTCAATGATGTGGAGGAGGCTTTGCGATTGACAGAGTATGAGGAGAGCGTAGCAAGTAGCTTGGCAAGGTGATGATTTGGGTCGGAGGGGGTGGGAGGGAGGATTTGATAGCCAACTCGTGATTGATGAACATGAAGGTTACTACAGCATTTAGACAGACTGCATACGACCATTAATGATGTGCAGGCTTTTTGAAATTATACTTATTTGTGGCATTAGACATAGCGACTTGTTTATAGGCCAACCATATGCATTAGGCTAAATTGGATATTATATTGTCTAGATGTGTCTTGATATAGAGCTCGGGGAATTTGCATAATTATCAAACATGGGACAATTTTGAAATTATTCCGTCCGCACTCCGTCTTGATAAATCTGCAGTCTTTCCAAACGCTAGCCCTACTAGTCATGATGGTGTTTAGCCATAATGCATTATCTAGCCCACTATCTCATCCAGTCGGGCTACGGCCGCCCTCACAGTATCCATACCAGGAGCTTTGTCCTCAATGAAGTTATCGAGCTCAAACAGATGTGGCTGACCCACGGCGATGAAAAGAGAGACCTTACCGCTACCGAGGCAATCCCTCATATTCTCACTGACAGCTAGGGCCACATCGTCATCGTTGTCACCATGCAATATAACGGTGGGCGGCCACTTAGCCAGCCGTTCTTTGCTCGTGACCGTCTCACGAGCCCACTCGTATCCCGGATCAATGGGCCCAACAAGCTCATTCCAACCATTTATGTAAGTGTAATAGTCGTACAGCATACCCCGGGATGGATTAGATGGACCTGGCAGGCTGGCGAGTGCTTCGGGGTCAGCTACATACGACTCATTTTTGGATCCGTCGGGTGAGAGTTTCTCGGCCCTGAACACCATTTGGGCCGGTGTGACGTCGATTGATATAGGACCAGCAATGACTTCTACTACATCTGATTCGGTGATTGGCTCAGGGGTAAGAAGAGTTGAAGAGTTGAAGAAGGCATGCCGGAAAGAGTTGATGCCTTCAATGGAAAGGAGAGCTAGGGGTTTCGGCTCGAGGTGATGAGCGATGAGTGCCGCAGCAAAGAAGCCTAGACTATGGGTTTAGCGTTGACTTGCGAGCAATAAAGGCCAAGACCAACGTTGACGTACCCCCACTTGCTCCTCCCACAATAACTCTCCGTCTTGCATCTTTTGTAGCATTCCAATTTTGTGCAAAGTCATATGCTGCCGTGACATCTTCCAGGAGCCCATTTGCACCGGTTTGGGGCAGTAATCGATAGCTCGGGCTTATTAACGGCCATTTGCGTTGAATACACATCTAAGGTTTTCATCGTATAAGCAATCTTTGCCATGTTGTATCGAGATATATGATAATAAGATGCGTGTCAAATCCACTGATGTCTTACTTGGACTACCCAGGGTGCAACACAGTCACGGCCCCATGCGACTAGTCCACCAGGATGGAAATATAGAAGGACCGGGTTGTCTGGTGGGTAGTTATCTTCAGCATAGATATCACACTCGAGGGGAATGGCATGATTGGCATATATGCGAGTCGCTTTCTGTGCCATCTTGCGTATTACGGGTCGTTGAGAGCAAGTCGTGTAAGTCGTCTCGTGAAAGTGAATGTGTGGGAATGCCAAGATGAACGAGGGAGGGGTACATAATAGTTGGTGAACTCGTATCGCAGCCTCGAAATACGGCGCTGCCATGAGCTACCACAAAGTAGGCAGCAGCTGTCTAGGCCAAACAGGCATATTGATGTATACCTCCCTCATTGACAAAAAAAAAAAAACCAACCATTGACGCCGTCTCCGCGTACAATCACCAATCAAATTCCATATCAAGCCCTCCGTGAGCCAAGCAAGGCAGCAGCTTCAGAGTCTCAACTTCAACGCCACATCACATGATTTAGGCTTCTCGCCATTATCATGGGCGGGACGGATGGGAGCGGGAAGGAGAAGATTGAGACGCTTGCTAGAACAGATCTGCGGCGGCATCTAGGGCGGAACGCCACGCCGGCCAATATGCTTGTGTTTGCTGTGAACTTAAAAATAAATTGCGTCTGTCTCCTCGGTCCGAGGCGTTGTATTGAGACACAAACACTACGCAAACTAGAACAGTAGAAAGCCTCATTGTGCTCTCAAGCAGGCGTCTTAGCGTGTCGAAGTGATTCTTCTGTGGGGGTTGCAGAGACGCATGTCTCCGATGAAAGCGATGATGTGGGATACTCTATTATGTTGCCTAGCTGATCTACATCTTTGAGTTACTGAAAATCATCGGCCAAGCGGCTAAGCTTCAGTGTTTTGCTGTTAGGATCGCTTGTGACAAGCTTTTTGCTTTTGCGGCGAAACCACCAGGTTTCTTTTTATCATTTGCCGTGTTTGACGGCCGATTCGAATCACTCTTTTTAGGGTAGGGGGGTTGAGCCATTCAGTTCTGGGACACCCTACCCTTGTTCTCTCATGGAGGGAGGTAAACTGTGGTGGTTGACTGTGATGGCCCTTTCAACAATTATGCAACCGCCGTGTTGGAAGTTGGCAGTTGGTAGCCCATAAACTCATGACAGATTCACCACCACTTCGGGTATATGGAAAGGCGTCAAAGTAATTTCGGAGTTTCCATAATGCACTTGTTGTCTGCCAATATGGCCCCCAGATGCTAGAGGGGTCTTGAACGCTTATATGAGGATGTATGGAATACAGGCACCCGTGCTGTCCTGGACAAGGAACTGACCAACTTGTATGTCATTCATCAGTCACTTCACGTTAGATGCTGATGAAGCGAAGGCGAGTGACATGGATGACTGCTCTTTGACAATCATCCAACAGGGTTGTCATCGGGAATATTTCCGGTTGATGCAGATTGTGAATGCGGTGGAAAATCCACCATCCTGTCGGGTCTTGCATCTCCTACTCTCTATTGGAGATAGAGCACGTACCGCTACCTTTTATCGGGGAAGGCCATCTATGCCAGATCCCCGATCCTTGGAGTTATGGTGGCTGTCATTGGACTGCGACAGCAGCGAGCATGACCAATCCGCCTGTAAATCCAGAAAGCTGGAACTACTATCGCAGCCCCCCCCCCTTTCAGTCACCTTCCATGGCACTTTAGAGGTGCAGGGGATGGGCTGGTCTGTCTGTCACTGTGTGGAGCTTTCCCGCTTGATACCGGTGAGGCGGACTGGCGGGTAGGCTTGCATTCCGCCGCCCAAGGCCACAGCCGAGACGCCGGTAACAGTAGTCTGGATAACTATGCAATCCCGCGGCGGCCCTTTGTCGATGGCGAGTAAATTGCCGGAGACGCGAACCAGTTGTGAAGGCTCAGAACGCTTTGTCTTTGGTGTGGCATTGGCCAACCCGGCTATTTCAGCCCGCCATCTTTTGTCACCTAGAATCCCCCTCCCTCCCCTGTGGTTCTCTGTTTTTGGTCAATGGTCGCGCACCAGCTGCATGGCTGTTTCTGCGGGTTGGTGGCCCAATTCTTCACCCCCAGCTGACGCTATCATGAAGAAGCTCGCAGGCTGACACAAAAGCCGTCTCGTTTTCAGCTGTTGTGCCGATCGGGATTGTGGTGTACCTCTATTAGAAGTAACTAGCTGGGTATCGTTGATGAAGGATTTGCTTTTTTTTAATCTCACGCTAACAGAGCACTTCTCGGGGGAGGAGATGGGAAGATGAGTGGCTGGGTAAGGTAGGAAAAGGTGAAATAGAAAGGTGGAGCGGTTATTTGAATCATCAAAGCTGGCGAGGACAAGGCGTTGAACAACCTCAGGCAGGATAATCTGCAAAGTAGATGTAGGTACTGCTAGGCAGTGCATCTGCCTCTGAGAACTTCCAGGGCTACTAACTGACCTGCGGCCTGTTGGCCACCTGCCCTACCGCCTGCTAATAAGACCGATGAGAATTGGGAAGGTACGGAGGTTCAATATTCCATCCCATCCTCGCGACTATGTCCCGTGACGCAAAAGTCATGCATCTCCCCTGTAGGCGGGAAGATGTGTTGTTGGCTCGACATTGAGCCATTACCGCGGCCCTAGGCTCATGCTGTGTGTCGTTTCGTTTCGTGCCGTGTCGATAACTCCTCCCCAGAGCCTCAAATGGTCTTCGTCTCTCTTCTCAGCTGCCTCTCGACAGATTCGGGTGATGGTGATTGCTCGAGAACCAGCCGCCGGTCGATTTGGCGCTAGGACATGCGCCCCCCCTTATTGTCTAAGTACTCTGTATGGTGGTCGCATAAAACACCACGAAGATATATTGATGCAATGTATGTATGTATGTATGTTCGACATGTGTTCAGTTGCTTTGCTCCCTGCCTGACATGCTAGCAGTAAAGGTCTTCCATCCTGGTGCGCGGCTTGCCATCTTGCGGCCAGGTCTCAGTTGGGAGGGAGGGGTAGTAGTTCTGTCTGCACTACCTCACTTGGCCAGTGTCACATTCATCTTTCTACCACTCCCACTTCCCGTTGTCTTCTATTTCGTGGCGTTCATTCGCGCCTTATTAGTCGGTATTGACATGACAGCTGCCGTGGGCTACTTCGCGATACATGGCCCATTTCTCGACTGCGCCTGGCTCATGGATCCGAATCTTACTTGTACGGGTCCGTTACCGCATCACCACCTCGGTATATACTATAGGTACGGAGTAGGTAGGTATGTGCCAATTATCCCCTCCCCTTGCCTGATATATACCTGGTGCGCGCAACAAGATGGTCAGGCTAACCAATATTAGCTCTCTCTCACTCCGCCAAGCCAAATCCATGAGCCCTTGCTCATCCACCACAGATTGGCTCTCGTTATCAACCATCCATCCACGATGCCACCCAACTCTCAGTCCACGTGTCTCTGCAGGGAGACGACCCTGAGTGTGCGGCCCGCAAGCAAAGACCACTTTGTTGCTCATCCTTCGCCTGTTCGGTTGGGGCTCCAGTCTCCGCCACTCGGAGTGGGATGGGACCAGGACCAGACCAGAGTCTTCTGACGCTGCCCATGGACGAGTGGCTCTCCAAGGTCACCTAGATCTCCATAGTTGTTTTTTTGCCGCCAACTCTGCCCCTGCACTATTCTTGCCAGGGACCAAAACTACCGCCGGATGGCCGGGAATGATCAGCGAATGAATATCCTCATCCTGAGAATGTCCATAATGTCCGATGATGACGGTTGGCCGACGTGAGAAAGATAAAAATGAATGAAGGAGGGGTGTGGGCTCGGCCGGCTTTTCTCTAGGCGGAAGCTAGAAAGTTCCAGCAGGCAGCCGGAGCCTAGACCAAACACAAGCATCAACAGAGGCAGAGCAAACAAAGAGGCCGTCGCTTGAACGCGTTCCATTTTTTCGGCACCCTCCGTGGCGGCTCGGCACGGGGGTCAAGGCCACCCAACTGGCTATGTAGAGGCAGTAGGTTGGTGTACTTAACTGGCGGCTTCGCTTTATATAAAATGCGCCTAGTAGCCTCAATCTTCTTGTCGTATATAATGTGTCACAAGAAAGTCTTAGTAGCCAGATCGCGACATTTCCTTCCTCCACTCCTGATACGACAGCCCAGTACTTACATACGTACGCATATTACGTACTGCAGATTTCTTCAGCCAATTCAGGGTTTCTTCCATCTTCACTTGCCATTTTACATGCGATAGTTGGCTTCTATGCTAATTAGGCCACATCTACTTGGACGAGGCTGATGTGCGGTGTTAGTGAGACCAGGCTACAGTTCCATACAACTCTATTTTGTGCTTCTCGTCTGTCACTGAATAGACGAAACAAAACAAAAAACGCTGGAACCAGACCCACTGGCTCTCCCAGGCCTTACCTGATCTCGAGCCAATTTTTGCAACTTCTTAGTGTTGGAAACATACTCGAAACGGCTCCCCAGCATTACCCGATCTGGCGAAGACCCTTGCAGCTCAACCAACAGCTGGTCTACGTCGGGAATAGTTAAGGTACTGCAGACACTTCGGAGAAGCTTGAAGCCAATAAGAGAATCTCTCCAAAGTCCAACCAAAACGCACCAAAATCATAGCTGGCAGGCGGGCCTCCTTGTAAAGGCACGTCCTGGCACTGAATACAGTCGTCAAGCTGGGTTCCTCACTTTCAGCCTTTTCTGGCCAGGGGAGGCAATTTCCTCCGGGCAATATGGGCAGCGACGAAGCATATCGCCTAACGGCTGTTGAGGTCCTTGCCAAGATCAGTAATGGTGACCTGACTATAGAGGGATATGCGCGTTCGCTGCTAAGGCGCATTGACATGCGTGATTCCGAAGTTGGGGCGTGGGCTTACCTTGATAAAGACTATGTATTGCAGCAAGCCAAGACTTTGGACAAAGTGCCAATGAGTGAAAGAGGGCCACTGCACGGACTGCCTGTGGCCATCAAAGACGTCATTCACACCAAAGGTGAGCATACACTACGCCTATAAATGCAAAAGTGAACCATTATTAGGCATATGATATTGCATTTGGCAAGTGTCAATTTTTTTAAGGGAAACCCAGAGGCCGATTCGGAGGTAGGGAACTACAAGTGAGCTGAAGATATACGCATATACGTATGTGTTTTCAGACGCTAGATGAGTTGGCGCATATAAAGCGCTGAGCCAAGACGCTGCTGTTCCGCTTGCCAATCGTTATATGCAAATGCCTTTCTCAAGGCTTCTTCATAATGAAAAGACCAAAGACTGACCATAACCGGTGCTTCATATACTTTAGACATGCCAACTACGCACAACTCCCCCGTCTACAAGAATGACACTTCGAAGCTTGATGCTGCATCGATGATTTTGCTCCGGCACGCAGGCGTACTTCTTCTTGGTAATATATTTCCCGCCAAGTTCTTGCTTATGGCATACGTATTATTGAAGGAGTTCAAAATTCCCTGACAGAGTACAGGCAAAACCACCACCACGGAGTTTGCGGCATCGACTACTGGTCCAGCCACCACCCACAACCCTCACGATTCCTCCCGCACTCCAGGCGGTTCATCTTCCGGCTCCGCAGCAGTTGTGGGAGATCTTCAAGCACCCGTTGCCGTAGGCACACAAACCGGAGGGTCCACAATCCGGCCCGCGTCTTTCAACGGCATCTACGGCATTAAACCCACATGGAACGCCATCTCACGGGAGGGCCAAAAGCTCTCCTCTGTCATGTTCGACACAATAGGCTTCTTCGCTCGCGGAGTAGAGGACCTAGAGCTCTTGGTAGACGTGTTTAACTTGCACGATGACGAGGAAAGTAATTTCCAAAGTGTAAACGGCGCACATTTTGCCTTGTGCAAGACGGCCATGTGGCCGATGGCTGGGAAAGGCACCCGAAACGCTTTGGCTCGTGCAGCTGAACTTCTGCGCTCTCATGGGGCCATCGTCGAAGAAGTCGACCTCCCACCTGAATTCGACAATGTTGTCGAGTGGCACAACGTCCTCCTGCACACCGAAGGCCAAACAGCGTTCTTACCTATACATCGCACCGCGAAGAACAACCTCGGTGAACAGCTTGTGGGCTACGTTGAGCAAAGTACCTACAACCACAAAGCCGAGCTCAAGGCCCTAGATGGGATTGCAGCTCTACGTCCCAAGATCGATGAGATCGCCGGCAGGTACACAGCCATCTTGACGCCCAGTGCTGTTGATGAGGCGCCTGAGGGGCTGGGATATACAGGAGATGCGGCCTTCTGCGCTACCTGGTCGGCATTACACACCCCTGTGGTGAATATCCCCGGGTTCCAAGGCGCCCATGGCATGCCCATTGGGGTGTCATTGGTGGCGCCTCGTTATCGCGACAGACACCTCCTGAAAGTGGCGAAGGAGGTTGGCAAAATCCTCGAGGCTGAAGGGGGTTGGAAGCGAGAGCTGTAAAAAAAAAAAACCAGCCTGGACGATTTGTCTCTGGGGGACGAGGGGGATTATGGAAGCTTCCTAAATTCATGCTATCCCTTGCGTAGTCTTGGGAAATTCAGTGTGTTTGTTAACAGGGTGGTCGGTCTGTATTACTGTTTATGCGTATTTGGTTTCCCCCCACCCCAAGTTAGGGCTGGGACTTTTTGCATTGGCATAAAGAGGATTCCTAGGGATTGTTAATTTTTGGTCTGGGTAGGATTTCGTCTTTCTGCAACAAATAGTAACATGCCCGTAAAAGCAACATCAAATGGGCAGAAGAAAGAAAGCGCTCAAGCCGCATGACTTCAGCTCATAGATGATTTGCTGCTAGGTAATCAATCATGCTTTTTTGCTTTTTTTTGTTTTATTTCATCCTTCCTTTTAACCTTCTCCCCCAATCAATCCTCCCAAAGAGTTTTCTTCCCCCCCCCTTCTCTCTCTCTTTCGCTTGCCTTTTGGCTGCCCACGCATGCATGTTAAACTTACAAATGGATGGGTTGTACATTTGAAAATAAAATAAAAACGAAAGGAAGCCATCCCATACAAACCAAACAAACACAGATACGTGCCATGTATATCCGCCTTTCAGTCTCATGTTTTTTTTCTTCCTCCGGGGGGTGGGGGGTGGGGAGCAGTCGTGATGAATAGTTGCAACAAGACGCCAATATAGGCTGACAAAAGGAAAAGAATTAAGACAGGAGATTTATTTTAGTTTCCGATTCGAGTCGAGTCGAGTCGAGTCAAGTCAAGTCAGATGAGGTCATTATAAAAAAAAAAAAGAATGAAGAAAAAAGAAAAGATGTCGATTGATTATATGGGGTGGTTGCTTGGTGTGTATGTGGGATTACATGAGAAAAAAAGGGAGAGAATGAGATGATTGAATGTTTTGTTAAGTGAGGATAGTTTTTCGCTATTGTTCTCTTATGATGAGGCCGTGGCTTTCTCAATGCAGGCGCGGAGCTATTCCCTAGGTTAGTATCTACAACCGTCTAAAGTAGAGGTTTTTTGTTTGTTTTTCATGTAGATGCACTCACTTCCTCAGGCAGGATACCCTGGTTTCCTAGATATTGGCACATGCTCTTGACCAACTCGACCTGCTCTTCAGGCGCCAGGCTGGTAATGGCCGCCTCGAGGACGGTACCAAGGGTAGTTCGGTGAAGATCGATGAAGGTGTGATAGTACATGTAAGCAAAGAAGCCCATGATAAACTGGCAGTCCATACGATCAGTCATGCCACCGTGGCCGGGGATGGAATCGCCGAAGTCCTTGATCTTGAAAGTGCGCTTCAGGCCAGAGGCGAAGAATCCGCCAAAGGGGGCGATGAGAGAAGCAAACGTGGCCAGAGCAAGGGCGTGGAGCTGCATAGGCTTGAAAGTGAACGTGATGTTGGTGTTGGGGGGCAGGAAGAAGAGTTCGGGGATCTGGTAGGTTCGCGGGATGAAGACGGGGTTCAGCTCGCATTTGAGACCGGTGAAGATGTTGGCACCAAGGTCCTATTTATATTAGTATTGCGCGCACTTTATATATATATATATATATATATATATGAGCCAGGGGGAAGTGAATACTCACATTCACAGGGCAAATGAAGTATTTGGAACGCGTGAGGATATCGACGAGCAAAAAGGCAAAGAAAATAGTCATGACCCAGGCGCCGACAAACCCTTCCACAGTCTTCTTGGGGGAAAGCTTGATGAGCTGCGTGCGACCAAAAGCAATACCGCAAATGTAGGCAAAGATATCATTGGTGATAACTAGCGCAGCTGGGAGGAAGAACCAGATCATGCCCTCGAAGATGTTGTTCATGACAAAGTGAGCCTGGACGACAATAAGGTAGAGGGCCATATGGGTCCACGCAAAGCTGGTGAACTGGAACTTGTAGTTGCCAGCTTGAAGCGAGGCGACGAAGAAGACGAAGCCTAAGTTTAAAAAGTATCAGCATAATTCGAGGTTCGCAAGGGGTGTTTGTGTGTCTGTATGTGGGCATGAAGCTGTTGAGGTCCACCACTGGTGCTGGGAGGGGTACAAAGAGGGAGGAGAGTCATACCAAAGACGTAGAGTATAAAGCTAATGAAGCGATGGTGGGTAGCCAGCGGCAGAAGAACCTTATCCACAAGGACAATATGCTTGAAATAGTAGATGACGCTCTCGCCGTAGAGAAAGTACATGGTGGTGGCGAGGAAGTACCAGTTGATGCTCTTGGTGGAGCGCAGAGATCGGGCGCGGCTGGGGACATTGGCAATGGCAATGACCTCCTTGAAGGAAATGATTTGGACGGCGGTGACGATGAGAATCATGTAGATGTGGCCCATGAAGAGCGCAGCGAAGAAGATGGAGATCATGACGAGTGTCCACAACGTCCGCGTCCAAAAGTTTGCCTTTTTCTTTTCGTACTCGGCCTTCTTCTCGTCGGCTGTCGCGGGTTTCTAGTTCCCAAAGTTGTCAGTTTCCGGCACGAAGACGCAACGATCCGTGTCAGGATAGCTAGCATACCTCTTCTACGGGTGCCAGCTTGAGCTGAGACTGAGCCTTGGTCCTGGTTGGCGATCCCTCCTCGCTCCTATCGCTGAAGCTTGACCGGCGGCTCTCTGAACCACTGAGCTGGCCGTTGGTATTCTTCTGGGGGGACTTGCCCCCTTTCTTGGTCCGAGCCATGGCTGCTGGCGGCGGGAGAGGGTAGTTGGATCTGTGGCCGGCTCGTGGGGAATGGCAGTCGCAAGACGAGGCCAGGCAGCTTGTGGCGGCCGGATGATCGCAGTAAGGCGTCGCTAGATGAGCAGATGCGTCGCTTTTATTAGAGCCCTATATTCAGGTCTAAACGCTCACAGCGAGTGTTTCTGAAGAAGACGGAAGCAAATGCGACAGCTGCGGAGGATCGGGTGCAGGAGCTGCGGCTCTTCGGCGGGTGGCTTGTTGATGGTGATGTATGATGAGGTGTTGAAAGTCAAGGCCAACAAAACACACACACACACACAACACACACTCACGCACACACAAAACGTGGAGCTGGCGAATTTTAGCCACGGCCGCCAGGGTCTGCGCCGCTGTTGGGTGTGGGCCGGCTGTGTTGGGCTAAAAAGGTGTCGGTCCTGCGACTAATTAGTTGGCTGTAGCGCTTGCTGGCGCTGCTACGTCACGTTTACGGGCACTGAGTGCACCGAAAAAAACTAGCTATGGAGCCTATAATATCCAACACTTCAGTGAAGAAGATGAACGCATATTAATTACCTAGTGAACTTAACCGGACAGATTACCGAGGCCGGTAGGTAGCCAAATTTCCATAGTTCCATGGACAATGGGAATGAGGTTCAAATTTTTTTTTCTAAAATGTCAATTTTAAATTTTTTTTTCTGGTTCGCCGAGGTGAAATTGTTCAATGGCGGCTGCAGAAAGTGCCCATTGATTCAGTTCCATGTGATTGCGCACAGGGGGCTATATGCACTATATACCTCCAGGGCTACCACGGTAGGCAGATGCCTATAACCAATGCCACAATGACATCGCATTTCTCCTCGTCTGCTTCTTCGGACTTCATTGCAACCCCGAAATTTGCACGAATCACAATAAAAGGGATAAAAGGGCACTGCCAATGTACTTTGTACTCCGCTCTACTCTAGGGCAAACTCTGGGGTCACAATGCTATTTGGCGGCCACGAGACAGTAGCCACATGGAAATAGTCGTCGACCACATGATTTGCATACATTTCGACTACTTAGCATAGCATATCCTGAAATCTCCGACGTCTCAAGATCCTATGCACGCTTGACTGTTGGTGTTTTGTTTTTGCTAGCTGACAACACTGTATCCGCATTTATCTACATAATATGGACCTACCTTGAGAAATAAACAACCCTGCTGCCGGACAGATGAGAGGATAAGCGACGGGGAGCCTCCACATCCGCTAGCCAAGTGGAGTTTACCAACACACAGGGGATATCCAGGGTTAGGGTTGGGGCCGGAAATGGAGACGAGGGAAAAAACGTGACTTCGCGTCGCGTCACTCAATTCCCCGTCTGTGGCCTTCAATGTGGGGTCGCGCCGCCGCAAGGCTCATCTTCCTCGCTCAGCCGCCTGGGTGACTGACTGACGGACTGGCATACGCACACACTGGAAAAGAAGCTTTTACTGGCGCGTGGACCATCGGATGCCTCCATGCTAGGATGCATATGCCTTGATGGTCCATGAAAATGGATATGGACGAATTCTCCGACGATGGCCTTGATGACATTCCCGACAATGCCTTCCAAGAGCTCGAAAATAATGCTATTCGCTTCACGCAAGCCCACCAAGTCTTCACGCAGAGGCAGATTCCTTCACAGGATACCCAGCCTCGCTTCTCCGACTATGGCTGGGAACAGGAAGACGATGACTTGGATACCGCAGAGGTAACCAACGATGCTGGTGTTCCGGTCGGAAGACCCGTCGTCGACAAGACTTTGCGACAGCAGAATAATCATCTCCATCACCACCAGCCGCCGTCGCATCTCCAACTCCAACATCGGCCACCACAGCCTACACGGCCTTCCCTACCGCCTGCGCCGAATCCTCGATGGAATCCTGCAATCGACCCAGCCACTGCTGCCGCCAGAGCTGGTGCTTCTCTTGCAGCCCGGCCACAGATTGGATCTCAAGTATATCATCCTGGGCCTAGTCAGAGTGTTGGCGCCCCCCGTCCGCAAGCAAGCCAGTTCGCTGCACCTCCACTTCCATCCCAAGCCCATTCCGGAGCTGTTTTCTCTGCTCTTCAGCAGCGAGTTCGGGCACTAGAAGCAGACCTCAATGCCGCTCGAGGTGAGGCCGCTATTCTTCGGTCAAACTCGACCAAGACACGGCAGGAATACGACGCGAATCTCGCCCGTCTCAGAAAAATCAATGCCGAGCAGCAGGCTAAGCAAGAACGAGCCGTGGAAGCCGCTCTGGCTGCTGAGAAGAGTGCCAACACAGAGCTTCAGTTCCTGCAGCGGGATATGAAAGAGGTTACCGTCAAAGCCCGTAGGAAGGATCCCGCTGGCGGAACAGCTGCCGGTCTTACTACACCCAAAAAAAACGCCAAGACCTGGGGGATTGCCGATGGCTTTGATGAGATGGATATTGCATCCAGTCCTAGCAAGGCTCAAGGGAGGAACAAGAACGCGGGATCTGTTGCTGCCAACATCGGGGAGAAAACGCCCACCAAAGGGAAGAGGAAGCGTCTGGTCAACGATAGCCCTATAAAGGCCCTAGATATACATACGGGCGATGTTGAAATGGGAGAAGCAAAGCCCCTATCGCAGCCAGTTCTAGCCCCCGTCGTGGTTGCGGCCCCTACAGCTCCTTTTGATGTGAGTCGTACCTGGGATCCCCCTATAACTGATGCTAATGAATCCTAGTTCTTACAACTGGTGCTTGACCATGGCTATTCCCAAAATCAGCCCCCTACTTTCGATATTCTCTCACGCATCTCATTTCCCTCTGATCCAGCAGCAACCTCCATTTCCACCATAATCTTTGAGAAAGTGCCTCTAATGGGCGACCCTGGTCGGCCAATGCAACTCCTTGTGGATTTCGCAGAGCAAATCACCATTCTGTGGACCAAATGCATTGAAGAGCAGTTCTGGATCCCTATCAAGTACCTTGCTTCGCTTATCGCCTTTACCTTTCAACTTCAAGCTACGGCCGTGGCGCCGCTCATCATGGCCAGACTCGTTCCTGTTGCCCAATCAACAGTATTCACCATTGCCGCTGGGCCAACACGACTTCCAGATGGGACAATCATCAGCAACGAAGAGTTTAGCTTTATCGAGCAAAATGTCGATACGATTCAGATCCTCTCCTTGCTTTATACCGTCTCAGTGGCTTGCGCTACCATTCCTACCGACACCGAAGACGGCATCAGATATACACCTTCTGCCTTTTGGAGACTCATTAGTCTTGACGTGGTCATCTTGCTGTTGATACCGAAGCAGAAGATGCATGATACGGTCGCTATAATGGACTTGCTAGCAACATCGTCATTACCCGATTCTATCGGTCCCATCGCCGAAGAAAAGAATCCGGTAACGGTAGCCAGAGAGGTCATCGATCGAGTTTCCGTCAGACTAACTGACCACCCTCGCCCCACAACTACACCAGACCAGAGGCGAAAAATACGGCTCGTTAGTCTTCGGACTCTCATCTCATTTGCGAGGCACCCATTTGGTGCCCAACAACTTGCATCCCACGACAATGCCCTTCCTCGCTTAGTTACTTGCTTGAGTACATCCATCGACGACCTCTACGACCAATCTATCCCCTCCAATATCCTTCCCCCTCTCCCCGATAGTCTGAAATCATTACCCCTTAAAGTATCTGAATCTTCTGCCTCCGCAGACCTCTACCGCATCATCTCACAATGCGTCCTTTTGATCCACACTCTGGTGACAGACCCATGTACTGCCAACTTGGCAGACATTACCCGAAAGTTGTCGCTCTTCCACGGAGGCAGTCAGCGCTACATTATTGCTCTAGGAAGACTGACTTTTGCTGAAGAGGATTTGGTCATTGAGGCAGGCATTGAAGGGGAGGTGGTGGAGGCGGCGCATGAGCTATTGGAGATGGCAGTAACGCCAGATGAGGGTGAGACTGTGAGTGAGGCTTTTGGCGCATAGAGCATCCATGGTAAGAAAAGTGATGTGTCTCTTTTTGGTATGTTTTGTATTCTATAGGGTGTATGAGTGAATCATGTTTGGCGTTTTTATAGAGAGGAGTTCGAGGGGCTCATGTACACATATATGGTGGTTTGGTAAATATGAATTATGGGTAGCATGAATGATGACGACCAACTTTGGTTATAGCTTACTAGGCTTAGACTAGTGTTAATATCTCCATTGCATCAACGTGAACCTTTGGTAGTTGAACTGCTTTCTTAGCATCCGTTAGAAGTTCGAGGTTTATTCTTTAGATTAAGTGACGGAGAAATACCAATAGTCTATATCATAATTATCTAGCGTTATATACTCGATATACGAAACTCAATCCTACATAGTCGCCTCGAAATCTCTGTAAACCATCAGTAATTGTCATCAAGATAACATCTACCCTTTTCGTCAACGACATAGCTTATACAGCACGGGTAGAAGGTTGAATAGCTAAGGACATGTTGGACACGCGGTCTAAATAAGCGGTCTAATTCTAGTTGATAATAACAAAGGTATTTCAAAAGATTAAAGGCATGGCTCTTCTAGCCAGCGAAAATACTATCAGCTATAACTGAAGAAAACTCAGAATACATCAACTGAGCTCCCGTAACACCTTGGTACAAAAGAAAAACTAAATGAAAGCATCAGACAAAAGAAACCAGCCTAGTCGCTGAAAAAAAGATTGTAGCAAAAATTCGCCCATGCTCACAAAGAACAACAGGTATTTTCAATAACCCTGCACCAAATATACTCCCCGTGAGCCTCCAATTCCAACCCTTTTGTGAATCTTTTTCTTTTCTCGTCCTGTATCACTAACCCCTTCCGCCACCAAATATGCTGTTTCCGATGCAGCCAAGTGTGCCAAATATGCCATGGCAATTGCCGCCGTCGCCATTGGACTTGCCACCAGAGCCGGAGCCGCTTCCTGACCCTGATCCTGACCCTGATCCTGATCCCGAGCCTGACCCAGAACCGGATCCTCCGGAACCACTTCCATTTCCACCACCGGAGCCGGATCCAGAGCCGCTGCCAGACCCGGATCCAGAGCCCGACCCTCCAGCACCCCCTGATCCGCTTCCTGAGCCTTGGCCTTTACCGCCGCCGGCAGCTCCAGAGCCTCCTGAACCACTGCCAGAGCCAGAGCCAGATCCACCACCGGAACCTGAGCCAGAACCTCCAGAGCCTCCTGAACCACTGCCAGAGCCAGAGCCAGAGCCAGAGCCTGCACCTCCGGCAGCTCCTGAGCCAGATCCACCAGAACCAGAACCTGTTCCTTTGGTACCGCCTGAGCCAGAACCTCCAGAGCCTCCTGATCCACTGCCCGAGCCTCCACCTGAACCAGAACCAGATCCGCCACCAGAGGCTGAGCCAGAACCTGCTCCTCCGGCACTGCCTGACCCAGATCCAGATCCACCACCGGAGCCTGAACCAGAGCCGCCTGACGCTCCAGATCCAGATCCACCAGAGCCTGCACCTCCAGCAGCTCCTGAGCCAGATCCGGATCCACCAGCGCCGCCAGATCCGCCAGAGCCAGAACCTGTTCCTTTGGTACCGCCTGAGCCAGAGCCTCCAGAGCCTCCTGATCCACTGCCCGAGCCTCCACCTGAACCAGAACCAGATCCACCACCGGATGCTGAGCCAGAACCTGCTCCTCCGGCACCGCCTGACCCAGATCCAGATCCACCACCGGAGCCTGAACCTGACCCTCCGGCACCTCCTGGTCCACTTCCACTTCCACCACCGGAACTTGAGCCAGAACCTCCAGAGCCTCCTGAACCGCTGCCAGAGCCTCCACCGGAGCCAGATCCGGATCCGCCACCAGAGCCTGAGCCTGCACCTCCGGCAGCTCCTGAACCAGATCCGGATCCACCAGCGCCGCCAGATCCACCAGAGCCTGAGCCTGTTCCAGAACCTCCTGGTGCTCCAGATCCAGATCCAGATCCACCAGCGCCGCCGGATCCGCCAGAGCCTGATCCTGCACCTCCGGCACCGCCCGATCCAGTTCCTGAGCCTTGGCCTTTGCCGCTGCCCGCGCCTCCGGAGCCTCCTGATCCATTACCAGACCCGGCACCACTTCCGCCAGCTGCATCGCCACTTGCACCAGAGCCTCCAGCACCACCTCCAGCACCACCTCCAGATCCTCCTACTCCTCCTAAAGCGCCGCCGAGACCAACAGTTATATCCGGACGACCGTCTCCATCAAGGTCAACTGATCCGTTGGCACCGACAGTCGTGTCTGGTTTGCCATCGCCATTAGTATCGACACTGCCTCCAGCACCAATAGTAATATCAGGCTTGCCGTCTCCATTTAGATCGACGCCACCATGGAGATCAATGGTTGTATCTGGCTTTCCATCGCCATTGGTATCAACTGGAGCTCCGACACCGATATTGCCAGATGCTCCGACGCCTCCGTTGCCGTTGCCACCGGCACCCCCATTGCCGGTACCGCCAGAGCCGTTGCCGCTGCCTGATCCTCCAGCGCCTCCAGCACCATTATTATTTCCGGAACCAGAGCCCGTACCAGAACCGCCGGCACCACCAGAATCAGAGCCTTTACCGTTCCCTGATCCTCCAGCACCTCCAGCACCAGAATCAGGGCCTTGCCCGTTGCCACTGGCACCTCCTGTACTTGATCCTCCTGCGCCATCATTATTTCCGGAGCCTTTACCGCCGCCCGAGCCTCCAGCGCTGGAATCGGATCCGGATCCGCCAGCACCAGGTCCTGTTCCATTGCCTGGTCCGCCGTTGCCCGATCCACCGGCTCCACCAGCGTCATTGGTTCCTCCTGAGCCACTGCCATTGCCGGAACCTCCAGCATTACCTGAGACTGGTCCTTTGCCGCTGCCTGAACCTCCAGCACCTCCAGCCCCTTTATCATTTCCGGAGCCGGAGCCAGAACCATCAACACCCTTGCTCGAACCCGAGCCTCCAGAGCCTTCGGCACCAGATCCGGAACCGGACCCGCCAGCACCACCAGAGTCTGGTCCTTGGCCGCTGCCTGAACCACCAGCGCCACCGGCGCCACTATTGCCAGAGCCGGAGCCATTACCAGATCCTCCAGCACCGCCGGGGCTAGGTTCTTTGCTATTGCCTGATCCTCCGGCCCCGATGTCATTCCCGGAACCGGAACCGTTGCCAGAGCCACCAGCGCCATTATTGCCAGATCCACTGCCAGCACCACCGGCATCAGGACCTGTGCCGTTGCCAGATCCCCCTGAGCCTCCAGTTCTACCAGCACCATTATTATTATTGCCGGAGCTAGAGCTGGAGTCGGGGCTCGTACCAGATCCTCCAGCAGCAGGGCCGCTGCCATTGCCGGATCCACCGGTGCCGCCACCGGTGTCATTATTTCCCTTGCCGTTACCAGTACCGGAACCGCCAGCACCACCAGAGTTAGGTCCCTTGCCGTCGCCCGAACCTCCGGTACTACTAGCCCCATTACCATTACCAGAGTTGCCGGTATTTCCAGGGCCATCGCCCTGGCCCTTGTCTGAGCCTCCAGCACCTCCACTGCCGCCGGCGGATCCATCACCCTTCGCAGGATTATTTCCACCTCCAGAAGCTCCAGTGTCAGAGCCTCCAGAACCAGATCCTCCATTGCTAGGCCCGCGGTCGCCTTTACCGTTGCCTCCTGCACCACCAGCTCCATTGTCAGATCCAGGGGTCTTGCCAGAGCCTCCTCCAATTGGTGAAGAACCGGCATTCACAGAGGCGCCTGCACCGATAGTAACGTCTGGCTTTCCATCACCATTAAGGTCGATACTACCGTCTGCGCCAACAGTCGCATCTGGCACACCGTCCCCGTTCGTGTCCACGCTGCCACCAGCGCCAATGGTAATATCAGGCTTTCCGTCGCCGTTAATATCAATGCCACCATCAGCACCAACAGTTGTATCAGGCTTTCCGTCACCATTTGTATCCACAGGGGCTCCAGGAACAATGGCGCTGCCGCCACCGGAGACGGGGGCGCCGTTACCATGATCTGCTGCGCCATCCCCAGAGCCTCCAGCACCGTTGCTGTTATCGGGATTAGAGCCAGAACCTCCTTTGCCTGGACCATTATCTGGCCCTTTGCCACCCGAATCAGGTGGAGCACTTCCCTTGTCACCATTATCATTTCCGCCTCCTCCACCAATAACCGACACGTCCGGCTTGCCATCGCCATTGGTATCAACACCTCCGTTGGGGCCGACTGTTGTATCAGGCTTGCCATCTCCGTTGGTATCAACATCACCATTGGGCTTGATAGTGATATCGGGTTTTCCATCACCATTAGTATCAACGTTACCATTGGCATCAATTGTGGTGTCAGGCTTCCCATCCCCGTTGGTGTCGACGCCTGCTCCTGGTGTGGGGCTTGGCTTGCTATTCCCATCTCCAGGGCCACTTGAAGGAGTAGAGTCATTATCATTACCCTTCCCAGAACCGCCACCAATAACTGTAGCATCAGGTTTACCGTCACCATTGGTATCAATATCGCCATTAGGACCAACTGTTGTATCAGGCTTGCCATCTCCGTTGGTATCAACATCACCATTGGGCTTGACAGTGATATCGGGTTTGCCGTCACCATTAGTATCGATACCTCCAGTTGGGTCAATTGTTGTATCCGGCTTTCCATCACCGTCAGTATCCACACCGGCACCCGGTGTGGGCTTTGGCTTGCTATCGTCTCCGGAACCGTTATTTCCAGAGCCGTTGCTTCCAGGGCCGCTCGTGGGATTGGGACCTTTATCACTGCCATTTCCGGAGCCGCTACCACTGTCAGGTTGAATTGTAACGTCGGACTTTCCGTCACCGTTGGTGTCAATGCCGCCTTCAGGGTCGACGGTAGTATCGGGTTTTCCGTCACCGTTAGTGTCCACATCGCCGTTAGGACTGACATGAATGTCAGGTTTTCCATCACCATTGGTGTCAACACTTCCATCAGAACCAATAGTAGTATCTGGTTTACCGTCACCATTAGTATCAACCCCAGCACCGGGTGTGGGCTTAGGCTTGCTCTTGTGAGAACCGTTGCCGCCAAGACTATCCACGGGATTGACGCTACCATTAGTTAATGGTTGACCCGTAATCTGAGGTATCCCATCGCCATTAATGTCGATGCCTGATCCACTGGGACTTGGCTTAGGGCTGCCAGAGCCATCGCCAGCAGAGCTATTGGGGCCCTTGCTGGAATCATCTCCGCCGACAACACTAACATCAGGCTTACCATCACCGTTGGTATCAATACCGCCCTTAGGGTCCAGTGTAGTATCAGGTTTGCCGTCGCCATTGACATCGACGTTACCGTTAGGGCTAACAGAGATATCAGGTTTGCCATCGCCATTTGTGTCAACATCACCGTTTGGAGCAATAGTGGTATCCGGCTTGCCGTCACCATTTGTATCCACTCCTGCACCAGGAGTCGGCTTCGGCCCTTGACTTCCAGATCCTGGTGGCTTGTCACCTCCATCTCCAATAGTGACATCTGGCTTACCGTCACCATTCGTATCGATTCCACCATTCAGATCAACAGTTGTGTCGGGCTTGCCATCACCATCTAGATCCACATCCCCGTTAGGCTGAACAGTAATATCCGGCTTCCCGTCACCATTGATATCAATGCCTCCTTTTGGATCCACTTTGGTGTCAGGCTTGCCGTCTCCGTTGGTATCAACACTGGCACCAGGAGTAGGCTTGGGCTTTCCATTATCACCAGAAGTTTCTGGTCCAGAGCCGCCGCCTGTAGCACCGACTTGAACAGTAATATCAGGCTTTCCATCGCCATCCAGATCGGCACTTCCATCCAAGCCAAGCATAGTATCAGGTTTGCCGTCGCCATTAGTATCAATACTACCATCAGGCTTGATAGTGATATCAGGTTTGCCATCTCCATTTACGTCTACACTACCATCATTGCCGATAGTAGTGTCCGGTTTCCCGTCACCGTTTGTGTCGACCGGTGTGCCAGGAACGATATTTCCAGTTCCAATATCAGTTGTATTGTTACTGTTGTTGTTGTCACCTTTGCCAGATCCACCTTTGCCTGGGCTATTGTCCATAGGAGCGCCAACAACGATATCGGGCTTACCATCACCATCAAGATCAACACTGCCATCAATGCCAACCATGGTATCAGGCTTGCCATCACCATTGATGTCTACACCACCACTAGGATCAATGTGAATATCAGGCTTACCATCTCCGTCGAGGTCAACACCACCATCCGGCGCAATAGTAGTATCTGCTTTACCATGGCCGTTGGTATCAACACCAGTGCCGGGTGTGAAGCTTCCAGGACCACCGCCGTTTACAGCTGATCCCTTACCACCAATCTGGATATCGGGTTTTCCATCTCCGTTAGTGTCAGTAAATCCTCCAGGGCCAACATGGGTGTCAGGCTTTCCATCGCCATTAGTATCGACACCGCCATCAGGGAAGACATGCAAATCAGGCTTGCCGTCGCCATTCGTGTCGATTCCTCCCTGCGGATCAACCGTTGTATCAGGTTTTCCATCTAAATTGAGATCCACAGGCGCACCGGTACCGATGTTTGTGTCTGGCTTCCCATTACCGTTGGTATCAGCGCCATTGCCGATTCCAGCCCCAGGCTTATTTGGCGTATCATCTCCAATCTGAATATCGGGCTTTCCATCCCCATTCAAATCAGTGAATCCACCGGGGCCAACAGTAGCATCAGGCTTGCCGTCGCCGTTTGTGTCAACACCACTCGGACTACCGACACCAACGGTGACATCTGGTTTCCCATCTCCATTAGTGTCGATGCCGCCATTAGGGCCAACAGTTGTATCCGGTTTGCCATCTAAATCAAGATCGACTGGCGCACCGGTGCCAGCATTCACGTCAGGCTTGCCGTCGCCATTTGTATCAACATTGCCCTGTCCTTTTCCAGAGCCGTTGGGGGGCGAGGCGGTTCCGGTGTTTCCGGCATTGTCTGGGCCTCCAGACGTAGTGTCTGGCTTTCCGCCTTGAGTAGTGTTAACATCTCCACCAACTCCGACTGTGATATCAGGCTTGCCATCACCATTGGTGTCTACACCACCTCCAGGACCAACATGCGTGTCGGGTACACCGTCGCCGTTTAGATCCACATTACCATCTGGTCCAACTGTAAGGTCAGGCTTTCCATCACCATTGACATCAACACCACCGCCGGCACCGACGACTGTGTCTGGTTTGCCGTCTCCATTGAGATCTACGCCGGTTCCAGCACCAGTATTGACATCTGGTTTTCCGTGGCCATTGGTGTCTGGGCTAGCATTGCCACTACCGCCAACCTGAACATCCGGGATGCCGTCACCATCAGTATCAACGGCACCAGTATTGCCTCCAGGCTTGCCTGATGGAGGTTTTAGCCCTCCTACATTGACAGCCGGCTTACCTGCTACATTGCCAGGATTTGGGACAACAGTAACATCAGGCTTGCCATCCCCGTTTGTGTCAATACCTCCGTTCTTACCAATGGTTGTATCGGGCTTCCCATCTCCATTGAGATCAACACCACCATTAGGGAGAATGGTAATATCTGGCTTTCCATCTCCATTGAGATCAGCTTTACCATCGGCCCCAGTAGTAACATCAGGCTTGCCATCTCCATTCGTATCAATCCCTACTCCGCTCCCAAGGTATGGAATAACGGTAATATCAGGTTTGCCATCTCCGTTGATGTCGATGCCTCCCTTGGAGTCGATCTTAGTGTCAGGTTTGCCGTCACCGTTGAGATCAACTCCTCCATCGGGTAATATGGTCAAGTCAGGCTTGCCGTCGCCATTGAGGTCAACAGTACCGCCTGGCCCAACTGGAATATCCGGGTGGCCATCGCCGTTGGTGTCAACACCAACACCACTACCCAAGCTCACTCCTGGGATGCTCAGTGTCACATCAGGCTTGCCATCGCCGTTGGTATCAATGCCTCCATTAGGCTGGACAGTGGTGTCAGCCTTTCCGTCTCCATTCAAGTCCACACCACCACCGGGAAGCAGGGTAAGATCGGGCTTTCCGTCCCCGTTGAGATCGAAAGTGCCACCTGGGCCGATAGCGACATCAGGCTTTCCGTCTCCGTTGGTGTCGATACCGACAAGCGGGCCATCAGGCAACTTATTCAAGGTGCCAAGGTCGCCTTTGATGACAATAGGTCTGGATCCAGGGGCAGTAGGTGGAAGTGTTAGAACAGGGGAATCTGGGTTAGCCCCAGGTAGTGTAATTGTCGGATTCACCATTCCACCGGGGTTACCTGCAATGGCGATGGGGGACTGGCCACCCGCCGTAGGCTGCAGGGTGATGGTAGGGCCGCCACTATTAGCGTTTGGGAGGGTAAGGGTAGGAATATGATCTGTGAAACCTGGCGTGCCGATAACTACTGTAGCAGGCTCGCCAGGCAAGACAGGTGGCAAAGTGATAGACGGGTCATTTGGACCAGCACCAGGAAGAATAGTTGTTGTAAACTCGCCATCTGAGCCACCGAGTGACCCTATGTCGGTCGACGGCATCTGGGTAGGCTTGCCAAGTTTACTCTGGACGTGTGTGATCAGTGGCTGGGCCACAACAATAGGCGGTTGGCCAGGCTCCATCGGTGGCAAGGTAACTTTCGGACCATTAGACTGAGCTCCGGGTAGACTCAAAGTGGGTAGTCCGCTCCCATATCCATTGCTACCATGCAAATCCCCTGGATTGCCAACGACCACGATGGGTGTTGCACCAGGTAGGGGCTTTCCATCCACTCCGGTTGGCAGTAACGTGTGTGAAGCAGCACCAGGAGCAGAGCCAGGTACTGTGACAGTAGAAAGGCCATTCGTGAATCCAGGAGTGCCAATGACGACAGTAGAGACACCACCTGCGGTGCAAGGCGAAATCGTAATTCGAGGACCATCCGAGTTTGCTCCTGGGAGCGAATAAGTCGTAGCAGCATCGAGACTTTCAGCAGTTGCAGCTAGCCCCGTGGGTTCGCAAATGATGACGGTGCCTTTGCAAGCATCACAGTTAGGTTGGATAGTTGAGACAGTCGCAGTAGGTCCTTCAGCAACCGAAGTAATAGTCACAAAAGGCACATCGGTTGGTTCGTAGTGGTAGACAGTTCCGTGGCAAACTGGACAATTCGGATGTTTCGTCGAAGTCGCGCCTTCAGATTGGCAAGTTGGTAAGGTGAGCGTTATGTAGGACGGCTTCGGTCCCATCGTCGTGAATACATCTTGATGACAAGAATCATAACAGGCACCAAATTCAACGAACGTCGTAATCACGATTTCCACTATGACAGGATCATCTTCGTTGGCTCGAGCCGGGGCAAGAAGAGCACCCAGAGTGGCAGCCTTGGCCACCCAGGCCAAGATTCCGTGCTTACGCCGGCTGGTCATCGTGAACCAGTCGTGGTAAAATCACGAAAGAAGTAAAACACAAACACACGAAAACGAGTGATTGCTTGTGCTAAAGAAAGATGGTTAGTTGTCTAGTCCACGGGAGACCTTCCTTTGGGATTCCCTGTACCAAGGTTTATATGAACAATCATCATGTCCAGTGGCGGATACGATCGTCCGAATGCGATATCAACCACTTGGCATAATACTCCCAAGGAATGCTTTCAAAGTAGACAGAGGATGCAAGCGAACAAGAGGGTGCAGAGTGGATTCTAAGGGTTCTATCCAAAAGGGTAAGTCGGCATCCGAGACCCTGCTGTCAACAATTGACTTAGACATTCGCGTTGCGTTCCTAAGTTTAAACATTTTAGGGGCAGCGAGCGTCCCAAAAATTCGGGCCCATTTGACAGGAGGGTGTATGAGGCCTGGGGAGCACTTGAGGACATTCCAACATGGTTCTCCACGCAGAGTTGGCCTTTGTGGCGTTTACTTTGACACGTTTTCATGGTAATCATGGCCATACTTCATCACCTCAACAACAATCTTCAAACTTGGAGTTTACCGTACGTCTGTTTCTTGGGGTACAAATTAGCATCCGCAATTAAGAATACTTCTGCAAAGGGCGATGGGGGCTCGAGGGAGATGTACGCTCACAGCCAAATTCCCCTTCATCCACCCCCTCTAGTTTAGCAATTGCTCACACACACCCCTATTCTGTATATGCGAGCCACAAGAATCTCTTCGACATAGAATAACCAGAGTGTATTCTATCCTTATCAAAATCCCTGAAAACGGCAACAAAAATTCTAAGGCTTACATATATTTCCCCTTGTTGACATCGTAGCCGCATCTTAACGAGCCGCGCCCCTGCGCCAAGTTCGAGGTGCATCAGGAGTGCATTATATCCAGTGACTCGGAATCATTTCGTTTGGAACACCACAACGACTAGCCATTGATAGTATCCGGTAGTTGACTAGCCCCCACAGGAGTTCAATCGGCTAGCGGATCAGCTAAGACACCCGCAGGTGGCGGCGATGAACCCAACATGACTCTCGAGGGAGTGAGCATTCTGCAAACGGCATAGATCTAGGAACATCAATGCCCTAGTCTGTTATTTTCTGTTATGTGCCATGCAGTTCTGGGTAATCGAGAGCATATGGCAGTGCATGGATTGGTTGCGCATGATGGCTTGCAGGGTTCGATCCAAAAATATCATTTGACAGGTGAAGTCCCGAGCCAAGGGCAGCTCAAGGTACTCACGTGATCACTCCTTCATTATCACCAACAACAGTCCTTGCCTAGTTGAATCGAGGAAAATTGCTTCCGGCCTCAATAGCCAGATTCAGAGCCATTTCATTGCATTATTAGCCTCCATACTTCAAGTCCCGGAGGCGCTGTTCTAGTCCTTCAGCGTCAAGTCTAGACCCTATTCCTCACGGAATCCTCCATCTTCAATCTCGTGCCGCGAATCATCCCTGCCATACCCATGAAACATGTCACTATAAGCGCCATGATAGATTCGGGGCATCCCTTCCGGCTGCTGGTCTCAAACAGCGTCGATACTAACATGGAGGGGAGGGGTCGTCTTCAAAAATAACCAGGCCCTGTTGTCGGGATGGGAATGGTTCGGAAATGTCGCCGCATCAACGGCAACAAACTACTGGATGGGATGTCTCAACATATGTTGGGCCCATATGAATGTTGTCTGTTTACTGTGACACACGCATCGAATGCTGCGCTATGCCAAGACGCGTTACGTTATCCTGAGAACCTCCCTTCCATAGATATTGCTTTCAGATTCATTTCCATTGCATTAGGTATTAGTTGAGATTTCTCCAACGCATGCAGAACCCCATATATCACATTATTTGTCCGCGCCAAACGGCATACGCTTAGCCTGCCAAACGCCCCCCGAAACAAGATTAACGCCCTTGGTTCAACAAACCACTACACACTAATCCTTTCCTTCGTTAATCATTGGTGCAGTTTTCTGCATCCATCTGTCAAGACAGGCAGAATCATCCTTCATAGTCCCAAAACTCGTCTGAAGCCCGAGTTTTCAACAACCCATGAACCACCCAGCTTGAACACTCCCGGCCCTTCCAGCTTAGAATCCACCTTACCCATGGCCATTTGCGTCAAGAAGTCCCCCAAGCGCTCTGTTGGTGAATGCATACTCCTTATCATAGCGAGCACATTACCAAATGCCCCCATACTGAGCTTGTACAGCATTCCTGGGTCCGGCAAATAAGGCAAAATCTCCTTGTGCTGTCGGGCATCAACAAAGCCGGGCCGCATCGAATCCGCCTGCAGAGTCGTGGGTGACGCAGCGGTCAAATCTCCCAGCTCCTTTTCTGTCTCGCCCTTTACGCGGGCGAATATGGCGGAGAAGAGTCCTGGTGCTTGTGTTGCGCCTTCACCAGAGACATAGATGAATCTGAAGGGTCCGGACGAGGGAGTAGACAATGTGGAGAATGACTTCGCTGCAGCGAGGGTGTAGTCCTTTGTGATTGAGACGTATTCCTCCTTGCTGACCTTGGTTTGGCTGATGCCTAGAGCCCAGACGCAAGCTTTTGCTCCATCGAGCTGCTCGAGCACCTTGGAGTCATATTTGAGGAAATCATTGTGAATAATGACATTGATGCGTGGGTCTTTAGCGTCTTCGGCCATTTTCACGGGTTTTCGGCTGAGGATGGAGATCTTGGAGATATCCTTGGCTTTGATCATGGCGTCCAGCACCGAAGAGCCAACAAGGCCAGTAGCGCCTGTGAGGATGATATGCATTGTGTAGCCGCTGATGTTAAATACGACGATGCTCCAGGTTGTGAATTGAAAAGAAAAGGATGCTCAGAGGTTACCGAAGTCGCAGTTGTTCAATGCCACGCTATGAGGGGGAGGGGTCTTAGATGCGGAAATGAGGAGACGAATGAACGAACCGCCAAAAAAAAAATACCGAAGACGGCGACCATCGTGAATTTGTAGGCTTTTCCCAGCCTCGCTACGCTATAGTCTATATCATGAAGGTTCACCCTAGGTCGGATTTACCAGTCCTCACAAGCCCACTTTGTTAGCGGAGCTAAAACCGTTGCGTAAGCCAAAGCGGGCGGAATTAACGCCAATCCCGACTTTTTTTTTCTCCAACGAGTTGCTGACTAGCTTTTAACCCGAATGGGCAACAATAAGGTAGGTTGGCGAGCGGACCTACATACGTACGAACCCCGAATGATCAACGATAAGGCAGGCTGGCGAGCACACGTACGTACATTCGCATCTGTGTAACAGGAGGAGTGGACGCGGCAGTGATATTTGGGTAGCAGGATGCGGGTCGGAGGCATCCAGAAGTCCGCATCTCCGCTGTAACCGCTTGGCCAGCCGGCGGCTGAGCTCCTCCATCCGGGGTAGGCTTCGACGTTTTCGTCACCATCTTCGGGGGGTTCATGACGTTTGCTGTCATGGCCTTCAAAGTCCTGTAGAAGAACTGTTTATTCGAATAAGTTCTTTCAATTTGTGGAATTGCAAAAAGTGTGCACATTGTCCGGTGAAGAGCAAGATCTTTTAAAACTTATCAAGTTTTCCGAGAGTTTGTTGTAGGGTAGGTAGGATTGCTGATGGAGGTTAATAATCCCATGTATAGATGCTATCAGAAAATAGAACCTGATGCAATCGCATTCGACTGCAGGCAATTAACGTTAGGTTATTGCACTGGTACGGAGAGCTTTATGGCTATAGAAATGAGTCGTAAGCCTATCGTGAGAAGGAACTTGATCCTTGCAGGCGGACCTTCATACGATACTTATACAAGGCCGAGTTAATTGGTGGCACACCACTACCATGAATGATGAAGAAAAATTACTATTTAGGTTTGACTAAAAGTTAAGTATTACATTACGCCTCCTACGTCGTACTCTTAATGAACATATCTTTACACCGAGAATCATCCTCCCACTCCCAAAAAGACCTTAAATCAACGTTGAGCCATACTCCCCAGCCACGCTTATGCAGTAAAGAGGCAAAATCCACACATCTCATAAGATCATTAACGTGCCCATGATAAAGGCGCCAGAACAAATAGCGAGACCCATTTTTGCCGTCGATTGAGCCGGCCCTACGGCTCCGTTGACCGCCGAGCTCTGGCCCCGCAACGCCGTCGGCTTGGTGGCCTCCACCTGGATGTTGCTCGCCAAGCTGTCCTTGTCCGGAGTGTACTTCTGCATAGGGAACTTGCAAGCAGACATAATTACGTTCATGTCTACACGCGGCCTTTGTTAGAGATGGCGGGGAGATAGAAAATGGTAAGGGACGCCTCTGGGATAAAAAAAAAAAAAAAAACTCACTGCTCTGCGTGTCTTGCTCCATTGCAATACAGCTCGCGCACAAACCAGCTATCTGGGCAACATTGAAGCTCTTATTCAAACAAACGCAATCTTCCTCAGCGCTTCCCGGCACATTCCAGCTGCTGCTTTCGCCTATCGCGCCGTCACCGGGTGATCCTTTTTGAAACTCCATGCTTGTGGGCACTGCAATAGCTGAACTTGACTTTGGTAGGGCTTTGGTGGTGGGAGTAGCCGGTGGTCTTATTGAAGGTGCTGCTGGAGGAGATGTACGCGGAGGCGGTTGTGCTTCTGAAGCAGGAGAGGGTGCGGGAGGAGGAGGAGGAGGAGGCGATGGCGGAGGCGGAAGCGGCGGCGGCGGCCGCGGTTGAACTTGCGTTAAATGCGGATCATTTGGAGCCGGCCTTGGGGGTGGTGCTGGTGCTGGTGCTGGTATTGGTGCTGGTGCCGGAGACGGAGGAGGAGGAGGAGGAGGAGGCGGAGGCGGCGGCGGAGGAGCTGGTGATGGGTTTGGGCTCGGCGTCGCATCGGGATCTGAATCAACCAAGAGTCCTGGTGGAATCGTGGTAGGCGCTGGAACAATAACGACAAATCGTTTTTCTTCATGACTGTCGCCTCTGAACCGTCGCTCCTCCTGTCTCCTTTGCCCCAAGGGTGAGTTTCCATCTGATAGCACTGCCAACTTTGGAGCCAATGCTCTTCGGCGCATATCGTGACCAACATTTGATCTCTTTGAACTCTTCGGGCTGCAGATAGCACTGAGTTCAACGATAGGACCACAAATCGCGGCACACATAACGGGGACATCTTCAGGCGGCAGCGCATCCGACCTCACCAGGGCCACCAGGGCTGAGAAGACGGCTAGCCCGGCATGGTAGGCCTTCATGACCGATTTGTGGTGTTTCTCGATATCGGTAAAGTTGATGCTATATCGGCTCGATGTGATGTAAAGGATGTAATTGTGGCGGTATTATTCTTTCGTAGCAAGAGCATTATGTGATTGAGATGAAGGGAAGCACAACATTGCAGATCAAAGACGTTTGGGTCCGGGGAGTTGGATAGATAAACTTTGCAATCGTTCGTTTGGAGGTTTCATTCTCGAATGGCAGGCTGCCATGCTTAATAGGGTAGCACTGACGGGATGAGGTGCTAAGTCCTTGGAGTATATGAAACGAGCGAAGGGGGTTTCACGAACCCCCCCCCCTTCAACGACTTGAGCATAGGTTGACTTCACTCTGCAGCCCCTCCATCTCATAGTGACGCATGCCGTGGAATGAGTGATGAGATAATTTCCTGAATACATATACAATATAGAATGGCTGTTGAGCCCGTAATACCTCCACACTGTCAGGTTGCTCTCCTACCCGTCTCCCCGCCCTTTATATGGCACATCATCACGCGCTTACTTGGGATGACAGATCAGGCTTCCCGCAAAGGGACCAGATGAAGAAACATATCCAGTTCCTTTAGAAAGCCTGTCACCCGAGTTTAGAAACTACTCAGCCTGCCACTTTGAGACTTGTCTGCCTGCCCTGAAACATCTGGGATCCAAGGTGACAGCGGGGAGCGACGAGGAACGTGCCAATGAGGGGACAAGGCACAACACGAAACGCGAATAAGGAGCAGCGCCGCAGCCGCCGCAGAAGCAGTCTCTCCCACTTATTATTAGCCTAAAGAAAGAAAGAAGCTTGTAAGGGAAATAGATATAAGGTCTGTGCGCTTCTACACCATTTCTGTCTGTCAGAAGCTGCGTCATGGAGTCGGAAGCCAGATGGATGTTTTTCGGCGACTCCTACATCACATGACTTACTCTCTCTTCAGCTCTCGCTACCACATTCGGCATGGCTTCCACGATCAAATATTATGTAATCGGCGTCCTTATTTATGCGCAGCAGTCCCTTTGGCGCAAATCAAGACCCTCACGACGATGACAACCTATCTGGCTAACCGAAAAATAAAATAAAAAAATGAAAATATTAAAGCTAGTCTAACGTTCTAACTATCGGTGCTATAAGTTACTTACCCCATGAAGAAAATTACAAATATTTCAGCGGCCTCCACGAAAACGAAAATTCCAGAGAGCTCGCACAACCATATACACTATCCCTAGAAAGGAATCATCGCACGAAATGACTGATGAACCCAGCCCAAAGAGCCACAGCAAAAACGAAAGGGTGGCATCGTGGCGCGGACAGCCTGACTAGGCCGCGATCCCCACCCAGCCTTACCCGTCTGGGCTTCATACCACGAGATGCTCCCAGGCAGGGGAATCAGACGACGTGAGAACATCGAAGCGACGTGAACGAGGACAACGCTTGCAGCTCCGGGTATCGCAAGCCCTGACATTCACCAATAAACAGGCCGCTATGTGATTCACATACCATTACTGCCGCGCAAGGTGTGCCCTGCCCTGCCTTGCCCTGCGAGGCGCATGTCTTTTGTCCAGGGGATGATCCCGCCCTTTAGACCGCGACTCCTGCCCTAGAAGGGCATCATCGCACGAGCTGGCAAGCTTAAAAGCATAACGGCTGAGGCCGTAGCCTCGCTTTGATTCGTCTACTCGGAAATCGGCAGGCGATGTTGACGATAAGCTCCGGGGGAGGTTGATGGCGCAGCGGTAGTGGTAGTTCAACGTCCATGGTTTTCATATCGTTGAGCTCGCAGGAAGAGGTCTTGTTAAAAAGCTCGACATCTTCCTCTTCAGATTATTGAGACTTGTTGTTTCGTTATTCAGACTCACCTCGACGTTTAGTAGGCAGACCAAGAAGACAACACCCAAACTAGCCACTCATACAACAAGGACGGGCAATACGAGGGATACGAACTCTGCGAACTCGCCCCCAAAGCAACTCACCTCAACATGCTCAACTCCCACGAGTCTCTAGGCATTGCCCAAATCGTCTTCTACGTGCCCATTGTCCCAACCGTCCTTTGGTTGATGTTCCGCAATGGCAAAATCCACCCTCGATTGGCCTGGTGGCCCTTGATCCCATTCAGCTTAAGTACGCACTTATACACACATATATACACACACTCTCTCACCCCTCGAAATTCCCAAAGCTCATGAAAAGTATCAAATCTAACATGCAAGAAAGTGCGGCTCGCTGGCGGCCCCGTTATTATTGCTCTGGAGAAGAACCCCAGCATTGGGCTTTATGTAGCTGCTATTATTCTCCTTAATGTCGGTGTCATTCCCCTGATTGTTGCTACCTTGGGATTTGTGCGCATCGTGTAAGTCCAGTAAACACTCACATTTGAAAGAAACACAGAGACCCAAAAAAAAAAAGGAAAGCCAGGTCTAACACATACAATTAAAACAGCCTCTTAGACAACTACAGCTCCAATCCTCGCGCCAACAAAATCGGAGTCCTCATGCGCCTCGGCATCTTCGTCGCCATCGGTCTCCTCGCCGCCGGCGGTGGAGTCAGCTCCGTCGGTACTCCAAGTGCCATGGACACCAGCCGCACGCTCACCCTCGTCGGGTACATCCTCTTCGCTGTGATGCTTGCCGTGCTCATCTTCATGCAACTCTTCTTCTGGAGGAAGAAGGAGACTCTTATCCCCAGCAGCCATATCGTATGTCCCAGCCATCATCTCCTCTATCGACTCCACAGATGAATTTTGACTCTCCCTGCTAATCTATCTCAACGTGTTTCTAGGTCCTCCGCGGCGCTCTTCTCGCTAGTCCCTTTCTCATCATCCGTACTGTCTACGGTATTCTCGAGGTTGCTCTGGAGAACAGCGCTACATCGCCATTCAATCCCATCGAAGGCTCGGCTGTTGCTTTCGGTCTCATGGCCCTGCTCCCAGAGTACATGGTTCTTATCACCTACATCCACACCGGTTATTCCATCCCCCCTGACAGAGGGGCCTCTGCCGCTCATGGGCAGACTGCTCAAGACTTGTCTGACAACGCAAAGAGCAATGTCTAAATAAAGATTGCTCTACCTGGAGGGATTGAAAACCTTGAATATCATAGTTTCTAATTTCAGAGGCAGATGTTAATATAGACTAGAGGAAGCCAAGTATATTCACAGATCTCGGCTGTGAGCAGGTTTTTTTAATGCGTCAATACTCTAGCTTATTTTAGGCAATCATATTCATCCTCTAATACTCCGACTGATCTTTTTAGGAACATCATCTTTCCTGTATAATAAGTCTCAATTCAAGGTGATAGAGAGTCTGCGTGCGAACCAGATAACGGTATTATCGCAAGCCTACATAGTAAATCTATCCTTAAATGTCCTCCAAAAATATATAAAACGCTTTACCCTTCCCTGGGGAGCCAGTAGCTGCTAGACAAAATGATTTCCCAGATCTATTCCCAGGTTTTCTCGTGTGCTGGGATACAAAAAGTCGTTCTAATCCTAATTAAAGCAATAACAAGCAATACGAGGTACTCCGTAGCGTTCTAGGCCCATGCAGCTCATGTGCACAGCCACAAAAAGAACTAACCAAATCGTTCATATAAGGATGCCCTGTCTCGTCATCAGAATTAAACAGAACCCAACCCAAAACATTATCGTAGCGCTTAGAATCGGTGCTGTCGGCCAACGCTTTCCACGCGAACTCCAAGCTTGACCATTTCTCGGGAGTCAATTACACCACGACCGTCAAATACCCACCGGGGCTTAGCCATGGTTTCGGCGATGCGCACCCAGTCTAATCGCTCTCTAGCCCTGTAATCTTCCGCGCTGCCCATGCCGGTAGAGATGCCAGTTTCCTTGCTCTCTCTAGCTTGGATGCAGTCGGGACAGGTCTCTTCGCAGTTGGGCTCGACGTTAAATCGATCTAGAGGGTCTTCCGAGCTCTCTTCATCTCTCTGCACCAGGTGCTTGTGCAGCGCAAGAAGATCGTTTTCGGTGGGAGTGGATGAATTGAAAGGTCTTGGGTCCGCCTTGGGATTTGGCTTGCGGCCAAGCAGCTTGGGGATAGGCTGATCCTTGGGAGTTGGAGCTGGCGTGGGAAGAGGTTGGTTACGGAATTCGTCGAACTCGGTTGCAATGACAACCGCCGTGCTGCCCTTGCAGGCATCGTAGCCATTGCCATAAACGGAAACATTTGCTACAAGCTCTGGGCCAAGCAGGGCCTTGATCTCGTTCTTGATAACAAACGGGTTGCAGCATGGGTCAAATACCGCAATTTCGCGCGGCCGCTCTTCCAGTAGTGTCTTGACCATTTCGAGAGCCGGGGCCTCACGAGTGTCTGATGTGTTCTTCTTGAAGGCATAGCCCAGAATAGTGACTTTCTTGCCAACAAGAGTGTTGTTGAGGCACTTGATAACGCGGTTTGTGAAGCGATCACGAGCGTACTCGTTCATCTTCACGACCTGTCGCCAGTATTCGCCGACCTCGGGCAGACCCATTGTGTCGGCCAGGTAAACGAGGTTGAGAACGTCTTTCTTGAAGCAGCTGCCACCGAAGCCAATACCAGCCATCAAGAATTTGTTGCCAATACGGGGATCAACACCAATGGCACGAGCGACCTCATCGACATCAGCACCTGTTTGCTCGCAGACAGCCGAAATCGAATTGATGCTGGAAATACGCTGAGCCAGCATGGAGTTCGCAACCAGTTTGGCAAGCTCAGACGACCAAACATTGGTGGTGAGGATTCGGTCCCGGGGCACCCAGGCAGCGTAGATATCTACCAACGCCTCCGCAGCTCGCTTGCCCGAAGGAGTGGGCGCAGAACCAATCAGGATTCTGTCCGGATATAACAGATCGTTGACCGCAGTTCCGGCAGCCAAGAATTCAGGGTTGGAGAGAATCTCGAAATGGACGCCGGGGCGGTGCATGGCGAGCTGCGCAAAGAAAATTAGTCAGAGAGAAGTTATTTGACTCTGCTTAAACCTGAGGACTTACGGTGTCTGCAACAAGCTGTGCCGTTCGGCAAGGGACAGTGCTCTTCTCTACAATAATAGCACCCTCTCGAGCATACTGAGCTACAACACCGGTGACGGCCTCAAAAGCAGTCATGTCAGTAGCGCTGCCGGCACCAACGCCCCGCTCCTTGGTTGGGGTATTGACAGCCACGAGAACAATGTCAGCCTCTGCGATGCTACCAGCAACATCGGTTGTGAAAAAAAGGTTGCTCGCTCTCTGAGAAACCTTGGTGTCAGCGGAGCTGCCTCCAGAGGACTCGCTCGCAATTGCAGTCTCTCGGCCTCCATCACGAGCGATGCGCACGATGTCGTGCAAGCCAGGCTCGTAGATGGGAGGGTGGCGGGAGTTCCATCGGCGAATGCGTGTTACGTCTCGGTCGACGACGGTGACTTTGATGTGAGGGTTCTGGAAAGCAACCACAGCAGCGGTAGGGCCACCTGAGAAAGAGAAGAAAGAAAAATAGTTAGCCAGCTAGGTATTGACTTTGCATTTGCGCAGATCAATCCCGGACTGCGACGTGTCCTCCCACCGATCAATCGAACAAGCCAGCCAGCTTCGCTAGCCAGGCAGGCCGTGGACGATCACTGGATATGGACCTCCGAGTAACAGACGACATACCGACGTAACCAGCGCCTACGCAGCAAATGTTGCGTACCGTGATCTTCTCGGGAAGAGCACCGTTGACTTCCGAGACGGAGCCATTGAGACCCAGCTTCTTGACCGAGTCAATGACAACTTCTGGGATGGAGGCCATGGTTGGCGGTGTTAGATGGAGGGGTCAAAAGGGAGCGATTAAGGTGTAAGTAAGAGGCGACAGAGCCCAAGACCAGCAACGACAGAGTGGTGGTTCAAACGAGAGAGAACGTAACGAGTCGTTCTTCGATGAATAGTGAAGCACTCCAGAAAGGAGGATCAAGGAGAAGCGGCCAAAAAGAAGGTAGAGAAAAAAAAGGGAGATGGGATGACAAGCCAAAGTCTTGGCAGGAGGGCATGAAAACAACCTACTGCTCGGAGCAATGGCATGTACTATATTAATACTGCGTGGCTACAGCATGGTGTGTGTGTGTGGATGGTGGTGTGGATGTGCCTATGCGGGTGTGCCTATATGGCTGGGTGGGTGGGTGACTGCTGGAAATATGAACGCACCACTAGTCTTCTTTGGGAAAGTAGCCTCACGTGAAGATCGTCAACGGAATTGGGAGTTAGATTGTGCCTCATGTAAATGTTGTGTGAAGTACATGTACCTACCTAATGTACAAGCAAACACTGGCAAGCAAGTCTGCATCTGCCGACTAGCCTGTCTTTTAAAGTCCATTATCAGTATTATCGGAAAGCCTCTATCCCACGATTTTTGGCAATACCTAGCAGCCTCAACCGAATGAGGCAGAGGTACCTGGCTCTAAGCAAAAGGTGGAGGCATGGGTGCTTGTGGTAAAGGTTTTAGCGCTGCACGCGAAGCCAGCCCCAATCAGTAGTGCAGTGGGCTCCTCTCCCGGCTCAGGGAGCCGCGTGTACTCCGTAAGTTTTTTGCTGCCCATTCAGCCTTGAGACCTGCCTATATACATACTTATAATCAGCTCGCGTACGTATCCATCCATGGATGCTTTCAGCCAAACTCTCCCAGGGGGCCACTAACTGAAGAAAAGAAGCAAAGCTGCCCAGGTTCTTCATTGTTATGTAGACCTACCTAGGCAACTAGATACCTATATATGCTTAGACAGCTAGATAATTACACAGTTCGAGATAGTGCTTGAAGCAACATTTAAAGTGGCATGTGCTGTAGAGGTACCACCAGCTGCTTGTACCTCCGTGACCTCCGTGCTGTGGCAGCCATTAAAAGCGGTGAGATATTGCCAAGAATTCGCCTTGCCAGCCTGCAGCTTTCCTGGCAAAAGAGGTGAGACTTTGAGCCATCATGTCTGAACACGTATAGTATATTCAAGGTTCTGCTCGACAATCTGTTCGCATTCAGCTAAAACCCACCAACAGCGAAGCCAAGACCATTGTCCTCTGATCTCTTCCTCCCCAAGCCAATAAATAGGCCTCCGCCAATGTTTTATTATTAATTGCTTCCTTCATTATCCCGACGGCGAATGAGGGGCGGTTGGCTGGGCCAACTTCAGGCTAGGAACGGCAACTTCACCACCAGGCAATGCTTGCTGGTTGGCTGGTTTCGGTTTTCCCGCTAGGCATTCGAAGCCAAGCCCACCGATTCGGAGGGCAGTGGAGGGGCTCTCTTATTACGATGGACGATAAACAAGCTTAATGGCGAAGGTGGCATCTCATCTGTATGCCTCGACTGTTTCGGAAACTTCATGGTCAACAGTCCAGTCGTAGGGATACTGTCTGATGAGATACATCTCGGTGGTGGCTTGACGATACAAGGGAGTTGGGTTATTGCCGAGCGTCTTTCCAGCGCAATAGCAGCTTAGCCAGCCCCTCTTTACTTGGTCGTCGGAGTGGTAAAATCATCAAAGATGGGTCTCGCAACTCAACAGGGGCCCCGACGACAAGCTACGCCAGCAAGCAAGTGGAGCCAGCCGCGCACGGTTTTTTTCACGGGTGCATCTAGGCGGGAACTTGGCATGGGAGGCTCACGCGACATCAAACTTGGCTGGACCTGGAGTACTGCGACTGAAACCGGCGAGTTGGTCAAATAAGTCATTGCTCAGAAGCCATCACAAGGGAAAAGGCCAAGGGATTGAATCGCCATGATAATCATTGTTGTTGGAGCCATCCGAAAGACCGGCAAACCCAGTGGGAGTCTTGTCCTAAGATCAATTGATGGCTTGAGACTCCAGACTCCGGACTCCTCCGTTGGCGCTGATTCCTTTGCTAGCTGCAACCGTCTGGGGGGGGGGGGACACGTAGTTGCGCGTTATCTATCCATCTATGGCGGCACATTTGACGTCGATCTGTTAACTGATGCCTTTCTGAGAAGCTGTCGCCCGAAGTTCCAGTGGAAGCTGACAGCACTGAAACACATGAGGTGATTGAATGCTTGCGCCTCCTGTCAAAATGTCAGAAACAACACAAGCGATGATACTTTCGAGACGATGATCCTTCACCACTGCGGCACAGCTGAATTCGTCAGCGTCCTCTTATCGGCACACACGGCCCTGAAAGCCCCAATGCCAAGACTCTGCAAAACCAATCCCTGTGGCGACAATATTTGACTGGATGGAAAAAAGAGATTAAAGGCCGCGTCCAAGCCTGCTAAGCAGCTGTCAACAATGGCCTTGTTGCCAGTATTCATAGACCTACCGAAGATGGATTGAGTCCGCGATTAGGGTATCCATCATTCGAGAAGGAGAATGCGCGCAATCTGCTTTTCGGATTATGAAGCAGTGAATGCCGGCGCCGATCTATCTTGATTCTTCGGACTGGCCATAGCCGATCCGAATGTGTCCTTTCGATACACATCCAACCGCTCTTCGCACGCTCAGGGAAACAACAACCCCACGAGTCATTTACATGCCTGATTACCATGGCTCGATTTGCAGCTCGAGAAAACTTTCCACGTGTCGACAATGAGGAAATGCTTACCATTTCCTTCCATGAGGCAATAAACAAGAAGAACGCCAAGTCATTTTTGCTTGAGAAAAAAAAAGATCCAAAATGGCTCATGTGTCGAACATGCCTCTGAAGATTCTGGATTCCATCACGTTCACGTTGTGGAATCGATGCATTTTACACCCAGTGATTCCAAGTATTTAGGAAACAGTAGCACAACGTCTGCTTTTGTGCTGACGATCCAAGATATTTCTTGACCAACCAGCCAATCCACGAGGTCTGGTCTGCAGGCGCCTATTCGTGGGCTGCCCATATCTGGTATCGAAATTCAGGGTCCTACCTGTCAATTGGTTAGCGGCCGCAATGTGGTCGATTTCACGACGCTGATTCGTCACTTCGCTCCTCCACGTTGAACCTTGCCTGGTTCATCCATCTTCAAAGCATCGCGCACCAACGCTAGATCCCGCATGCAAGAAGGTCCTGTGACCATAGTTTATGGCGATGGAGGGATTTCTCGACATAGCATGTTTGTCGAGATGTTGTCACTTGGAGGTGGCCTGCTGCGCAGTCCCTAGAGCTGAAGCCGCGAACTGAAGGGCAGCTTCTCGCAGCTGACTATGTATTATTGATTGCACGGCTGTCAGTTGCCTCATATGAGCTGTATGCTTTATAGTCATGCAGCGGGCTTCCGGTCATTTAGCATGGGACGAACTGCCGTTTGGTTTTCCGATGCTTATCGCGCCACTCCATCTATCTATCCGACCCCAACGTGATGATCTAGAAGCAGGTACATCACACCTTTTTGGTATTCTGACTCTATCCCCGTGTTGTTTAGCCTTACTGCAGCCTCTCCCGGCAAATTGTGTCCAATAATGCATTCCTCGTGGCCAGCTCCTAGTTCCCCATTGAAGACTGATTTGTCTTTAAACTAAACCCCATCTCGTGTCGTGCGTGGGCCTAGTTCACATAGCATTTCTTAGGTGTGACAGCTGCTTCGCATACAAGTATCTTATAGATTCAGCATCAGACGGAAACATGATAACGTCCACTTCTACCAGCGCCAGCTGTGCTGTATCAACCGAATTCTTCATACTCTGAAAGGCAAACCACCAAGGCAGGGAAACTGCCCTTCGTCTCTTTGAAACAATGGCTTCCAGGCTGCTCCCCAACTCGGTGCATTATCCCGATCATGATCTATCTGAGTTCCCCGCCTTTTTGAAGGGAAAGCGCATTCTCCTGTGCACCGAGTCCTTTGGCCCCGTCAATGGAGTAAGTCGCACGACGCTGATGTTGGTTACTCACTTGCGAGAGAATGGCGCGCAAGTGGCCGTGGTCGCTCCTCACAACCACACAAACCAGAATACCTTTTCGCCGCCTCCATCCCCCAGCCTTTCACCAGCCGATAAGCAACCAGAGGTTCGAGTAACGGGTTATCCTCTACCGTTCAACCCAGAACTCTCAATTGTGTATCCTGTACGGAACTCGACCCTGTATTCCAGAACATTTGGCGACGATGCGCCGCCTGATCTGATTTACTTGGCTTCCCCGGCAAGCTTGGGATTTCAAGTTATGCTACAGCTAAGGCAACAGCCGAAGGAAAAACAGATACCCATTATCTGTAACTTTCAGACTGATTTGGCTGGCTATTGCTCAATATTATTTCCCGCACCACTGAGCTATGTGGCAGTTTTCGCTTTTGCGGCTGTACAGAGCTACCTATTCAAGCATCCATCTGTCAAGACTATATTCTACCCTTCCAGATTCGTTCGACGGTATTTGGAGAGCCAGAATGTGCAGTCAGACAAGCTAGAGGTCTTAACTAGAGGAGTAAACACAACCATGTTCAACCCGAGCCGCAGAAGCGAAACTCTCAGGAACGAAATTGCGCCTAATGGAGAAATCATCTTCGTCACAGTCTCCCGGATTGCTGGTGAAAAGGGGTTCGACTTTCTCGCCAAGGTAGCCAAGGAACTAGACGCCAGAGAGCTGCCATTTAAGATGCTCATTGTTGGTGGAAACCGAAACGCGGATGTTGAAAAGGAAGTCCAGGAATTATTTGACCCCCTGAGAGAAAAGGGGAGCGTCATATTTGCTGGATTCAAAGTCAGCGAGGATCTGGCAACTGCCTACGCCAGCGGAGACGTGTTTCTACACTGCTCCGTTACTGAAACGTTTGGTCTCGTCGTGCTGGAATCAATGGCAAGCGGTGTTCCCGTGGTAGCTCGCGACGAAGGCGGCCCATCAGACATCGTAGACCACGGAGAGACTGGATTCCTAGTCCCACCATATGACCTTGATGGGTTTGTTACCAAGGCTGTCAAACTCGCTCAAGACCACCAAGCGAGACTCCGCATGGCCAAACAAGCCCGCGCTGCTGCCTGCGAGGCCACCTGGGACAAGATCAACAACAAGGTCGCTTGGCGCATGGCCGACACCATCATAAGCCGCGAGCGCGAGCTGGGCAAAGCACCCGAACAGTCAACGTCGCTATCGGCAAAAGCCTCACAACAGCTCGTGCCCATCTACGGGTGGCTCATGATGAATAATGCTCTTCGCGCAACGCTGATGCAGCGCATTGTGGATGCTCGCCTTGTAGGTGGTCTAGCTGTCATTCTCAGCTTCTGGGTCGTCACGGGCTGCTACATGGTGTTTACTGAGTGTCTCCTCTGGGCTAAAGGGCGCATGAGGACATCAGATCGCAAGGCGATGCTTTCAACGTAGAGGTTCTGCGGCGCTGCTTATGGCTAGGTCTCAAAGGAGCTTTATGATTCTAGTATTAGGGTGGGTAATTCGATCACTAAAATAGGGGTAAGAACGCGCGTACTTAGAGTACGTACGACGAAGCAGATAGATGACAGGCTCTGTGTGCTAGGCATATAGAGCTCCACGATTCCATTCTCTTTTTTTTTTTTTTTTTTTTTTTTTTTTTTTTTTTTTTTTTTTTGCATTTCCGTACTTCGCCTTCGCCTTGCACTCAGTATGACACATACATCTTCATAATGATTTATTGAAGACACTCCTTCTAACGAATATTATACGCTGTGATTTTTATTTTATTTTTTGTTTTTCTCTTTTTTCAGTCATGGACATACATAGTAGTAGACTACCTAAGGGAAGGACGTGAATTAACATCGCAGGATATACCCGCAAATGAGTTGGAGGTAATAGTTAGGAGCTCAGTTAGATAGGAGGAGAATTGATATCTTGGACTTAAATCGACGATTGTTATAGAATGACATTTTTGGGATGCACATAGCACTGTCCTTAAGAGTTTATGTTTTATATTTTCTTTATTCTTGTTGGATAAAGCAGATATTTAGCCCGTCCAAAGAAAGCCATTCAGTAAGACGCTCTCACAAATATGTATAAAATAAAATGCTAGAAGAATCGGGAAAGGAAAAAAGGTAAGATGAGCCAATCCTTCCGGGGAATCATAAAAACCATCCAACAACCCAGCACACCTCACCTCACCACCCGTTCTTGCATTTAAAAGCAAAATGCACCAATGCTGTTCTTTTTTCTCTGTTCAAACATGCTCTTTTCAAAAACGCAGAGATTATTTCGACTGCAGCGCTCTCCGCCTGTACATCTTCACATACTGTATGCGCTCATAGGTCCCATATCCGTACGCAGCAATTCCCAAGAGCATCCACGTGCCTGTGATGATAAGCCCAATCGGGAAAATTAGAAGCTGCGTTCCAGGGAGGACAAAGGCAACGGTGCCGTTCTTCAAGGCGGCCTGCTGGTCTGAGACGGCGAGCTGAGCTGCAGCAAAATCGGATAGGACGACATCTTTGGAGAAGACACCGGTCAGGAAAACGGCGTCGTTTAGAGAGACGTTGGTGGTAACCCGGCTACCGGTGGGAGTAGTCGCGGTGAGGCTCAGAGTTGGGATGACGAGAGCTTCAAGGTCCGACCTAGGTTTTGCAAATATGTTAGTGGATATATTGATATTGCCTTGCATGGATAATATAACGTACATTGACATCTTCTCTGACATCTTAGACTTGTCAATCTGTCCAACGAGCATGTATGCCTGCAGCTGAGTCGGGCCACTTGAGCTCAAGCTCGAGGAATCATCCCTCTTCGTCACATTGACGGGCGGACTAGAGCCTGACCCAGAATCCTTCTTCTTCATAGGGCTCGCACTCGCACCATTGTATGATACGCCAACCTGAATCTCGCCAGGTGTAACTCCCACGAACGCGTCTCTGGGGTCAGAGACCCGGTATAATCGCAGATCCGCCTCAAACATTCCAGTCTTGACATCCAGCATGGGCAAATTGTAGCAAATGCAGTTGCCCGAAGGGTTCGAGCTGCGAGCAATCGCCTTGAGGGACGCAACGCATGCGGCACTGGTAATATTGTCCCAGGACGAGAAGTCGAGAGAGCCGTCAGGCAACAGCTTTACGTCGGAGGGTATTGAGGCGTTGGCAGAACCACTGTCCTGCCGGCGGGTGAGGGCGTCGACAGCTGGGAACCCAGGGAGGGAGGCGTAGGGTTTGGCGAGAACATCGTCGGCACGGAGGACGGAGACACCAGCGAGGAAGTTCTGGGCAGAAACTGCGACGGCGAGGACAGCGGTAGTGAGGTTTAGACTGGAAAGCATGGTGAATGGCGATTATCGATAACTGCTTTAATTGATATGGTGTATAGATCGACAGGTATCGTTGGATTACTCTTCCTTCGCCCCAAAGAGATGAGCCGCTGTCAAAGCAAGGCGTTGATGTTTGTTCAAGTTTGGATTATAGAATTAGAGAGTAGCCAAAGTAATTCCCGTCCGGCGGTAAGTATAGAATCGAAGTGAAGTCGCCGTCAACGATTGTCTGCCCTCTCTTACTTGCACGCCCACAGTAGCAGATGGGACAGGAATTTCAGAGGAGAGATAGTATCGCACAAGAAAAGGGCCACCAGATAGAAGATATCGGCACTAGTCGTGAAATGAGAAAGCGCGTAGAAACCCCAGGCTGCTCCTCTTACTGATCAGGGACGAATCTGGTTTGAGGTTTGTTTCTTTCCACTTTGCTAGAAACAGGCCATCAGGCCATCCATTATGGTGTCTCGCTCCACGTTTGGTTGTGTTCCCTGGCAAATTGGTCGTACTCCAAGGATCACGCCGCAAAGTAAAGGAGACTGAGTCGCAGGTTGTCGCAAGTAGGTATCCAAGAAAACATTACGGAGTCCTCGGGGGTTTCGCTCAAGTGCGAGACGCAAAGACTTTAGAGCCTTCTCGTGCCATGTCTCCGTTTCCCCCATTCCGCTTTGTCTCTCTTGGTTGGTCAACCAGTGCGGCGGCAGCCGTCGAAACCATGTATTCGTCACATCGTCTGCTGATGCGACACTGGCGGTTTGGAGGGGTGGCGCCGCCGCCGCACGGGGCAAGCAGGGGCGCAAGGGGTCCGAGGGCCAGTCAGAACCGTCCATCTTGCAGTTTAAGCGCTTGTCAGAGGCACTTAAGATCCCCGGCCTCTTGGCTTTATTGCGAATACTGCCCGGCATCCGAGGCCAATTGGTCGAAGCCTCCAGGTCAGCTTGCGACCTGTCCATGTGCCGACCGTGCTGGCCGCTGTTGGCTCTGCGGTGACGGCAATGCGTCTGCAGGTCGACGGACGGTAATGCCCGGGTCGCCAGTAAGGCGAGGCTAAGTAGAGGATATTAATGAACAATGGATCAAAGGACACTTACCTGCCAACCAAAAGCTCCAAGAAGCAGAGAGAGCAGAGGAGGCAGACTAAACGTCACAGCGAGGGCCGCCACGAGAGCAAAACCCTAGGCCGCACTACATCCTGAACAAGGGCTCATTGCTGGGAGGGTCGCTAAACTTTAAAAAAACAAAATAGGTTAGATATCCATAACTTCCGGGGATGATAGTTTCTATTTCTTTTCTTCTCTTTTGTTGCCAACAAGCGTTTCAACTGTACCCATGAAATCGTCTCAGGTTGAAGCCTCATATCAATCTCGAACGGCTTGGCTGCCCCAGGTCACCGCCCAAGGGCCTGATGCTGCTTGCCCGTTTCATGAGATTCTCAGCCACTGTGGCTCAGTTACCGGCTCCGCCACACAATTTTAGCTGCCAAATCTGAGAAGCCGAAAAGCTAATTGAGCTCGATCGTAGACACCATCCATGCATGTTGATGTCACGTAGCTGAACGGGCTTCCTTTCTCTTATCAATAAAATCCTTGTGCCAAGGTAAGATAAGGTATGCTGCGTATAACTCCGCAAATTCTGACTGTGACTTTTTTGCAGGAGTAGCGCTTTGCTACGTACCTAGGTATTCTATCTGACAGTGGGAGACAGAATAGCAATACTGTAATCGCACTGTCCCTATCGGCTTATCGAGCGTACAGCAACCGCCCGCTTTGCCCCTCCTCACCGTGTCAATTGCAACAAGTCTTCCATTGCATCCAGCCACGTAATGAGCTGCTCCGTCTTTGGTGATAGTTCAACTTCCCCGCGGTTCAGGTGCGGAGATTCGTCCCAATTTGATAAAATGGTTGTCATAAAAGTGTCTGGATGATGCTCATTGCTCCTCCAGCACATTGCCAGTGCACCCTCTCCCCCCTCTTCCAGAGTTCCGCCACGAGTTAACCACCAATTGGCGACATGGCTCTCACCCATCCTACCGAATCCGATAAACATCCGAGAGTCAGATGCATCTTTATCTATTCTATTATCATGAGCATAAGGCGGGGTAATCTGAGACTAGACGACGATAGACAATCGATATCTTAGGGATAAGATACAGCTATAAAGCCTTCATGGTAGCTCTTTTGCCCCCTCCTAGGGTAGCCTTAGGATCATCGCCTTGACCCAATACCTGCTATCTACACGCTGTTTATAGTTGTAAGTAGTGCTGCAGCCTCTTTATCAGTCTGGAATCAGAAACTCCACCTTCTCTTGAAGTGGATCTCCAAAAGCGACGAACATGCCTGGCAAGATCCGAACTGCCCAATCTGTGTCTCTCGAGAACCCTGCTGCCGAGCAGCCAGGTCTGCACAATCGATGGCACCCAGACAGTAGGTTCCATTCCTCGACGTCTCAGTTTCCCAGCAGGACCAAATTACATATCAAGGAACCTTTGCGGCCAACCAATTTAATGCTTACTTTTTTTATAGTTCCCGCAATTGGAACGATCCAACCCGGGGAGACTGTCAAGATCGAATGTGTTGACTGGACTGGTGGCCAAATTGGCAACAATGACAGCGCCGACGACGTCCGCAATGTGGATCTCACCAAGATCCACTACCTTACTGGTCCCTTCGAGATCAAAGGCGCCGAACCAGGAGATCTTCTTGTTGTCAACATCACCGATGTTCAGCCTTTCGATCACTCCCCATGGGGCTTCACTGGAGTCTTCGATCGCAACAACGGAGGTGGTTTCCTGGAAGACCACTACCCCAAGGCGGCAAAAGCTATCTGGGATTTCGATGGTATCTACTGTACCAGCCGACATGTTCCAGGCGTTCGTTTTGCTGGCTTGATTCATCCCGGCATTCTAGGCTGTGCGCCGTCTGCTGAGCTCCTAGCTGAATGGAACCGGCGCGAGGGCGATTTGATATCCGCTTGCAAGCACTCTCACCCTGGCAAGGTTGTTGCCCAGCCTCCCAACAAGACAAACGTCCATGCTGGCCAGGCTACCGGTGATCTCAAAGCAAAGATTGGCCGCGAGGGAGCGCGAACAATTCCTGGCCGCCCACTCCACGGGGGCAACGTCGATATTAAAGACATTTCTCGAGGCTCAACCACGTATTTGCCCGTCCATGTTCCCGGAGCCAAGTTCTCTGTTGGCGATCTTCACTTCAGCCAGGGAGATGGTGAAATTAGTTTCTGTGGCGCAATTGAGATGGCGGGCATCATCTCCATCAAGTTTGACTTGATCAAAGATGGTGTCAAGTCACGAGCAATCACGAGCCCGGTTTTCAGGCCCGGCGATGTGGCCCCAAACTTCGGACCGGGTCGCTACCTGACATTTGAAGGTTTTTCTGTCGATGAGACGGGGAAGCAACATTTCATGGATGCAACTGTAGCATACCGACAGGCATGTCTTCGTGCAATTGAATATCTACAACAATTTGGTGAGCAATCCCCCGGCAATCTAAATTCCGAAGCAGCATTAGGATTTGGAAGGTTAACAGGCGGTTGATGCCGCTACCCTACAGGATACTCCGGCGAACAATTGTACCTCCTGTTGTCGTCCGCTCCTATCAAAGGTTCTATTGCAGGCATCGTTGATATTCCGAACGTGTGCACGACGCTAGGCGTCCCGATGGATATATTTGATTTCGATATTTCGGTCGAGGCCGTGCCGAAGAAGCGGGACCTGGGAGCTTGCCCAATTTCTAGTGTATAACTCTCGCGATGTGCCAAGGTTTGGAGACGGCGGAGGGAGGCCAGCATGTAAAAGTTTGTCCGACTGTTGTTGGTTCAATAGCCAGTGGCTGCAGCCACTCGCAGCGGCCCTAAGATGATGGGTGAATGAAAACCAATTTATCCTTCCAGTCCCATGGTTGAATATTGAACGCATGACGGAGTTCGGCAAGCATTGAACCAATCTTTCCGAGGCGCCCCATTGGAAGGTCATTAATCATGCAAAGTAAACATGCCCCGAAATGGTGGCGTTCATGGCGCACCGAGAAAGGCCCTCGCTCAATTGGTGTAGAATCTAGGCCGTGACTCTACTAGCCTGCCTGTGAGCGCCTCCCGAGCTTCTCGAAATTGGCGAGCCATTGAGGAGCTTCGGTGAACACAAGTGTGGCGCTGTACCTTGCAGATGGAGGACGGACTTTTTGGAGAGACGTCCAAGACGTCGTCGTGTCTCCATTCTTTGGCCAACCAACACAACCTGCACCAGCTGCACAACCACGGGCTTTGCGTGATGCTGGCTGGAAGTGCGGGGAAGAAGAGCTATTCAGTCCGTTTGGCCAATTTCATTACATATTTGCCAAGCTTGCATAATCTTCCCCAGATTTTCAGATGCGCCGTGCGGAGGCTGCATGTGAAAAAACATCCGCCAATCACATGCGGCTAGGGAAATTTGTCCGCCAATAACCAAGCTTAACTACGACGTCAAATGTCTAATTCATCCACATCCACATGGGGAGCTTATAATCTAAGGAGCGCTTTGTCCCCCGAAATTTAAAAGGAAAAACATGCTGTGTATCCAAAGATCGGATTCCCCCCGGATGGCATTTGTTTTGTTTTGTTATCCTACCATCGCCTTTGGATCAATTACTTTGCGCGTGGTGTGAGATCACGATACGCAGAGCGAGCGTGTGGGCTACAATGAAACACAACCAACTCCTCAGCCTAGCTGCGGCGGCAGCGTCTGTCGCGCTAGCTGCCTCGGCGAATGACTCGGATTCTTTGGCCGGCTTCACCAAGAAGCGAACTGTAGACCTCGCCCAGTATCCTGATCCTACCTGGTTTCAGAAAATCGATACTTGGCTCTCGGCGCAGAAGGATGATGGAACCTGGTCAGACGTGAACTATGCGTCAGGATGCCCTGCCCGTAAGTCGTCATGGGCGTGTCGCGCAACTGAAGAAATAGGTCTTTTGCTAACCCATCACTCCAAGAACGTGCCAATTGGCCAATCCAGGAGCATTGGAACCGAGTAATCACGTTTGGTGCAGCATGGACTGGTGTTAACCCGACAGTCCCCAGCAACTGGACCCATAACGATGACCTGCTCTCTGCTGCTCTGAAGGGTATAGATTACTGGTTCAAGAATGATTATACCCCCGACGACTGCATGGGAGAAGGTGGAAATGCGTAAGAATGAGAGCCTTGATGAGCATCTTTGACCACGATCTTGTTTTGCTGACTGGTGGCAGCTCTCTAGCTTGCCCTTGCGGCACTCCTGGATTGTGGAACACCGTGAGTGTTCTTCGTCCTCGATGTATATACATATCATGCTAACGCTGTATAGAACTGGTATGACCAGGCTATCTTGATTCCCCAGTTGGTATCCACAGCTTGTCTTCTACTCAAGGACGCAACCCTGACCGAAACCCAACGGGCCGGCTGCATTCGAATTCCCCAGCGTGCTTACGATCTCCGAGATGGAGTCTATGGCACCGGCGGTCGCATGACAGGATCTAATGTAAGTCTGCCCTCTGCCCTCTGCCCTGTAACCGGCAGCCATACTGATATGACGGACATAGATGGTTTTGGTCATGCAAAACTCAGTTAGCTTGGCACTCTTTACCGACAATAGCACTATTCTTGACGACGCCATGTCTCGAGCAATGGCAGTAATGACCGTACGTGCTACGTTTGAAATAATATTGCAAGTAGAAACCCTTGCTGACATGACCAGTTTGCCGATGGCACCGGAGAAGATGGTATTCACCGTGATGGAACGTTCCTTCAACATCAAGGACTCCTATACAATGGAAACTACGGCAAAGATCTGGTGAGTCCATTTTGGAGTCAACACAACGGCAGCAGCTCACTGACTTGATTTACAGCTCAACGCCTTCATTCAGCTTGAGAGCGAAGCAATCGGCACCCCATTTGCTGCTGATGACACTACCCGAGAGGCCATGTCTACCTATATCAAGGGTGACGAGTGGATGATTTATACTGATCATGAGACGGGACAAGAGCACTGGGACTTTGTGAGTTTCTCTCCCGCGAGGAGAGCATTGAACAATTGCTGATATATCATCTCATAGAACGCGATTGGTCGTTTTGTTTCGTTTCCTACTGCCGATCTGCAAGCGAGTGCCGACATCAACTTCAATGTCTCGAAGCTCGCTGCTGCCGTAGCTGACTTTGCCGGTCCCCTTAACGTCAACGATACTATCCGCCGTCTCGAGTCCAACGGCACCGAAATTTTGAAGGGAAACAAGGCTTTCTGGGCCAGTGACTACATGGTTCACCGCCGCGGCCACTATATACTCACAAACAAGATGCTGTCGACCAGAGGTGCCAATTCTGAGAGCGCCAATAGCGCCAATCCTTATGCCTACCACATGGGCCAAGGTACATTGTACTCCTATGTTGAGGGCAATGAGTACAAGGACATTATGGGAGCTTGGGACTGGAATCTTGTGCCAGGTACAACTGTACTGCTCAACAAACCCGCGCTCGATATCAACCATGTTAAGTATGCGGGCAAGAAGGAATTTGTCGGAGTGGTGAGCGATGGCACGATCGGTGCATCTGTAGAGGACTATGTTGATCCTCTTGAAGGAACGCTCTCTTACCGCAAGTCATGGTTTTTCGTCGAGGATGGTGTTATTGTTATCACCACTGATATCACGAAGAACGCCACAGCTGGGGATACCCCGGTGATTAGCGTGCTTGACAACCGTGCTGCGGTCTCCCGCAAGGCATATGTAAAAAATGGCTTGATTGCACGGCCGTCTGATGAACACATCCCCACCGACACATTGTACTACGGCAACAACGGATACCTTGCCTATGACACTCCCTTTTCTCTTACCATTTCCCTGGGTCAGCAAACGGGCAACTGGTCAGAGATCTCAACTTCTACCGCGGGTGAAACCACAGTGGATATTTTCTCCGCCTACACAACTATCAAGGAGGACAAATTCGCGTATGCTTTCTTCCCTTCCATCCCGCAACAAAGGCTGGACCAGGAACTGGAGAAGCCTACATACAACCCCATCATCAAGAAGGGCCTTACGGGTGTATACGGCGACGGCAAACTCAGCCTTGCTTTCTGGCCCGGTGGTGAAACTTCCGTCACCGTCGATCTGACCGAGCTGGGCTGGACCACCAAGAAGGGCTCCATCACCTTCACATCCAACCAGCCGGCCCTCTATCTCCTCACCACCAAATGCAAGAACAAGGAAAGCTTGCGCCTCAGCGTAACGGTGGCCGACCCCACACAGAAGCTAAAGACAGCATCATACTCGATCAAGTTCAACGGGCAGAAGGTTCAGGCGCGGGATATTCCCAAGCGCAGCGAAGGGCTCGAGAGGAGAGATGATGGCGGTATTGGCTTTGGCGTGAGGTTGCCGGGTGGAGGCCTTGCGGGCTCGTCCGTGAATCGGGAGATTTTCCTGGAGTTGAATTGAGGAAGGGGATAATGCCGAGGTGATGTGCGGGTATGAAGCCACTCTTATCTATTTAATTTGAAAACATATTGAATAAAATGCTACTCTCTGATGCTGAGCAAAAATGAGAATACAACACTGGACCAACTGCCATGGACACTAGCTAGGCGTGCAAAACAACACCCCACATGGGCATTGCCCCCAATCCAACCTACAGAGGGTCCCAGAAAGTTCCGATTTTTTTTTGCTAGTAGTACTTAGGTAGGTAAGTCTGTTTGTTGCGACTCGGAATTTTCTGTGCCCCACTGCACATAATCCAATGCCCTTTTTATAGGGGTCTATAGCAGGGGCCGTGAGGCCTAAAGCAAGCTCTAGAGCACTGGAGGTAACGGTTCGGATCTGCAACAGGGTCAGCCCGCTGAAAGCCCGCTGAGAGACGCGAAATTTTGGGCACCGTGGGCCTACCCCCCCAACAGCTGACTGAAGGGTCTGGAACTATGGTTCGTACGGAGTACGTAATAGCCGATTAATTCCGGCAATCGCGCTGTGTATTGCCATTAAGCTTATAAGGGATGTTGAGCATAAAAAACTGCGAGAGGGTGTCGACTAGGGTTATGGTTATTATGCCAAAAAAAAACTGCCCAGGTGGATCTCTTAGCCACGCTGACAGGGACCTTGGGGACGTACCAATACGTGCGCTGGAAATCATCCTGTATGGAGCAGTGCAGGTGATGATATGCAGTCACCAAGTATTGTATTACATACCCCATAATAATACCTTTTATCTTCTCCATAAGAGAGTGGAGTGCCTCAGGCTGTCGCTGGGCGCGCGCATGCATGTACATGTACCCAGGTACTTGATCACCTATTCATCTGCTGGGGCTGGGGTTGGCTGGCTGTTCGTCTGTCAAACCAGGCATCCACATCCACCAAAAAAATCTTGCCCCTCTCCACCACCACCACCAAAGGTGCGGTTATCTTGTCGAAAGCGGTCATCTAGAGCCAAGCATTCCACACGTCCTGACTTTGCTTCTTCAGACAGCCACAGGGTCACCATCCACAATTCTGCGTGGTTTTCGAAGCTATTGTCAGAATGATATTCGATCAGAACGCCTCACAATGACGACATGTATAAGCCGTTCTCCGCACGATCTCAGCGTACATTAGTGGCAAGCCTTTTTCATCATGGCGCTGGTTGAAGCTATTCGCGATAGTTGATATTCTCTGCGAGGACACGTTTATTAATTCATTTAGAAAGAGGTGAAACGCCTTGTTGAGTATCATGATGCGACCGAACCAAAACACTCTGGTTTCGAAATAATCTGGAACACATTTGGCGGCGTCTTCAGCTTTGGGGACATCTTCAGACGGGAGCTCGGGCCATATCTGGGAGACCTTGCAGCGAGATCCGCAAAACCCCCTTCGCGAATTTCGTTCAGATGCCACACACCCAGAAACACGACTGGGACATCTATTTGTTTTTGGTGTGCTTTTAGCAGGATTGTCGAAGCCGGAAAACGCTCCGCTTTCAGCTTCAGCTTTGGTTGGAAAACGTCCAGTGTCAGTCTAACTATTGAATTTCGCAATTGACCCATCCATCATCTATCGATTCGTATCGTTCCTCCTCGGCACGGCTCACAAGATCAATGATGACTCTGAAAAAAAGTAACAAGCTATTGGTTAGCTCGACAGGGACAACGTCAGAGCCACCGGGCGGCGTGGATGCCGATGTGGCTACCCTTGCAAGCCATCGGGCGGGAACCCCGTCACCGTGCCTTGGGGGCTGTCCAGGTCACGCCGCGGTGACGCAAATTACATCCTCGTCTGGATGACGAGGTCTGGAAGAGCTTTTGAGTGTAACGTTTATTTTTAAGAAGAAGAGATGAGAGCTGGGGTGTTGGTTACGGAATGTGGCGATGAGCTTCGGTTCTATCAAATGCAGCCTTCCAGACTCTCGATCTGTCTTTTTCTTTACACGGGCTTACGAGTTGTCCCGTCCCATTTGAACCTTGAGATCTGCATCTGTCAAATCTCTAATTGAGACAGATGGGCGTTGTTTAGGTCGCTGTCCGTCTTCAGCGCCACCCTGCATGTGGCATAGTTGGGGCCTGAGCCATCTCAGACGTTCCGCAGAGCAAGAAGATTCAAGTGGCTTTTTGTTTTCAACATTTGCGTCTCGGGACAACAATAGGTTTTGCAGGTTGGCCCATGAAACATAGAGCTCACCCCAGGCTCATCTCGCAACTAGGTATAATATCTAGATTTAGACCTGCCCACCAGCTAGCTAGTGGCAGTGGACGGACTGCCCGATGCATCTTGGAGGTGTCACCAACAAGGTTTCTCACGCCCCCTGAACGGCGAGGCCCACGAATGCATCCAAATATACTTCACACATATTATAGTACTTACGGACAAATAGATACAATCAGTTCACCAACAGCAGCAGCAGCAGCAGCAGCAGCAGCAGCAGCAAGAACAACAGCAATATAATAGCCAACAGAGAAATCCTTTGCCTTACAGGCATCATGGATTGTACACACGCCCCGGTTTGCCTGCGGCTGGCTTGTCCGCTGGCGCTCCCCCACACACGAATCCTTCCTCACCTCTGTTAGTGCCCATGCCTTGGGCTTGTCCCTGTCGTCCAAGCGGCAGCGAGCGAGTGTTTTGATTCGTTGCTACGTCAATCACCAAAAGTTGTGAGATATTGCGCCATCGTGTATATCAGTAAGCTGTGCTGCACCAAACTCAATGTGTATGCTCAATCTGCCAATGCGAGACTCGCGCTCGCACGAACAAGGAAGAGCAACAAGGAGGAGGAGGAGACAAGCACAGTGATGAACGTGCGTTCGTCTGAAAATAATTTTCTAGACTTGAGCTTGAGCTGGGGGTGTGTCAAATATGGCAACGGGCTAAACAAATTGTCTTGCAAGAAATGCGCCCGCGCGGTTGTGTGTCTCTCTCTTTGCAAGTCGATCCTGAATTGTACATAAACTCGGCTTGCCACGTTCACTTTGCGGAGAGAGTATTTCGTAGTGTGACACAAAAGCGAAGGAACTGGTTCCTGCCCCGAAACTCTCTTTTTGATCGTCATCTTCAAAGTTACTTTAGAAATTTTGTTTTCTACTTCCTCTTCATCATCATTGTCATCAATCGCTGTCATCATCTATATCACCACTGTCATTCCTTGTTACTCTACCTCCTCAAACTCTTCCTGCGTGGCGCTGCAATCACGTCTAAGTGGTCGCCAAAATGGGTGCTCCAATCGACGACGACAAGGCGGTGCCGACCCGCGATCTCACAGAGACCAGTAGTGCAGATGTCAGCGAGGATGAAGCTGTCCTCTCAAAGGGCAGCATCGACCCTGTGTACGAGGCTAAGGCGAAGGTTCTGAATCACGCTGTAAGTTGTTTCTTTACGCTCTAGTAATCTCTGGTTGCGATACAGAAACCATTTACGGGTATCAAATGCCATCGTTTGACACCCATACCTGAGTGCCAGGGACTTACAAGAAAAACCGTCAGTTGAACAAATCTTTGACTGACCGCGATCGCTTTCTAGATTTCTGAGATTGGCATGGGCTGGTATCAATGGCAGCTCTTCATCGTTGTCGGTTTTGGCTGGGCCAGCGACAACCTTTGGCCCATCGTCACCTCGCTCATCTTCACGGCCGTCTCCAACGAATTCAACCCTCGCCGCGCTCCCCTGCTCACCCTTGCCCAGAACGTTGGACTGCTGGCCGGTGCTGTCTTCTGGGGCTTCGGATGCGATATCTTTGGTCGTAAACTGGCTTTCAACTTCACTCTCGGTTTGACTGCTCTCTGGGGCATGATTGCCGCTGGAGCCCCCAACTTTGCTGCCATTGGTATCTTCGCCAGCTTCTGGTCCTTTGGTGTTGGTGGCAACTTGCCTGTTGACTCGGCCATCTTCCTTGAGTTCCTTCCTCAGACCCACCAGTACCTGTTGACCATCTTGTCCATTGACTGGGCTCTCGCTCAGGTCGTCGCCAACTTGATCGCCTGGCCACTCCTTGGCAACTACACTTGCGCCCAGACCGAAAAGCCTTGCCCCAGGCACGACAACATGGGCTGGCGCTACTTTCTCATTGCCATGGGTGGCTTGACTCTGATCATGTTCCTGGTTAGATTCCTCGCCTTCTCTCTCTACGAGTCGCCCAAGTACCTTATGGGCAAGGGTCAGGACGAGGATGCTGTTCGGATTGTGCATGAGGTCGCCCGTCGCAATGGCAAAGAGAGCTCGCTGACTTTGGAGGACCTCAAAGCTTGTGAGCCTGAGGGTTATGTCGCTAACACCGATGTTGCCGCTGCTGTGAAGAGACATCTGCTTGAGCAGATTGACACCAAGCATATCAAGGCTCTCTTTTCGACATTTAAGCTGGGCTTGAGCACAAGTCTTATCATGGCAGTCTGGGGCCTCATTGGCCTGGGTTACCCTCTTTACAACGCTTTCATTCCCTTCATCCAAGCTAACAAGGGTGTAACAGCCGGTGATGGAAGTACCTACATCACTTACCGCAACAGTCTGATCATTGCTGTCCTTGGTGTTCCTGGCGCCTTACTCGGTGGTTGGCTCGTCGAGCTTCCCGGTATTGGCCGCAAGGGTACCTTGGCAGCTTCGACTATTTTGACTGGCGTCTTCCTATTCGCGTCCACCACCGCTACTACTAGCTCGGGTCTTTTGGGCTGGAACTGTGGCTTCAACTTCTTCAGCAACATCATGTACGCTGTGCTTTACGGATACACTCCTGAAATCTTCCCGACCCCCCAGCGTGGTACTGGAAATGCTCTAGCGGCAACCAGTAATCGTATCTTTGGTATTATGGCTGTAAGTTTTTATCCCTATGACGGCGGAAGAAGAAAATAAAAATCTAAACCTGAGCACCATCACTAACTTATATGAAACTAGCCCATTGTCGCCATGTTTGCAAACCTTCAGACCTCGGCGCCTGTTTACACAAGTGGCGCACTGTTCCTCGCCGCTGGGTTGATTTGTATAGTTCTACCATACGAATCACGAGGCAAGGCTGCATTGTAAATGCCTACTGTTGCGAAGTGTAAAAACAAAAAGAAAGACTAATTAATCGCGCGATTCACGATGAACAAGGAGTTCTGGGGGATGTATAACGCAAACGCAAGAAGACAGGATAGGATGATGCTCTCGATAAGGTTGATACGAATACTTGGAGGCACTATATGTCGGGTATACCCAGGGTGTTTTCAATGGAAAAGTTGAAGGTAAACGGAGGCACCGTTGCAGTTTTTAATTCTTTTAGCATAATACAAATTTCACTCAATTTATTTTTCTCTTTGGGCTTGAACAAGCTCGAGAGATCACTCACTGCAATGTTTTTGTTACTCCGATTCTACATGCATATCGTTGACGTCACATTAGAACTTGTGACCGTGATTTCCCCTATCTCTTTGGTGTTTGTAATCCTCAAGTGATGATTGGTTGCTTTTTGGAGATCAGTTAGATGCCTATTTTCCGGGCGGCAGTTCCTAAGTACCTCCCAAATTCCGCCCTTAGGTGATGGGCAACAAATCAGCCTTGAATAGTTCAGTGATTTTTTTAGTTAATCAGATACTTTCCTACCTCCACCGTTATGAATCTATTTGTCTTTTATTATAAGAAAATGACTTGTAAGGTGAGAATTGCGCATATAGCCAGCATCACGTGAGCTGCACTCCAGCTTACGGCGCCTCGGCATCGGAGAGGATGGAGCTGGCGGAAGCTCCGCTTGGCATTGGAGGCCTGGGCTGCCGCTTTGTTGTGAATACTCGACCTTTTCGAATCGCCATATCGCAGCTTCAGAGACCGATACGTGGAAGCGGTTAGACGTGATATTTCTTTTCTCTCTTTTTCCTTTAAGAAGCCTTGATTACGGCGATAGAAGACGATGGGAGAAGATACGAAACCGACGGCGGAACCTCGCGTGATCTACTCGTCAGGCCGAGTTGGGGGAAGCAGCACCAGCAACAGCACCAGCAGCGGCGAGGCCCCGGAATTGCGTATATTGCACTACAACGATGTTTACCATGTCGATCAGGCGAGTGCAGAGCCCGTTGGGGGTCTCGCAAGGTTCATGACGCTGTGTAAAGAGTATCAGGAGGGGCAGCAGTATGAGGGGCAGTCTCAGCTGCTCACGCTGTTTTCTGGGGATGTGTTCAACCCGAGTCTGGAGAGCAGTGTGACTAAAGGTGAGTGTTGTGTTGCTTTTTCGTCTGAAGCATAATAGGGAGAGGACGAGATGAAGGCTGATTCAGGACAATCAAAAATGTAGGACGGCATATGGTACCGGTGCTTAATGCGATTGGTACTCAGGCTTCTTGCGTTGGGGTGAGTTGTTCAATACGTGGATCTTGTACAAATGCTGGAATTCGAAAAGGCGGGCTTTTACTGACATAAGCTGGGATATTAGAACCATGATCTTGATTTCGGTGTACAGCAATTTCAGCATTTGGCAGAGAAATGTGAATTCCCCTGGCTGCTGGCTAATGTCCTCGACCCAGCTCTAGGTGACGATATTCCCCTGGGCAATGCCAAGCGGACACACATGCTCACAACTTCCAACGGCATCAAAGTTGGGGTCATCGGGCTGGGCGAGCGAGAGTGGCTGGCCACTATCAACAGCCTGCCGCCAAACCTCATCTACAAATCTGCGACTGCGGTTGCCAAGGAGCTCATCCCCAAGCTTCGAGAAGAAGGCGCTGAGATTGTCATTTGCCTGAGCCATATGCGCGAGCCCAACGATAACAAGTTGGCAGAGCAGACAGAAGGCATCATTGATATTATCCTGGGTGGCCATGATCACTACTACAACCATGGCTTTATCAACGGAACGCATGTGCTTCGGTCCGGGACGGACTTTAAGCAGCTCAGCTATATAGAAGCCAGAAGAAAGAAGGATGATGCCAAGCGGTGGGATTTTGACATTTGGCGACGAGACGTTACGTCAGAAGTGCCAGAGCATGCGGCCACAGCTAAACTGGTCGATGAGTTGACTTCTAAACTGCAAAAATCACTATCTAAAGCTATTGGATGGACAGCCACGCCCCTTGACGCGCGATTCACCACCGCCCGCCTCAAGGAGTCCAACCTCGGTAACTTCGTCTGCGATATTATGCGCTCATACCACAACGCCGACTGCGCCATCATGGCTGGAGGCACTATCCGCGGCGACCAGATCTACCCCCCCGGAGCGATACTCATCAAGGACATCACGACGTGCTTCCCCTTTGAAGACCCCGTGGTGCTCATGAGAGCAAAAGGACAGGCCATCTACGAGGCTATCGAGAACGGAGTGTGCATGTACCCGGCGTTGGAGGGCAGGTTTCCACAGGTTTCGGGCATTGCCTATGAGTTTGACCCCAGTAGAGAGAGTGGCAAGAGGGTGTTGTCGATGCATATTGGTGGGAAACCGTATGAGCCGGAGAAGAAATATATCCTCGCTACGAGAGGGTACATGGGCCGTGGGAAAGGTACGTCTACAATCGTCGGAAAATCAATAAACTTGGGAATACTTATGATTATGAAAAATGCTAACACAGATACCGTCTAGACGGCTACACCAGCTTGCTCGTCAAGTCCGAGGGCGGCGAGGTCGAAGAGCTCATTGACGAAGAGAGCGGCGTCCTCATCTCCACCATGCTTCGGCAGTACTTCATGGCCCTGCGAACCATCGGCCAGTGGAAGAGGCTGCCCGACCAATGGAGCCAGTTTGCCAACAAGTGCGGACACACTGACATCTCTTCCGCTGCTTTCAAGGGCGATAACCAAACATCCCGGCTTGGCCTTTACGAGGAGAACTCAAACGATAATAATGATAGCCATCAACATGGTGATGATGCTGATGGTCACGCTAGCCCTACGTCCTGGCGCGAGTTCCTGCGCAAGAGGCTCGGGTTCAACAAGACGCCACTTGACGATGACCACGACGACCACTTCGACCCAGCTGTAGAAAGCGACTCCCAGCCAGACAGCGATTCAGACGGCCAGATCGACTTGGAAATCCTGCTCATGAAGAAGTTTTGGGCAAAGTGGGCGAAAAAGGCGGGCATCAAGGCGGGCGTGTGTGATCCTTTGAGTGAGGCGGAGTGTGCGGTTGATTGGACGAGGGTGATTGCGCCGAGCTTGGAAGGGCGGATTAAGATTGTTGGGTCGTAGGTGTATCTATCTATAGGAAAGAATTAGAATATAAAAAAAAAAAATTGAAAAGAAAAGAAAAGAAAAACAACACAACTTGCTAGTTAATGTGAAGACGATGATGATGATGATGTTGATGATGACGAGATGCGTCATGGTATTACAATGCCATGTTCTAGATATTGATTGATATATATGCATAAATATAATATGTGCTTTTTCTTCTCCTTCGTCTAATTGCTTTTCGCTCCGGGCTACTCAGCTTCATGAATCTATCTACAAGAAAGGTCAGACATTCCTAGTCCATCAAACCCGTTATCTAAAAGTAGTGTATACATATATGTTTGCGTCCCTACTCAAACTCCCCAAATGCATCAAATCAAGCAGCGCACTTTCCACTCTGGCAAGTAAGGTCGTCTGAGCAGTCATCGTACGTTTTGCAGGATGCGCCAGCACAGTGTCCCTCCCATAAGCAGTTAGCGCTCGAGAAAGGAACATAAGTAGGAGAAGGGTAAGGTGAGGAACTGCTGCTGGGAGCAAAAGTAGGAGAAGGGTAAGGTGAGGAACTGCTGCTGGGAGGAGGGGGAGTGCTGCCACCACCACCACCACCACCACCGCCGCCGATACGCTGGATGAGCTTGTCGCCGAGACTGGAGATACTATTCTCAAAGTCGTTGTAGTTGGAGGCCTGCCAGTTGGCACCCGTGGCTCCAGGGACGGCGTCTTTGCCAGGGAAAGCGAGGAAGAGGACATCATTTTCGTCGTGGCCTGAGTTGCCGTTGATGCCCTTGCCGAAGCAGGCGGTAGCGAGAGAGATGGAAGCTTCACCAACCATGGGTTCATCGCCGTCATCGCCGTTGGTGTCACCCCAGATGCCGTAGATCTATCGAAACAACAACAGACATATTAGCCATTCGGGTTTTACAAAATAAATTTTACTATGAGGAAGAAAAAAACACACCAGCTTATTACCACACACCACCGCCATGACGGAAAGGGGCTCCACGCCATACGACTGCGGGTCAAACGTCTTCCACCCCGGCTTGCTGCCATCGTTGCCAAAGACAACATACGGGTGGATGTTTGCGTCCAGGTCCTTCTGGCCGGTACCGTAGCTCATGACCGTATCAGCAAAGGCCGTTATGGACTGAGTGTCGCCAGAGCTGCCGCAGCGGCCGTCATCCGCACGGCCATTTTGGATGCCATCGCAGTCAATGTCCATGTTGACGAAGTTGCCGCCCTGGCCCTGGAGGTAGATGACGTTGGAGTCGTGGATGTGGTCGCCGCAGTATGAGGACTCTGTTGTTTGAGAGAGAGGGAGAGGGACCACGTTAGCTGGACTGTTTCATGTATTGGGATGTGAAACACAAGTATATAGTGAGGCGTAGAAACATACTGCCACCGTCGTTTTCTGTGCTGAAGAAGCCACTTGCGAGCTTGTTGTTGCATTGGCCCTGAGATCGAAGGCTATTGTAGAAGCTTTGTACATTGGAAGGCACGTCGCGGGCCGCAGCGACAGCCATGAGGGAGGCAACAACTGTGGCTTTGAAAGAAGCCATTTTAGGGTGATTTCTCGTGAGATATCTGGTGAGTCTATGAGAAGAGGTGACTGGTTGACTGGTGGTTGGAGGATGATCGGTGAGTGAAGAAGTGCAAATCTTCGAGGGAACCAACTCTCCTTTTGTATCCTGTCATTTTTACTGGCACCACTCTTCTGACCTGCCCATGATCAGCAGAGGGACCGAGAAACAGGTTCGTGATCATGGAAAGTTTGTGGTTCTAGCGTCGTCTCATCGAAACCGACCCTAACCATGCATCGCCTCAGTTCTATGCCCTACAGCCTAATACACTCTACCCCCTGAATGATTGTAAGACAGTGACTTACAGGGGCAAGTCTAGCCAATCAAGAGCTCAGAAACATAAAGGTCTATATATGGTTACAGTGGCGTCAACACATATGTGGTGGCGTAAGCATATAAAGGTATTACCCTGTTTGTATTAGCGCATTTTGACCCTCTTTGTTTATTCGCTCAGATTTATTGTTAAAGAATACTTTCCGCCGCGCTAAACCGATCAAGTCACTGTCTTACAATCATTCAGTGGGTAGAGTGTAAGTTGGTTTCCAAGCCACCCATATCCACCAAGACCCTCTTCCTCTTTGCGACGAAAAAAATTCCACCAAGAATCGAAAATGTTTCGATTGTGGCCCATGCACGCCGCCAGGTTGGTACGATCTTGTCTTGTCTAGTAGGAAACTTGAAAAACCATAGTCTTCTATATATCTTCAGTCTTGAGTAGTCGAATCTCGGTTTGTTTTCGTATCAGGACCCATCTGAGCTTTGCAAAAAGCGGGAGTTCTGTCTCTCCGCAAGCAGTAAAGATGCGATAGCGCTTCGAGAAAACTGGAACCTCTTCAAAGAGGTTCCGGATAGAAGGACCTGGTGATCGTTGTTTCATGCAGGTGAATCATCCCAGTCAAGAGATCTACGTGTTTATTACGACCATCCCATACGCGCGCACTGAACTCAGAAACTAAGACACCCTCAGATAATTTTTATGCGGGCACTTGATAGAATGCTCACTTTGTTGCTCTTCTTCTTCTTTTCTTCTTCATCTTCATCTTTTCCCTTTATGTTTGCTATTGACAGCGCATTCGAAATTGGCCATGATATGATATTTCCTTGAAAGTCAAAATCAACCAGGGTAAATCACTGCTGTGCTTATATAGCCCCCGTGTTTCCTTATTGAGCCCCCGAAATGGCCGTAAAGGGTATAGCCTCTCCACTTTTAATATGGCTGAATGTGGCTGAATGTACACAAGTCACTGGGAGGAAATTAATATATACAAATATCAAAAACTAAAATACTAAATAAATATATATTAAATTAATCAACTAATATATTAAATTTATGTATTATACTTATTAAATTATATACAATATATGTCACGTGCCAGTTCTAAACTTGTCGGCGCTAGGGTTTTTCCAGCGCCGAGAATAAAAGAGGTTTAAAAACCATAGCGTCAAGCTAGTTAGAAAGGGGCAAGAATTGAAACTATTAATATTTAAGACTTAGCTATAAATAAATAGTAAAGTAATAAGATTTATATACCTATTTACTCTTTTATAACATTTCTATTCTAATAAATTAATTTTTTTACCTACTATTAGAATAGGGATTATTTAAGGTATAATAAATAATAAAAAAACTCGCTACTTAGTAAATATATTAACTAGCTGTAAAAATATTAATAAAAAGTAATCTTTACTTAACTAACTCTCGGACTTCTTAATATAAATAAATAATATAAATTAAATCCTAGTATATAAAAACTTGAGAATACTTTCTCTTACTTAATTATTATTAGTATATTTGTATATATTAATATTAATATTATAACCCTTTTATAATAAATTAATAAAGGAGTAATAGTTATAACTCTTTTTATAAAA